>JAQJVK010000014.1:16586290-17186290 GCA_035578135.1 Flexamia atlantica | reverse complement strand
ATCTCAAGGACAAAATAATATCATCATCTTTATATTTCAATGCTGTTAACAGAGTTTTTCATCGTAGTTTTTGAGTTAAGAAAGATTTAACTGATACATTGCATAAACATTTTTCATTATACTGAAAATGCTATTACGGAACTTCATCAAAGAAGATATGTTGAGGAAAGAGTGTTTTTCAATAAATACGAGAAGCAATCCATTAATCATAATCGTTACTTAATTTCAGCTCTCAATAAATGAGAACAACTCAGAATCTGGATTGCATAATGGTGCAGTAATACTATTTTTACAAATCCGTTCTCGAAATAATATTAGATAATATTAAAATATTAAGTGTTCTTGTGATATTTTTAAAACGAATGCAGGTTGAAATAGAATAATCCTGAAGGTGAAATTAATATACAGAAACCTAACAAAGTTTGTACCAAGGCAATTTTCACATGTGTAAGTTTTTTGTTTTACCAATTTGAAAATAGTTTAAAATGAAACTTTTTTAAATTTATTACTTTGGCAATCGTGTTGTAAAATTGTAGTTTCACATCAGTTTTAAATGACATCGGCGTCGGATGAATTTTTGTTTAAAAGTAAATATGATATTAACGATTTTTTCACCTGTGTTCATACTGGCTTAAAAGGTACACTAACTTGGCTAAAAATAATTAAATAATTATTTGGTTGAGTCAAACAAGAAAATACTAGTCTTCCCTTTAATATAGGATGACACAAGTAAGAGTTATGGGCATTTCGCCACTGATGTGTGTGTACATTAGTCAGTTATATTCGTGACTATCTTTATAGCATGCAGTTGATGACTTCTCTGCGCTGGCGACTTCCCGTGTCGCCGTAGCATCTGGTTTATGGCTCAACTATCCTGAGCTATAAATTTCACTGAGGATTTAACGGGGTCATAGGTTTAACTATTTTAACCATTTACTGTAGTTTGAGCAAAAGAGTCAACCAGCAAGTTTTTCGCATGGGTTATACCGAGCTTAGACATCCAAATTGTGGAAGAAACTGATATCAAGCAGTATTCCAATAATACTCTCTTACTAAGATTTAACTTAATAGCCTGCAGTAGCTTCCACCATTTTAGATTTAAGCCCCATAAGAACAATGGTACTTCCTTCGAATCGTGCGTAGTTTTATACATTTGCTACTGTATAGTTTTAAAATTTATAGTCGAACATGTTTTTTACAATTTAACAGTGATCTATAAAGGAAAGATTTCCAAAACATATTCATTTTAGGATTAAGATGTAAAATAATGTATTTTTTAACATAAGTAGTGGTAATCGTTAAAAGTCCTGTTAAAGAATTTTATAAAAAATAGAACGATTAATTTAAAATCGTCCAAAACATTTCTTTACATTAGGTATATTTTTTTACCTTACCAATATGTTTGACAATATTAATTCGAGAAAATTATTAATTTTATTAAGAAAATAAACTTTTTTTTATTCTTAGAAGTGTAAAAACAAGAGATTGATTTTTCTAATCATTTTAAACTTATTTTTTACTGGAATGAAAAAATGTCTTTATGGCTATTTCCATTGAGGCAGAGACCTCCATTCAAACCGCAGTAGGAATTATCGAAAGAAGTTGGTCAACCCGAGCTACAAAGCAAGTGGAACTGCCCAGAACCGCGGGAACTTCCGTGGAAGCCGTCCATCTGTTGCGTAACTTTACCTTTGAGCATTTCCATAAAAAAATTGATTAAAAAAAGAAAATTACCGAATGAGCTGGTTAACATTGCAAAATTTATATCCGACTAAAATATATTCCTGAAGAGTTTTATAGTGTAATCTCCTATTTATATAAACACTATAGCAGCTGCCCGTGGCTTCGCTCACGATAACAATAATTACAGCTGCTTATAAAATCTTCCTTCTGCTCTTTGAACCGTTACATTTTAGCACTCACAGCTGTTTAAAATTCAGTATTTGAATGTTTACATCCTTATAAAATGTAAACATTGAAGCTAAGGACGTTCACGGGGCCTAGCCCGAGGGGATTTTAAGGAAGTGAATAGGCCTTTGTCCTTTTGTAATATAGAGGCTCTATTCCTGCATTATTCCAGCTCAGCTGGTCCAGTATTTTTCACATGGTTGAAAGACAGATACGCACACAAACATCCATAATTTCATATTCATAACATTAGTAGGATCTTTTGCGTAATCAGTAAAAAGTGGAATATATTTCTCACAATTAAAAGTATTTTCTCTCAATTTGTAATTAGTTTTTTAACGAACGAACATTATGGAAAATAATTGACGTTTATTAGCCTTTGACTGTGGGAAATGGAAGCCTCAAATGAGGTTACAATACGTAAAATAATTTTCTGAAAGCCAGGGAGAAGAGAATTACAATACAGAGTGAATCTGACTAGCACAGTGAGTCTGATAAAGTCAAGCGTTTTCGATAACATCACTGTCTCATTTAGGCCTACAGTGACTCGTTCACCAAGTTACCCTAACGAATCCTAACCTGTGTTGGTCACAGATTACATAAACTTGCAAATTGAGTTTCTGACTATCCTTTTTCAAGTGAATGATCAGATTTTTCTAACCAAATTGTAGAATATATATCTCTCCATACAGTGTTCAAAATCTCTGTTACGTTAATAAGAAATGTTTTTTTATCATTTAGAGATTATATTAACAATTTATTCCAAGTTCCCGATCCTCATTGAACCCGATAAAATACAACATGTTTATTTATCCCATGATTACAATGAAGAATTAATGCAAAGTAAATATTTAATCAGTCAACCTTCATCAAACCAAGCAACCAAACACGTAAGAGAAAACTCAATAACACAGCGAAGATTCTCTCAGCAAGAAAGTAGCTTGAGAACATATAGGGTGGAAAACCCGGTGTAATGGTATATAAAGGTAACGGACATCGTAAAAGGGGATTCAAAGAAGTGCGTGCCGGGGCTGCTGTTGATGCCTCGACCATCTACTTCTCTCGACGGTGTTACTGATTAAAACATTTAGTATTGTTTTATCAAATAAAATTCACATAAAAACAGCAATTAGTCTGTTTAAAATAGTTAACATTTGGCTATGAATAGTTGGTTTTTAACATAAAGGTTGTAAGATTGCATTATATAGGTTTTTTTTTGGATAAATCTTAAATCTTTGAAATTTAATGTTGTTATTTGATGCATTTAACATTACGAGTGGTGCGGGGGTCCTACTCCGGGAAACCTTTAAAAATTAATAGCCTACAGTGAACTCGCGATTTAAGCGATTTAGAGATATAACAAAACAAAGCGGACCCCATGATAATGGGGGTAACTCACGTTTCCCCTCTTCATGTTTGAAAAAGAAATTCGGATTAATGAGCTCTTCTCACTTTGATATTAATTTCGTCATTATTTTAACTATTTAACTGTGGGCAATGATATATTAAAGTGAGGTTGCAGTGGGTAAAAAATTTTCTGTTACCCAGGGAGAAGAGAGAAGGACAAACGAGGGTGAGTCTGACTAGCACAGTGGGTCCGATAAAGTCTTGCGTTTTCGATAAAATCACTGTCACATTTACAGTGTTACGTTCACCAAGTTACCCTGACAAATCCAAACCTGTGTTGTTGGCCACAGACTACATTAATTTCCAAACTGAGTTTCTGAATATCATTACGTGAGTGATTTATCTAATATTTATAAAGATAATGCAGTATATGTTCTCTGCCATTCCTTGATGAAAATCTGCTGCATTACGAAGCTCTTTAACTAATTTAAAGAGGCACATAACAACCATTGGGTTGTTATGTGCCTCTTTAAAAGATGAGAAGACCATTTCATACAAGTTCCCGATCCTTATAAAGCCCGAAAAAATAAAGCAAGTTCTATTCAAATTTTATCCCGTGGGTATAATAAAGAAATAATGCAAAAATATTTAAACTATCGACTTTCACCAAACCAAATATTTAGGAGAAAATGTAATAACGCAGCAAAGATCTTCTCTGAAATAAAGTAGTTAGAGAGCATATAAGGTAGACCATGCACCTCCTTCGATGGCGTCACTGATTACATTTAATGTTGTTTTACTAAATAAAATTAACCATGATTAGCCGATTTTTTTCACAATTTATCATTTTACAATGAATGTTGGGTTTTAACACAAAGGCTGTAAGATTGCTTTACATCATATTGTACTGAGGTATCCCTTAGACCTTTGAAAGGTTAATTTTTTCATTCGATACATATAACAATAAATATTGCAGAAGAAAAGTACATGTAACGTGAAACGTGCTTGTGTACAGTCATTAGTATAAACTAACGAGTTATTGAATTATTGGGATCTAATCACTCAAAATTTATTTATTATGCCTCGTTTTTAGAAGTCATATTGGTAAAACTATTTACTTTGTTACACTGAATTCATCATTACCATCCTCATTTTAAACTTCTTCCCAGTTAGTAATAAAAATATATAGTTAAATAATAACAATTGAATTCCAACTAAACTACAGTTAATAAATTATTTGGGCCTAAAAAATTCTTTGCAGGTGTTGATTTTCTAGAATAGATTTATGATTCTCATGAGAATATACGCAACAGCGGATATCCTCAGATCATTATGAAACATTGAATACCAATGGGTTATGGTCAGTTATTAATTGGCCTTGTTTTAAAGTGACAAATAGCCTGAATGGTTGTCGTACACACTTTGTAATAAGTCCATCCGCTAAATTCTAAGCAGATTAAGATATTTTCTTAAAGGTTTTACACTTAACTCTGCTGCCTATGTCCACTTGGCTAAAAAAAATTAATCCATTCTGTATTACAGTCTAGAAAGAAAGCTAACACCTTGCTCTGTTCTTGGTAATCGGTATATGAGTGAAATATTGTGCAATTGAGTAAAAACACTTATCTGAATGAGTTGCTTGAGCCTGTCGATTAAAAGCAATAGAACGGTTCCAGCGAGCATATTGTTATATAATCACATATTCATGAGTTGTCATTCAACTCCTTTATAGGTTAATCGTCTCTTTCATTAGGCCAAATTTCCATATAAATCGATATTCAAGAACTATTTGATTGTCATTTATTACCACTTGTCTCTTCAAAACGCTGATGAATACAAATTAGCAGGTTTAATAATTAATGATGTAATTGGTCTGCAGTGGACTGAACTAAACATTACAAACGTCAAATGTTACGCTATTTGAAATTTAACTAAATGTCGATTACTCTTATCATTGAATCATTGTTCAAGTACTTTGCGTTTGATAAAACCGCACATTAATTAAAACGCACCTGGAAAATACGGTTTAGTACAATTAGCTATTAAATAATTTATGGTTAAAACAATAACGCTAGGATCACATTACCTATTGTATGTATTCCGAGTGTTTATTTAAGGAATAAATCAGAAAAGTTAACAGTTGTGCAGGGGAACCATAATCCATTGAAGTTATTTGTAAAAATTTTACAAAACCTATTCAAGCTGTAAAATATAAACTAAACATTGCGTGATCTCAGTTAGGTTTGAAGTAGTCCTGAATATTTCCTTGCATCTCAAACTAGACTTGGTAATTGAAAAATAACTAAACCCAGACCTGCCATTCTATAAATATTATAAAGTACAGTATAAAGGACTACAGAAATACAGTATAAAGGACTCATAGACATGACGACCGTCGCCATTCCTCAAAAAGAGCTATTTCAAAGGAAAGCTCAACGAGGAATTTTGACTACAAATAATTAATAGATCTCCCATTCTTATGGCCCAGCCGTAGCTAGTTTTGGGTGACCCAGAATTTAAAATTGACATAGTTTGTCTAACATAGGGTGCTTCTGTCAACCCCTTATTTTAGCTAATTGCTTATAACTTTGGTATTCTACATTTCATAAATCAATACTTAATTGACTCTTGTTTTTTTTCTGTGTCACTAAAAGATATATTACTCCCTCCTGATACCTAAATTAATAGGCGACATCAGCACACTCTGTTGGTGATTCACTTTAACTAGGAGCTCTTTTAATCCTGGGTCACTCAAAACCTGGTACACATTTGATAATACAATGAAAGGTCGAGATTCAAAGTCAATGGAGAAACTTTGCTTTGATGTAAAAAGCAAAAAGAGTCCTTTTGTAGGGAAGATTCAAAAGGCTAATCGACTTAATCGCTTCAGCGACTTATCGATTGATGTTTAAGTTATCGAGGTTAAGATTCCCATTGAATAAGGCTTCAAGGATTTGTCTGGAATCATTAATTAATGCTGCAATTCTTGATATGAAGTAAATTAAATTAATTCTCTTCCAGTATGATGTGCAACAAGGCAAATAAAGACTGTCGCCACTGCCGTCTTGTCCATCTGCTTGATGTCCCCTCAATCTGGACTGAATCAAGGTACGCGTACCCGCCCGCCGCGCCGTGAATCGTTTTTGTTTGTGGCCAAACGCTTTGTTTAGGTAAATTTGTTTTAAAATGTTAACGTGTTCGACTCTCGTTACGTGATTTTAGACTTTATGACGACCTCTTCGCGGAGTGGTTTTATGTTCCTTCAGCTCCTGAGGATGACCCCATCAGTGGGTTGAAACCGGTCGCCACTCAGCGGTGACAAATTGATCACAAGACGGAATAAAGTATTTAACCTTTTGTATTAATTTGAATTGTGGTCAGGAGGCAAAAACAACAAAATGAAAAATAATGTCTATATGGTATATGGTGGATATGGTCAGTATAGTTGAGTGACATTGACCTACTGAACCATATCAATGTGGTGAAAGAAATCTAGCAGTAAATATACAAGATTCGTAGTGTGTGTTAAATGTTTGTCAAATAATCCTATTAAATAGTTTTTAACTGTTCAGCTGCCACCTATATTTCACTGCTTATATTGGCTTCATTTAAAAGTAGCCGTAGCCTATCGCTACCCTTAAAATCAAAGTAAATAAGACGTACAAGGTTTATTGTAACAATGAGTGATAGTAAAACAATAATAAAAAGGACCCATATTACGAAAATACTTAGGTAATTATCTAAAGGGCTCTTTTTTTAATGGAAATCACTATTTTAGCCATACCGTCGATAAAAAAGTCAGTTTCGGCGTTAACCATTACATCAAAGTAACCTATCGACATGGAATCAATTGGGAAATGTGTTTGATATAAATACTGCGAGTGTAATCAACTGGTGTGATTGATTTCATTGGAATGTTTGTAATATTTGCCGATAACTTGATTATATTAAACTTAAATAACGATGAATTATTATACTGAAAATGAGTAGTTTCAAGAATTATCTATTTTCCAAAAGAGGGGAACACGAGGATATTTGTTTAATCTCTGAATCGTAAATATAAAAATTACGCTGAACCCTGTTAAACCATTAACTGTCGGTGACCGCTGCATAGTGCTGTAAGTATAAAGTTACAAATTGATTATACTTTTTTGGTAGTAGAATTTACGCCGAATCGTAACCATCTGCACCATCGTCTTTCCCTATCTTTACAATGCCATTTCCACCCAGCAATGCAGTTTTTATATATAGACTAGCTGTTGAAAATAATTATTAACTAATATTAATTAATAAATAATAAGACAGTCTGTACAAATCAATTAATTAGTCTTGTTTATTTTGGTCACAATAGTTTTCTATAATTTTGACATATGATTATAAACTTGGAATAGTTTATGACAAAATCTGTTTTTAAAACATATCACATCTTCTCCCCTCCAACAGTAAGAATTGCTATTTTAGTGAGGGGCTGTCGAAAAGTCCCTTTGGCTCTTTCGATAAACATAATTCTATTTTGACTATCATGTCCTTCTGGTAGCTGTGATCCGTCCATGTATTCCGGGTTATTTTCCTCTATGATTAAAGTCTTAAATTAGTACCATGGAATTTCTAGAAACTGAAGGTGTTTATATCTTCTGACCATTCTTGGCGCTTACAAGTTTGTTTTGGTAACACTTCATCCCATGTTACTTTTGTCCGCCAAATCTCTTGAATCAGCATTCGTCCTTTAATGGTAGTTGGTGTTAGAAGCCCTAAAGGGTTAAAATTGACCTAGCTGCGTTTTAAGACTTCTTGATTGGTCGGATAAGTTGTCTCTCTTCCATGAATCTTTTCTGAATTACGGTGAAAAAAAATTGTCTTTTTCTGCATCCCAACAAAATCCAAGAACGCGTTCAGTAGGTAAACTATTTCCAGGCATTGCCTGCTCGACAGAATTAGCTATCAGCTCTTTGGGCATATACATTAAGACGTTCTTAGAATTTGACAGCCAGTTACAGATTTGGAACCCTCCAGCTTTATGGATTTCAGTTATTTCTCGTATTCTACGTTCAGCTTCGTCCTCTGTGTCTGTTGAATCGGGCAAGTTATCCAAATATTCTTTTGTCACTAGCCATATCATTATTTGAACAACCTGCTAATATGTACGAAAGAACAACTAACAAATCTGTGTGGGGTTGGTTGAAAGACAAATAATAAGAAATCAAAGTAAAAGCAACGAAAAGACAAAGGACGTATAATGACGAACTCCCGAGAGTGAAGAATCTTCTACTGACTAATTGGCTGTTGTATACTTGTAACGAAGCTGCCTAGACTCTTCCGCTGAGAGATTTTCAAGAATAAAATGTGGAAATGATAATCGCAGGGGCTCTTATTTAATTACCATTTGGCAACAAATTTCCAAACAGTCAAACAGATCTTGTTTAAATCTTTTTATGTTATTATTTTATCCTAGCTAATATCCTTCCAACTATGAAATCCATTGGGCCTTTCTATTCAATATAAAAGGTGATATAAAAGTATTAAAAAAACAACCTATAATCATATCACATTTATGTAGCGTATATTTTCAGTTTTTTTCACTGGCCACCATCAGTTTTTTTTGTTACCATAAGTGAATATGTATTTGTAAAAAAACATTTATTTATTTGTGAAAAAATAAAAAAATAAAAAGTTGTATGAAATTTAGTCTTTAGTGAACTCAGTGTATTCTTATTTAAACTCATCACGGCAAGGAATATTTCCAATATTATAGCTGTAGTGGAAGCTATAAGACTATCTGTTTAAATGTTTTATACATAATTAAACAATACATAGTTTACATTAGTGATTTGTTACAGAGAGTATATAATGGTGATATACTCTGAGAACGATATGAAAATTATTTTACAGTATTTCTTACTATTTTTCCCGCTGCGTAGATGAATAAACTAGGAAAGGTTTATGGTTTCACTCAGCAGCCAACACACCAGCAGCATCAGCAGCTCAGCAGCATTTTTTTATCTTACTAAATAAAAAATAAAAAATTATTCGATATAGAAAATTTTGTAAAGTTATTTCATTCATGCAAGATGTCAAACATAACAATCTGATCTTTCAGAGTGTTGAGTATATTTTTTATCAGATCGGCTGCTATTGTTGTAACAAGATGTATTCAGAGACGGAAATATTGCTTAGTCATCTTCAGATATAACGGACATGACGACCGGGCCCAAATAATGAGGCGTTGTTAGAAAACTGACATCTCCTTAGTCCGCTGCAATGACGGAGATTTAGGCAGACAATTTGTTCACTTCGGACATTCTCTGCCATGCAAACTTTAGGGATCTGTTTTGTAAACTGTATCTTTTAAACACTATTGGGAGAGTTAAAGGAATCATAACTTTTTCCTGTTTAATATATGATTCAATTTGTTGTTGTTTCGGTTATCAGCACGAAAAGATGAACGTGAACTATATATAAACTATTCGTGAATTGTGTAAATTCGATATGGATTCAATTCTATGAACGATAAAAATATATTTACTACAATTAAGATAAAACTCTTAGTAGAATTGTTTTAATCGCATTTTTTCGAAAAGGTTATTAGGTTATTTGTGTACAAATTGAAATAAACAACAAACCTTTTTATCAAAGCTGTAAACACAACTGTTTTTAAAACCCTAGAGTTTGAGTGGTTAACGATGATACACTAGTTGATGGCTAGGTAAAAACTACTTCCCTGTTAAATCAAAAAAAAGATAGGAAAAGAACAGTAAACCTTATCGATTGATTTATTCCCGGCTGGGTAGTGAAACTGAAAATCATTACAGAAATCAAATTAAATTAATGTATTTTCACTGCCATCTCATTTCTTTATGTACCTAGAACAAAACTAATTCAATTAATATTAAAACATCATAAGATGTCAAAAATTAAGGTTTTTTTCTAGTCTAAGCTGTTTGGGGAAAGTAATGTTTACACTCCGCCTGAAATTGTTTCATAAAGTTCAATATTGGAAGTTTAAACAATCTACTTTTTCATTTTAAATTTACGTTTTACTCATCAGAATCACGCAGTCATCAAGTGCCCCGTCAACATAATTTGACTATCTATTTCTGTGTTGTGGTCGGTGAAGGATTGCGGTAGGTCGGGTCCATATAACCCGATTATAGGGCTTTCTGCGTATTGGAGTGGATAAATCAATTGCACCCTGATGTACCACACTGCTGATTGACGGTGAAGACTCGTCAAACAACACAATTACTACAAACTATGTCACAACTACGTTAATTATATTTTAATACTAATGCTGCTGACTTAAAAACTTTACAAATCTTGAAGTGTAATTAGCAAATGCAGTTTTTGAGGATAAAAAACTCGATTTAAGTCAATCATCCTTTTGCCTTTAAATAAATACACAAACTAAAATTTAAACTGTAGATTAATTGGCTGGTGAATTTTATGGCCTGTGAACAACTCATGACCTAGTTAAAGTTAAAATCTCTTAAAGTCGCTACTACTGATTATTCATGATTGATCTCGATGACCATGACCGTTCAATAAACGTTTTTTCACACAATTTTTGTTTCGGTGGTTAAGAAAACCTGTTTTTCCATGAAATATTTGAAAAGCATAATGAGCAATCCAGACTCCCTGACATTAATAAGGATTTGTCGGGCCAGTGCCAAAATTAATTGTTGAATCTTTTAAGTTTACTTCAGAGACAAAAGAGCACAGTTGTCTAAATATGTTAATGCTAGTGAAGGATTTAATGTAGTCGGAGCATTTTCAGTTTAAAGATAGCAAATGGACACATTTTTTCCTGAAAAAAACCAATATGCAGTATGCAATATGCAATATACAATATGGATTAGACATATTTTTAGCCTTTCGTATTAGTAGTTTCGGCAAAACATTATTGTTTTTAATAACTGCCACAACTTAGGTTGATTTTTTCCACTAAAATCCTACTAAATACGTGTTTTTCTTGCATAGTTGCGTTTCGTTAGTCCAATCACTCGAAGCTATATCGAATTGAAATTTTGCAGATGTATATAAAAAGATTCTGTATATACAGGGTGTTTGTCATGAAAGTACACTATTTAAAATGTTATTGTAGTCCAAGTTGTTGGTGTTTTAAGCCTAAAACAGCATTAGCATAAAGCAAAATTCTTTGGGTTGTTAATGGTTAAGGTTTTACATCTTAGGTTAATATTCACTTAAGTTTTTAATGACGTTTCATATACTGTTAAAATTCAAATTTGTTTTTACAGTGATTTTTAACAATAAGTTTCAATGGCCGCAGTCGTTCAAAAAGAGTTTTTACACATAATTGTGGTTTCAGGGGGTACAAAAGAACTATTTTTTCTTAAAATATTACAAGGGCAAATCGAGGAGTCCAAGATTTTTAGGAAGTTTTAAGGATTTGTTGGGCTGCTAATAAATTCATCGTTTAATCTTGAAATTTGTATTTTATTTTTTAAACTATAATTTAAATATTATTGTGTTAGTGAGTGATGTAATATTTATTTCGTAGGATTTGAGCTAGGAGAAAGTGAACCGACGCATTTCACAAATATTTTTAAATTACTGCTAAATCCAGTAAGAACTTTACGCTTTTGGCAGCAATTATAGCCTTACATTCTAATTGAAAGAACACCTCTTTAATTTCGGTAAAAATTATGGTTCTTCATAACTTTATAATTTCATTTATCAAGTGTTTGGATGAAATCATATTAAATCTCCGGTCTTTTGTGCCAAGCTAGGTTTACCTAGTCAGTAAGCTACATCAAATTAAAACTGTGTACTTACGAATCAAACAAATGATTTTTATGTCAATTCAGTAAAAAAACTATGTCTACGTGGTAAAAAGCTCACTCAGTGCACAGAAGCCAATACAGTAGTCAGTAGCATTTAGTATTTAGTGTTATTGAAATAATTTAGCTAAGAACTGCCGTTCTTGCTTATGTATACTCCATTAGCCTTTGAATTTAGCAGTACAAAAAGACTCATAGATAGGCTGTAAATAAATAAAAATTTTGTCAAAAAAGCATTGTTTCAAATGTTTTATTTTTCAAATAAAAATTCAGAATAGGATTTTTCTAAGTTAGCGAAATGAAATCAGCATATAGAAGAGAAATAAAGCACAGTTTACTATGCCATAAAAATGCGCTTTTTACGAAAATGGGAGGGATAAGGCAGCTATAAAGCTGAAAATAAAATTAAAAGCTTGAACTTTAAGAGTACTAAATCTGGTAAGCCTTAAGCAGCTAATAGGGATAAGACAATAATTTATTTTCATTCTTCGCGAACAATTACTGAAACTTACAATTTAAGAGCTACGAACTGCCTGTTACATTTGGAGGAGGATTATTTAAGTTTACCCAAGTTCAAAGAGGCTACACTAGAGGCCCCTCTCTGTATTGTACGTAAGAGAGTGGGGATTCTGGAAACAATGGGTACCCTCGAGGGCCCGCACAACAAGACCTTTGTTGACCTTAACTGAATAACAATCTCCGATGTAACACCTTTGTGTAGCGCCTCGTGAAGCAGCTTGTAGTTGTTTACAGTCAGAGTCAAATACTTAGTCTACTCCGCCCATAAGACTATGGTCTTTCCGCTCGGCCGTGATACCCAGGCGATTAAGCGTCTTCTCGGAACTCGACTCACCCTCCCGACCTGCTCGCCGGGCTGACCGGTGGCACTCAATGACTCCCCTACTGGCGCTGTCCCGCAATACTATTTTTTTTTAATTTCAAGTTTTATTTTTAAATTATCGAGATTTTTGAATTATACTTAAAATTCTGAAGAAAATGAGCCAAAATGCGACAAAAATGCGTCATATGAATATATATAAAATTTAATTTATGATCAATAAATTGAAAATATAAGAGGTTTTACCGACTTTCACCGTGGGTCTGAAGCAATTCAGTCGCGTTTTGGCTCATATTCTTTAGAATATTATGTAAAATTAAAAAAACTTGATAATTTTGGATTCAAGTTGTTCTTTTGGAGCTTATTGTTCTCTGTTTGTTTGTTGTATTTTTGTAATAATTTAACAGCATTTAAGTCATTATTTTTCTAGCTCCCCTTAGTTTCTTTATTATTGTACTCTTTAAACAGTTTAATAATTTTAATTCCTTGATGATCACACATACTAAAAGACCAAAAAAGTTTTTGAAAATAAGTTTTGGAGGGAAATTTAACAGCAATTGTTGCTACGACAACAAACCTCGTTATTAATTAATTTTCCGTAATGTCTCGATCCAACAAAGACCTGTCTAACGATTGAATTACGGTCCTCCAATTCAGTAACAAAGTTACTTCAATTGAGTTGCACAATTCTGGTGTGCATTAAAATGTCATGGGTGATTACGGGGACGGGTTTCAGTTGAACGAGGAAATGCGCTTGTGGAAGCCATAAAAAGAGGAGAATTTTAAGTAACTTTTCTCATTTGCGTAAATAAACGTCTTTAAATATACTTTTTTATTTAAAAAAGATGGTTTTAAACTTTGTTAAGTTACTTGAATCTGTGTCTAAATTGTGCTATTATAAATAACGATACTAAAACTGATATAGATATAACAGTGTGACATCAAAGGAATAGAATGTTTTGTTGATTTTGGGTTTTATTATAAATTTTATTTCAGTCCTATGAATCAATATTCAAAGGTGCAGCATAATATTCTTGACCATTGAAGACCAAGAATATAACTAAGACAGGAAATTATTAACTATAATACAAAATTTTTGCAGTTTTCGTCATACAAACATTCTCTGGTTTTAAGTTCTATTACTCTAAACTATTCTAAATTCGTCGTATAAATATTTCGGTACATCAAACTCCTAATGAAACCTTCGGTACATCCTTCTTAAAAACTTACGAGGTAAAGTAAATCGCCCTTATACTATTTTAATTATTTTTAAATACTGCGCGCAAGAATATTTGTGATTCCCAAGAGAGAGGAGAAAAATCTGTAGGTTACAAAAACATCAAACCAGTATTTTATTTTAAACATTTTACACGCAATTTTCTTTATAAAGAAAAATGAAGGCTATCATCTTTTACCATAAAGGTTATCTATAATAAAATGAGATAATGTGTTGTTCTTTATTTTAAGTAGAAGCTACTCCCAAATTTCTCGTTAAAAACGTAAATACACTATCGAGAAAAGCTCTTCAGATCCATAGTCTGGAAGTGACTACATAATTAAGTCTGATTTTACCATCTGCGCACACATCACTGGAAAAAATGTTTTGTATCTAATGATATATGATTTCTCACGAACATCATGTAGACATTAACTTATCTACTCATACACTTTACGGAACAACTCATATATTATTTTGAATTTACATCGTAAATTAGGTTACATTGGTAGTTTCATAACGAGCAAGGAAATTAAATCAATATTCTTCTAGATTTAATTATTAGGTTAGATTTCACAGTCGTTCATAGACAGGACTACGAAACCATATCGCTGGCGATGTAATCTTTAAGTATTTATTCACCTGTTTCAATTATCAGTTATTCATTGTCAAATTTTCTTCTTCTCCTCTTTACCTCATCGTTTTGAACAATCTGAAATTACAGATCTATTCAACCAGGAAGTCTTGTAGGGGTGGAAGTGCGAGAGAGATGGAGAACACCCCCACCAATGTTTTTCATTCATCGGTTGTGTATAGTCAACTTTAAATCCTGCATGGCCTATGAGAAACATTAAAAATATTGTTGCAAACAAAGAATCATATGTTTTGAGAGATGAGGTATTCCG
The DNA here is from genome assembly GCA_035578135.1 of Flexamia atlantica. Lineage (NCBI taxonomy): Eukaryota > Metazoa > Arthropoda > Insecta > Hemiptera > Cicadellidae > Flexamia > Flexamia atlantica. The sequence continues at coordinate 17,171,281 of JAQJVK010000014.1, read as the reverse complement.
AAATTTGACTGTACTGAGACTCGCGGTAGGGGAAATCTTCACTGCGCATGCGCATCCCTTAGGACTTCTGGGCTGAACAGATCTGTAGCTGTTATTGCCAAAACTGACCCAGATTTTTTAGAAAACCACAAGACGGACACCCATCAACCTCATACTTCGACAAAAGGTCTAGGTGAGAAAATTAAAGGAAATCAATCGTTTTGTTTTTTTACTAAACATTCTCCTAGGGCACGAACATTAACAAAAGGGCTGAATAGCTGGTGCTTTGTTTGTATTTACAATTGTTTGTTTCATTGATAGCTACTGAAAAGCACTTGTCCACCAGTATAAAATAAGAACCATAATTAATGATAAAATTAAAAATGTTCTGTAAAAGGAAAATTAAAAAAGTCGATAGAATAACAAAAGTTATTCTGCAAATAAATTAGTGAGATACAATAAACTAGCACATGCCGATGGAACTAATAATGGACAGAGCTTTCAAATAACTAAGACAAAGAAAGCCAAAGCCCCGCTAGCCTCGAGAGCTGCAACTTCTGCTCGCTAATTGGTCTCCGCTTTAACGAACTGCCCGGCCGTTTTTGTGGGGATTTTCAGCACTTAAACCAGGAAGTGGTGTTCAAAAACTTTATTTGCAAAAGTTTCCCGTTCAAAATATTGAAATAGTCTGAAGTTGTTCTAAATGTTCGGCAAATCATCTTTTGTTTTGGCTTATTATTTGGAAATAATTGTAACGGCTAATAAAAGCTATTTAAAAATTTAAAGGCTGTTGTGTAAATTAGTATATTTGATTATGTTATTTCATTCGGTTCTATGTTTCATTATCTAGTATTAATCTTAATTAAAAATGTTTAAATAATAGTATATTTCACTACTAGTCACGAAAGTATCCGAAAACACTATCGAGTCCCAAAATGGGACTTAAGTGACGAGTTGTGAACAATACTTTTCACCACGATGCAAATAAGCAACAAGACGTATGAAAAATCATCCAACATTTCATAATTTAGTCATTTCTCTATAAGCAAACAAAATACGGCAGAACCAGTCTATTTCAGTTTAAAGTCAGCTGGTTGAACTGTCAAAATAGGAACTTCGTTTGGGTACGTCAACATTTAATTTGGAAACGGAAAAAGTTTGATTGGGTACGGAAATGAAATGTTTGGGTACCGAAAAATCAGCTGATCATTATTTCTTTTGATGTAAGGCAATCGAGGTTTTTCGTAGATCTCAGCTGAACGGTAACGGGCAATTTTTGTTTACAGAGTGATGAAAATATATTTATTTTAGAAATTACTGCTTTACTACAAATGTAATTTTAATAAAAAAATGTAAAACTAAGTTAGAATAAATTGTTATGCAAATGAAAGGTAACGCAATTAAAACAATTATCCTCCTTTGTCAAGGACAGTTTGAACTAATCAGATTATACATCGCATAATCCCTTGGCGAGCTCAATACCTCTTAGGGCTGTGATAGTCGATTGATTACTCATCTATTCTCCATTGAAGATTCATTTTCATTCAAAAAGTTTGATTTTCAAGTTACTGAATATTAACGATTGGAAGGAAACATGAGCAATTTAACAATGTACATTTTTGGCACTAAAACACATGACATTTCTTTGGAATATTTCATCATTAGCTCTGAAACAAAACACTACCCAATACCCTTTTCTCGAGCGTATTTGCTTGTTTGATTGTATTTAATCTCAAAATAAAGTAACATTTAACTTTTATTTATTTGGCCCTACTTTAAAGTACCTGTATAAAGTAATAACTCTAGTATACTATAATATTCCTCATAATACCACTCTAATATACACAAGTATTGGTTTAAAAAATTTTCGGGCCACCTACTAATACATGTGGCTTACCAAATACTACCCACTAGACTGCTCTACTTCAAGGATAAGTCTAAAAAATGTTGTGATATTTCAGCCTATTACTCAAATAATTAACTCCGTTGTTTTACCCATCTAATACAATATTCGATATCTCCTGTATTTAGTGTTTGGAGATTTCAAAAGTTTAAAGTCATTCGCATGTCTTATGTCCATTCACTTTAACGGTTTGGTTTGGCGCGTCAAAACCACGTGATTAAAAGAGTCCAAAAATTCAGCTGAGGATTAACACATGTTAATTGACCAAAGTCGCACGGTTTGGCAGGGATTACAACTGCAGGGATCCAACCGGATTTGCAGGGATTACTTGGTAGTGAAGGGGGTAACGCAATTACACCCTGGCATTTAACTGCTGGCAATGGTGGTCATTTGTACATCTGAAAAAAATAAAACTTGGTCAAAAATATATATTTTTAGTATTTTAAAATAATTTTTATCGCAAACTTCTATACACGTGTTGTAAGAGGTCACTAAATTGTTGTTAAAAGAAAAAATTAATCAATTGGGGGAACACGGGATTTAATTAAACATTACTCGGATTCATTTGATTTAGTGTTGACGAAATAATATTTGGGACTCTTTAAAGTTGAAGCAATTAAACTTCACAAAAGCAAGTAATCACTTTTTCGTTCGAACTAATATTAAAAATTAATTTCATATGTAGGTTTTTAAAATTAACTAGGATACAGAATACAGGAAACGTTAGCACAACCCTGAATCTCCTTTTCTTGTATGGATCACAGATTAGAAACAATAACGCAGAACATCATCGATTCTTTAAAAAAATCGTTACTATATTTTGTTAAATTCTTAGAGTAAGTGTACATACCTTTATTTAAGTACAGTTCTGTCATGTTTCCAGAAATCATAAGCTCTAAAATAAAATTTTTGTGGACAACTTTGAAAAAAGAGGTTTTCATTGTATTAGGTCCGACACGTGAAGGCCCTTGCCGTATTGTATTAGAGCGACGAATCTGGAAACAATAGAGCTTGTAAAAGGCTCGCACAACAAGAACTTTGTTGACCTTCACTGAAAAAGTGTCAGGGGAAACTCTTTGAGGCTGGGTTTGGAGGGTTATGAATCATATTTATGTCATATTTATTGCTACAGTAGTAGCCTACGTGGATTTATAATTTTATTCATCACATTTGATAACGGACTAATTTGATTGATGTCCAGCTCGGTCTATATTATTTAAACAAAAAATAGTTATTGTTATATTGTTTTCCTTACAAAATAGTTATTAGTTATTGTTTTCCTTACAACCAATATATAAGGATCAAATTATAACAAAATACTTGTCAGAATTAAAAATATTGTTACACTAAAGAAGCATTAAAATATATGTCAATATAAATCTTATAAAATGTGTAAAAATAAAAATGTGTGTAAAATATAAATGTGTAAATGTAACGCACATTATCTAAACGAGCGTTTACTTTATTACGTTAGAAGCGTAGAGCATTGTAGAGAGAAACCATATTGAATTTAGGTTATATCACTAAAAACAGACTAAACAGATACATAAAGAACAACAATTGATCTTTTTTAGTGAAATCTGTACTAAGTAGAAAAACTACGATTTTAAAATGTAAATATTTTAGAGTTGAGGTAGGAATTTCTGAACCACATAATGTTCCTTTGTATTCTCGTAAATGATATGACTCTGGTGGCTCGTATTCAGTTTCATTCATCAGATTAAACTAAGGATAGAGTTGCATTCAGTTTGCACCCTTAAAATCATTTCTAAAACCTTTAAAACAAATTGTTTGTTCAAATCTTTAACATCCTCAAATTACTTAAGTAGTCACCGGTACCGAAAATATAAAACTAATCACGAGGCACATGGTTTATTTATCGTCTAAGTAACCTTGAAATTAATCTGTATTTTGACGAATATCTGTTGTCCGGAAACCCGTTATAGAGGGGGTTGAAGTAAATATTTTGAGGACGATTCCGTTTTATCTCTTGTTTATCACAATGACGTCCTTATCTGCCTTTGTTGGCGACTGACGAAGTAAACATCCTAACAAGATGCGGGGGTTACAGAGTGAGTCATGTCGCAGTTATGGACGTTCCGATACCGACTCGATCCGATATTTGGTATCGAATCAGTATTGAAAGAAAAGTATCGGTACACTGATATTATCGGATCGAAAGTATCGATACCGTTTGTATCGGTATCGGATCAGAAAATACCAGGAAAAACTAAAAAATTATTAAGTTCATACTAAACAAGGTTGTCTTGAACTGTTAAGGAATGTTTCATGTTCTCTTTCATGCAGTTTTATGAGGTTGGTTTTATTTCCTGAGAATAACGTCTCTCAAACATAGCTTACCTAACATTGCGACATTCTTGTCCTTCTTTCTAAAATTATTCCAAATTTTACTTGTTCTGGGAGCCATTTCACAATCAATAAACTAAACTTAATATCGGATTGATCACTAAACACTGAAATTGTGTACTAAAGTTACGAAACAAAACATACAGACGCTGGCCGACCTAGACGAAACAAACAAATTAATAACAACGGAGGAGCTACAGAGAACGGTACGGTATAAGGAGCAGTAATAAAAGCTGCAACGAGTAGTACAATTAAGAAAAGGGTGAAAAACACTACTTGGAATATTTGTTAAATTTCTATAATTTTTTTCCTGATGCGTTTAATATTCATTTGATACTTTTGATCCGATAAAAAACACTTTCTTTCGATACCGCGATAATATCGAATGATTTGATACGATACCGATACTGTGAATATCGATAGAAAAATATCGATACGTACTAGTATCGAAAGTATCGAAACGTATCTCTAGTTGCAGTCTAGCCTGGTGGAACCTCCATTTCTAGCCGCAACCATGACTCACTCAGCGAGTTGTGAGATAATGGGTGCGTTCAGCCGCAGTCACCGGTGGCTAACCGGTTACCATAGTCATTAATAGGCAAATCCACCGCATCTTGACAATCAACAATGTCCGGTTACTTACCGAATCCACCGTAAACACAACATCGGTGGATGCACAACAATGGTCGGTAGGTGGTACGCCCACCGCTACCGTTCACTTAATATAGGTTAGTATATTACCCACCGGTGACTGCGGCTGAACGCGCCCAATGAAACACGACTCTTCAGACATTTCCAATAGTTCCGTTTCCGCTACCGAGTGACTCACATTTGCGCCGATCCGGTCACTCCCACAGACCAAAAGGAATCATCAAAACCTTGATTACAGACCAAGTGGTATAGGAATAACATTGCCAACAGTCCAAAAGATAAATTTCGTAAATGGACTGATTCACTGTATATTAACCTAAAATTAATTAGTAAGCAATAAATATTGTTCTTATTAATTGTTTTGAGTAATTTTAAAAACGCCGCAAATATGTGTCGGTCGATCTATTTAATGAAAACCAGTAAAAAGATAATATTTTTGTTTCAATAGACGCATGTGCGTCGTTGTAAATTAGCTGAATTGTAAGCATATGTGGCTTATTACGTTTCATTAATTAACAATAAACAAACATACTCCATTAAAAATTGCAAAGGATAGCACGGTAACAGCTGTTCAGTGATGCCGCAGATAACACGTAAACAACAATTTTGCCAACTGTTGTTTGACTTAACAGATCATCACGCGCACTGACCAAGCAACGTACATGTGCGGCAAATATCCCTCGAGACCGATACGAAAAGATTAGGACTTTAAATAGACCATTGCTGAGAAATAAGATGTTTAATAACAATGACACACCGACGCAAATATGCGTCATCAGTCTATTTTGTGACCAGCTGACGCAAATATGCGTCGCTTTCTATGCGAATGAAAATTCATATAATTGTGGTAGCGAACGTAATACTGGTTTTATCCTGAGAAATAAAATCTAGATAACAATATGCATTTTTTATTTTCTTAGAGCTTCGGCCCCACACTGGTAGGAATTTGGAGGTGAATACAGCAACACTTAAAAGCTATCAGGGAATTTGAAAGAAAGTTAACGAGGAAAAGTTATACAAAGAAAAACTTAAACGGTTTTAATAGCTTTTAAAGTTAATAAAAACCTTTTTCCAACAGTTCAAACTGTGAATAAGCTGTTAAAACTATAAAATCATATACTGTATTATTTAAGATTTAAAAAAAGAATGGTAATTTGAATGAAGATGTAAATGATTTCTCAAGGTGTTATATCAATGAAATAAAAATCGGCGTGAATTGTAAGGAAAACTCAAATTAACTTAAATTAACTGTTGGTTATACATTTTAAATTTCAAGAGATTCTGGAAATTTAAAAATTTCTAATTACTAATAGAAGCGATTGGTTCTATTGGCTCTATAACATACTAAAAAACATTTTGTTTTGATGTCCCCGAATTTATTGTATGAAAGGTAAAAATATAATACAAATGTTGACAGACCGCTATTTTGGCAAAAATACAGCAGCAAATTCCACCCACCTGAAAGGATTAAGTAGTATTGGACCGGAACGAAGTAATTGGCGCATAGCTTATCGACGACTTGTGTCAATTAATCGATTTAAACACAATTCAACTGTGGAAAATTTAGTAGCATATCTTTTGAAGAGCAAAGCTCGTTTTCATCTCTGCCGAACAATTGTTTTAATGTGTTAGCCAAGTTTAATAGATGTTTAACCGAAGAAGGGACTTGCTTCAAGTGTTATTATTTCATAACACTGCACCTAGTAAATAACGTAGGTCAAAATTAAAGGCATACATTACGAGTGATATTTTGTCATAGCTTAGTAATCGGAAATCTATTTCGGAAGAAAATAGACGTCAGTAACTTGAAATAACTTATCAGCCGTATCATTGCCCCGCTTTTACTTTCTATTGACTGCTAAATTGATTCTAGTTCCGAATATACAAATTAAAATTAAAATTCTTTGTTTGCAATTGACAACTTATAAAATTGTTTTTTTTTCAGTTTTAGTAATAATTACAATAAATGATAGCCTACATCTGTTTTAAAACTAAAAATTATATAAATGTATAAAATCAAAACTAGCTAGCCAAAAACTCATCAACAGAGTTTTATATTTCATAAGCCCTTTCAACTAGAAATTTTTAATGCTTTTTTAAAAGAAGCAGGTGTTATCTTATTTTTCATAACAGAGGGGAGTTTGTTATAAAATTTAGGACCAATATTTTGCGGAAGAGATGCAGCCAAATCTTTACTTATTCTGAAGAGTAAAAATTATACCTGAGTAATTATATACATTTCTCATTTGTATTAAAATCCAAAATAGATAATAATTTTTTAAAAATATGGCTAAAATTGTGTTTGGTTTTCATTTACTTAAGTAGTTTTTTGTTTTAATGATAAATTCTAATAAACTTCTGGTGGGTATTCAAAATATGGTAAAAAGTCATCAAATTATTATCATTCACTTTGTAATAAAAAGTACAAGTTTGAAAATTAATTTTCCGTTAATTGTTTCGAGCCTCTTTTAAATACCTTGTTTTTATTTACTAAAACAATCGCATATGAGTTTAATGGGGATTGTAATTATCATTAATAGCGTAAATAAATATGGTTTTTATAAACGTTGTCCCAAACGTTATAGCTAATAATGGGTAGTTCTCATTTGATTAACATAGAAAATATAGTTTTCGTTTTTATAAAATTTCAGTATTTATGTATTAGCATCAATACTAAAGCTTGTGTGCTAAATACACTTAAATATATAGCTTTTGTGGTTTTCTTTTATCGTTATATTTTTATGTTCAAGTAAGGTAGTTTTGGTTCATAATTTACAAGTACAAAAAAAGGTTATTACAATGTTAGATAAAATCCTAAAAAATTCATTGAGCTAAAAACTTCGTAAATACTTTTGAGATGATTTTTGAGAAGACAGCAACTATTTAAGAATTTACAACTTCACAGATGGACGCAGACCGGTCAAGTTATAAAATTATTCAAGTGATTATTTTTTATCCCAAATCTTTTTGCGAACTATAGTTTTCAGTGTGGATCCAGAGAAAATCAGCGCTTCGCTGGGTATGCTACTACCTCACGGATCATCGAATAGGGACCGCATTGCTTTCCGCCTCACCGGACATTCAGGATTTTACATATTTTATAAACCTTATCTCTTATTTCACACTTTCAACCGGCTGAATATAAAGTAAGCTTTTTTATTGAAATAATCCTACATGTTTGTATTTTATTCCGAAAACGTTGCTTAAGATTAAATGTTTATAATGTTTATTTTGGAAATGAGAAGTACTCATAAACAAAAAAAAAATGTGTGAAAACTTAGTAGAAGGAAGAAAGCCTGTACACTTATAGCTTTTGTATATACAATTGTAAACACCGCATTCGCATATTTGCATAGTAGTAAAACCTTACACGGTAAATAACTACAGTATTAATAAAGCATCAAGATTACCTGTTATTAACTCTTATAGACTTTTGAGGTCTCACTGGAAACAATACCCTCGATGCAACAGACCTGCATACTCAGCAAATTACAAATGCAAAAGAACATATTTCAATCCAACATAGCGAGATTTGACATGTTTTTGTAAGCTTCATAAGAATTCAGGAATGAGTATGCAGGTTTGCTGATACAGGCATGTTAAAACTGGGTGGTTTTAATTCAATATTTAGTAGACCTGAACTGGAAGAGACCATTTACCAAGTTTTATCAAGATATGTTGAAAAAAATAAGCGAGACATAGAATTTTACTTATTTCCTGTAAGGTTAACATTGGGACAACGTACCGTATTTACAAGTCTCATATATCGATAACCAATGGACAAAGAGCAATGATTCAATATACTAAATTGTTTGTTTTTTTGAGTTGAATTCAATGGCGGTAACGAAAATTGGACTATTTTTATTTTTCTATGTAAAAAACTCAAAAAACCTATTTTTGGGGGTTTATCCCCCTTTACCACCCCTTTCGGTGGTCTGATCGGGCTGGTTCACGAACTCGCCTGAGTGATTACCACTTTACACGTCTGTACCTGTTTCATTAAGATCGGACCATATTTACGGCCGCTATCGTGTTAACAGACATATATATTTATATAAAGTCGAACGACCCCTATGAAAAAATTATGTCAGGTTTGATAAAAAAATATCAGAACCTGAATAAACCTTGATCAAAACTGATCAAATTTGCAGGGTTTTTGGGACTTTTGACTATCAAATCTGATCAAAACTGATCAGGGGTTTGTTCAGGCTGATCAAGGTTGATCAGTTTGGATCAGGATTCATCAGGTAAGGTTGATCAAGCTTGATCAGATTAGTTCAGGTGCTCCTGCAGAATTGATCAGGTTAGATCAGGTAAGGCTGATCAAGGTTGATCAGTTTCGTTCAGATACTTGGTCAGATTTGATCAGCATTATTCAGGTTTAATCATGCTTGCCTGATTAGTTTTGATCAGAAAAATATGGCTTTTGGGACTTTTGACCATCAAATCTGATAAAATTTGATCGGGCAAAAATTCATCAGATTTGTTCAGAAGTGCTTAATAACTATACCATAAAATTAAAATTTTGGTCAGATTTATGAGTTTATATCAGAGATTTATTTTAATGTTATGTTATGTTTAATGTTTTTTGTAAAAGAATTTTATGCATTAATACGGTTTATGATAAAGTTTTATACACCAACATCCTCTTTTACAAATTAGATATATCATTGTATAACCTTTATTCTTCTGGCCTTATATTTTTTACTAGTTTATAAAATATTTTTATTCACAGATATTGTTATCATTGTATTTATACATTTTGTATAAAAGTTATGTATTTATAACTAATATGTATTATGATAAACTATACATATCTCTATACATTTTTGTTGTTGTACATGGGCCTGTAAACTGATAAGGACTGATGAAAGCGTTTTGACGCTGAAACCTAGGTCTCCAAAAAATGTATCATTGGATCGTGAGGTAAGCCTTAATTAATTTAACAATGTCAAATAACGATCCAGAGGCTATGAACCCTAATAAGTATAATTTCAAGTATTTAATGGTATAAATATAATTTCAAGTAGGCCTATTTCAAGTATTTTCAACTATAAACAGATAACGCTCTGTTTACATTCTGTTGTACATTCAAACTGTAGGCCTATTTGAATAAAATATGTTTCTAGCCTATAATTTGTGTTTATACCTGTAATTAGCTAAGTACACAACCTATTTATGTTATATTAGGCCTACATTATATTGGAAATATTGTAAGTTGTGGGCAGATAATGAAATTTTTTTTATAAAACAAAAACACAGCAAATAAACAGTAACCCGATCAATACGAGTTTCATATCTGATCTTCTGCCGTTCGTTTCTAAAGGAAACACGATAAAACATCTGATTCCAAAGAAAACAAAATCGAAAGTAGACGAACTTCGGTAGGCTATATAGTTTGTCGAGTGGAACTCAACAACCAATTCTATTGTATTTATTTCCGATTTGTTTTTACTCAATGGAAATTTACTAAGTTATCGATAGAATTTGCACAAGATGGCGGGGGAAATTGTTCAGTCAATTTATGTTAGTAACTTATAATTTAGTTTTTGGCTAGCTTAGGGGAGAGTGGGGCAGTTTCATACAGTCTAAATTTCCCGGCCTTACAGAAGAGCAGGAAACAAATCATTCATACCACCTATAGGCCTCATCATGTACTACTACCTATAAAAGTTTCAATTCTGCAGTGTATTTCAATTGGGAGATAGCCTATTTAACATTTACTGGAATCTGAAAAAAAGTTGTTTATGAATATCAGGAAAAAGGGAGGTAAAAGTAAGCTAGGCATAATTTGTTTTTATATTTTTGCTGTTATTTTATGCATTATTAGACAGTTCAATGTTTTGGACTACATATACACACTATAAAACTGTATATGTCCAATTTTAACTTATAAAAAAGTTATATGGTAATTTGTAACATAACCACACTTGGGGCACTTTCATTCATTGAAACAGGGCAGTTTCATACATTATTTGTATTTACTATTTATCAATATTGAATAATTTATCTTTGTAAAAATATCATAAAAATACTTAAAATTAAGTATCAGCCTACACAGTAAAACTCAAAACATTTATTGTTTTAAATTTTCTTTAGGGTGACAAATGGCGAGATATTACAGGAAATTAACTAATAGAGCTAAGGCAGATTAAAATGTTTTCACAGTTAATTTTATGTCTTACTTTCATTAATAGTAAGTTTTAGGGCTTTTGATTTGCAAGAAATTGTACCAAAACTTATGTTTTGGAGCAAGACTTCATACACAGCTTTATTTTTCTGTTGATATTTTAACAAGTAACATTGTGTAACCCTAATTTTAGGCCTAATTATCGTTAGAATGAAGTTTTTAAACAGCTTAAAACAACAAACATAAGTTTTAATGTTATTTGTTTCATTATTTTCCCTTTGTATGAATCTAACCCAATGAAGAATGAAACTGCCCTAATTTGGGGTAGTTTCATACAAAGTGCAGTGTTTTGGTAAAAAAATTGATCATTTATATAAGAGAGAAATTAATTTAAAAACTTTCATGATAATGGTTAGATGCCATGCAATATTAAATTAAAATTGCAGAACATTTCGTTTGGAAATAAGGGAGCTAAAAATATTTAGAGTTGATAGATGCGATTTTGTATGAACCTGCCCCACTCTCCCCTAATCATCATAAATCTAGGCTATATAGGTAGTTTTATTATATTTATTTAGGTTGGGTATGTTTTACTTAGTGTCAGGTATTTGAATATTTGACAATAGGCCTAGTTTCAGTTACAGTTATTGGTTGTTATCGATGTTTCTTTCAATAGGCCCTACTGATGATTGTCGGAACAGTAAATCGATATAGTTAAACTCGCTAAGCTAATAATGTCTTTAAAATACATTTTTGGTGGGGCGTAGTATGTGTATTATACAGCAGATTAACAAATATAAACTATTCGATACCAACTATCAGCATATTATACAGCAGCAATCTCCTGTAAGTTTATGTTATGCTGATAGTTGACATCGAATTACCAAAATCTAAGCTCATGCGAAAACGAAAGTGATCTTCTCCCATGCTGAATTAGGGTGGGTGCACCAGTGAATGACCACTCCCAGTGAATGACCGTTTTGCTTAAAAAACCCTGTATCAAGCATATTCTTTAGGCTTGCTAGTTAAAAATAAGCGCAAAACCAGCCTTTGAATATTATTCAACAATAATCTTTCATTGGCAAAAATTGTAGGAGTCGAAAATACTTTTAAACATATTTAAAATTGAGTGTACCACGATCTTCGATTTTAATGTTTCCTGCTATAGTGACTATCCCTGCAAGGCTTACCTAGATTTACATTCATTCTATATGTGATGATGATTACAAAAATGCGTTGCAATTAAATAATATTTAATATAATATCCTACAATTAAAAATAAATTTTATTGCTCTAAATGTTATAATTAATTATTACTGAGGGTGGTCATAGATTGGAACGTAACTAGGGCAAAAATCAGTGAATGACCGGGGGAAAACTTCGCGGTCATTCACTGGAACAAGATCGGTCATTTACTAGCTATGATCTATATTCTCAGCTGAATTATTCTTAGTCACTGTTGTCAGCTGATTTTTCGATATTTTGACAGTTATTCAGCAAAAACAGACCGGTCATTCACTGGTGCAAGATCGGTCATTCACTGGTGCAGTCCCGGTCATTTATTGGAGCATTGGCATAGTTGCCTTTTAATTAATATTACTATCAATATTCTCATTAAGTAATGTATTTAACTAATATTGCTTGATCCTTAAGGAATGAATTAACTTTCTATAGTAAAATGTACAACTGTGACTATGAAATAAGGGAATGATGCCAAATTAACATGAGACATCGTCCTTCACCGGTCATTCACTGGTGCACTCACCCTATATTGAAAAGTTAAATTACCTACTGAACCTGAGTAAAACACATAAGATAAACAATATTTAGTGTAAACATAACCTTTGAAGGCAGAAGATCAGATATGAAACTCATGCCCAGCAACTACCCCTTTTTAATTTTAAATTGCTTGATACTTATAGCATAAAGATGTCTACTTACTGAGTTTTTAACCTCAAGAATGCTTTGACAATAACTAACTTGGTCTATGGTCTATTATCTTTCTATGGCCAAATAGAGCCCTCATGTCCTAACCACAACTTCACTATAATAACGTTCATGCAACTTTGCTTGAATAACAATTCAAATTCTAAACCGAAAAGGATTTAAACTCAAACAAAACGTAACTACAAAGCATTTAATTTAAGCATGTAATGATAAAACAGTTTATCTCTAGGGCTTGTGAGTTTAACGTCTACACAAAAATTAATTCAAATCAAAACTAACTAAAAAACTAAACCAGTAAAAAAGGAGTAGGGCTGAGGCTGGCAGGGCTGCCACTACAACCTCTTCGAGAACGAATGTTGAGTTTGAAACTTGACATATATATAAGTTCATAATCAAGTAAATAAACTATTATATAACAATTAATTGTATTTCTAGGAATATAAATAATTGAACGTTTATTGTCTTAGGAATGTTTGCAAAAATTATATGACAAAAAATATATTTAAAAGTAGACCTTTATTTATATCATCATTAAAAATAATTTTTATAGTGTATAAAAATATAAACAGTTTTAGATATTATTTTTCAATTATTATTCCATTTTTATTATTTTTTAAGGTTTATTGAACAGGTTTTAAGGCATGTAATAGATAATAAATTTTAATTTTTTTATCCGCCATTTTGTATTTTTAACAAAATATTTATTATCTCCCAGGTTATTTAATCGATATTTTTAAAAAGCGGTATGCCCCTGTATCTAGTCAAGGTTGGTTTATGAAAAAATTATCAGCATGATCGAATCGTAAATTTCAAAATGGCGGCCGTTTAAAATCTTGAAATTGAAATACCAAAAAATGGTACATATTACAAAAATATATAATGAACAATAATATTTAGACAATTTTATTTCCTTTCCAACGATACCCAAATTATGAAAATCGGTTCACAAACAACTGAGTTATAAAATAATCCTGATTATTTTATAAGCCTTATAAAATAATCCTGAAAAAAATTTAACAATCCTGTCAGGCCTGATTAAATATGCCTGATCAAGTCTGACCAAATATTGGAGAAATTTGAACACTCCTGTCAGGCCTGATCAGTATTTCTGATCAAGTCTGATCAAATCTGATAATTCAAGCTGTAACATCAGGCCTGAACAAAAATTCCTGAAGAATTTGGAACACCCAGGTCAGGCCTGATCAGGCTAGTTGATCGGTTTTGATCAACCGAGTCAGGCTTGATCAGGTTATTGGAACAAATCTGATCAAATTTGTTCATTTTTCATCCTGCTTGTTCAAAAATGATTAAATTTGATCAGGTCTGATCAAGCAAATTTTCATAGGGGGAATAGTATTTTTTGCTTCTGGGGACCCCAAAATGAAAAGTTAACATGGTTTCGGGCTTAAGTCTTACCATGAGACCTACGGTAATAGCTTATTCCATTAAGGAAATTCGCTAATACGAGTTTAAACTGTCCCCACAGTATACTCAGTGGGACAGTGATTCCACATAGTAAAGTCGCAGGAATCAAGGCCGTCAGACCACACAATAGTCCCCCTTCTTCCAATCGATTTAGTGAAGTTATATTTTAAAAGCATCAAATGTTATCGGCGTAATATGGAGGTGCTCTTATAACCCATAACCATTGAATGTTATTGCCACCGATATCCTCCATCTTATCACCATATCTAGTAACCCAGGGAATTAAGCAGTATGATTACCCAGTATCTTAAGGCCGTACAATGTGACCATGCGTCTTCATTACTATAATTACACCTCATTTAGTATATGTGGTATTTTTTAAATTGTTTATGTCTGGTATATATTTGTACTAGTAAAATTCTATTAAATTCACGGTACTATATTAAAAGTGTTGTCTGATCAGGCCACAATTGGCCTATATCAACCCTCTGCAGCAACTGACATTTTACCACTCGCTTTAGGCTTAACGATAATTTTATTTGCATGTAAAATTTCGATTTACTTGATACATTAATTTTATACTCAGTTACTCGTACAAATTATAATGCGATTAGTCCGGTGGTAAAGTTAATAATATAAAATTAAAAAAAAACATTTTTGATATACTGAAGTATCCAACAAAATTATATAGGAGTCGAGTGAGAACTGCGATCAATGTTTCGTATAATCTATTGTAACTAATCTTTACGTTACATACAATTAAATGGCAGGACAATGAATTTGTTATATCGAAGTAAATATCTTAATTAACATGAATCAAATAGAACGAATTTCGTACTTTGTTTTTCAAAAGTAATTCACCCAAAGTAGGGTTTCGTTGGTTACAAGTCTGTCAGTTGTCGGCAATGTGTTCCCCAAGTAAAAGTGAGGTTAGCCCAGTTTTTGAAACTATTGGTTATGGTTGATTTCTGTGTCAAACTCATGTTCATACAAGTGATTTTGTAAATTATT
Source organism: Flexamia atlantica (assembly GCA_035578135.1). Lineage (NCBI taxonomy): Eukaryota > Metazoa > Arthropoda > Insecta > Hemiptera > Cicadellidae > Flexamia > Flexamia atlantica. Next base: position 17,155,868 of record JAQJVK010000014.1, on the reverse strand, counting down.
ATGTGTCATTTCATAATCAACAAAACCCTACGGGTGGATTTAACTTTTGTAATTTGTTGACCTATATCCTTACTGATAATAAACCTTCGGGTTTGAAATCGATATCACTGGATCGAAAATATAAGGATTGCTGAGGTAAGACCATAAAATACCTCCGTCGCAGCAAACCTGCGTACTCAGCGGATTTTCAAATATAAATATCCAGTGATAAGTCAATTATTGCAAAAAAACGACATGTAAACGAGTGATATATTAATGTATTTAAAAAATTCTTTCATTGCCTATGTTAAAAAGTCCTGGCAAAAATATTGATTGATATATTGATACATCAATCAATTGATCAACTGATCAATCAATCAGATTGATATATTTTAAATTATAATCACATATAAAGTTAAGAAGGCCAAAATTCTGTTAAATACTTTTGATTAACTCAAGAATACTCCACGGGATTCGTTGAAAACATCAATAGAAAGTGAATAAGAAATCGGCAAAGACAACATTCTGCTGCCCTGATAGCCTACTAAAAACATAGGAAAAAATTGTGAAGCAGGAATATCTTGGAGACCAATGGACTTAGAGAAATGATTTAAAATGCTAAATTGTTTGTTTTTCGAGCTAAATCCAATGGTGAAAACAATGATTGTATAAATTTAAAATTTCAATATAAAAAACTCAAAAACCCCATTCTTGGGGGGTAAAATGGGGCCTTTACCCCACTTTGGATATGTCGATGTGGCTGGTTTATGAATTCGTCCAAGAGAACCTAGTTTGACATTTCAGCACCATATTTTGTTACGATCGGACGATATTTACGAGAGTTTTCGAGTTAATAGACACTCAAAAAATGTAAATTCTATTTCTCTTATATAGTACAGTGCAATTAGCTATAAAAAGGGGAAAACCTGGACATTCAAAAAAAAGTTTCTAACCAGCGTCAATTTGTTTAATACACTTCCCCCAATATGTAAACAAAAGTTACACTGATTTGAGCGTCGGGTTTGGGTGTGAGGGGGGTTAATAGAGGGGAAAATGTAGCGTTTTTCATTTTTTAGCAAATATCTTGAAAACGGTGAGTTTTTCTAAAATATTATAATTTGCAAAAATAATCTACGTTAAATTTTGAACAAAATGATACCATATGTTACTTATCTAACGTGGACGGTTATTGAGTTAATGAGGGGTAAATGTAATTTTATTATTATTTTATAACAACCAAATGTCTCAAAAGATCCATTTCACATGCTATATATTGACATTTTCCATTATTTTAAATAATACTTTACTTCAGGGAATCATTACAAGTCTAGGGAAGAAAGTTTTTGGCCCTTTTAAATTTTTACTCCCTCCGTCTAAAAAGTGGGAGGTAAAACCTTTTGGACAGAAACCCTATCATGTTGTATATCATGTTAAAGGGCATAATGAAAGGAGATGAATGGTGAAAACTAGAGGTCTCTACGTTGATAATAAGCAAAGTTGCAGCAAATCAAATATTTTGGTTTTACAAAAACTGGTGCAACTTTTCTTAGGATCAACTTAGAGACCTCTGGTTTTCACCATTCCGAGCCCTTTAAAATGATATATAACATGATAGGGTTTATCTTCAAAAGGTTTTACCTCCCACTTTTTAGATGGGGGGAGTAAAAATTCAGAAGGACCAAAAACTCCCTTCCCTAGACTTGTAATGATTCCCTGAAGTAAAATATTATTTAAAATAATGGAAAATGTCAATATGGAGCCATGGGGAGTGGATCTTTTGAGACATTTGGTTGTTATAAAATAATAATAAAATTACATTTACCCCTCATTATCTCAATAACCGTCCACGTTAGATAGATAACATATGGTATCATTTTGTTCGAAATTTAACGTAGATTATTTTTGTAGATTATAATATTTTAGAAAAAACGCACCGTTTTTAAGTTATTTGCTAAAAAAACAAAAAAAATACATTTTCCCCTCGATTAACCCCCCTCCCACCCAAACCCGACGCTCAAATCAGTGTATCTTTTGTTTACATATTGGGGGAAGTGTATTGAAGAAATTGGCTCTGGTTAGAAACTTTTTTTTAGATGTCCAGGTTTAGGTATAATTGCACCGTACTATATAATCCTATGTTAAATTTTGATTTTGATCGTGATTTGTGCAGGTAAAATGCGTGTTTACAATAATCTCACTGCATATCCAGAAAGTACAAATAAAACCTATTAATCATGTGATTGCTGAGGTTACCCTGAACAGACATTTTTTGTCCGTGCTTTTAAAAAGACGGTAATAGCCTCCTTCGAGAAAATTCGCTAATATTAAAATATTAATCGTACATAAGAAATCCAGAGGCTAAGACGAATGATGGTTAATCCTGGAGAGCAAGGGTCGATATAGAAGCTAAAGGGGGCAGATTACATTAGACGCCAAGATCGGTATCATGGGCTGGGATGCATTCAATTTCAGCCTACCTAACCTACATGTAGCTTGACTAATAACTTACCTCCTTGATTTCTCCTTTAAATAACATTTAAACATTTAATTCTCCTTCGATAACTAACAAGACTATTTATAAGACTATTCACCAAACCATTAACTACATTTACTAATCAAGACTTACTAAAACCAGACCATTAACCAACTCTCATGGGTATTTTGTTTAGTTTTCCTAGTTAAGTAACCAGGCAGACTGTATTTACGTTCCTAAGAGCGACACTTAAAAATAGAAAATCTAATAAATAACAAGGCATTTTACAATATCCATGGCTTCCTTGAAAAAGTATTAATTTACTTTTCTGTTTTTGCCAAGTTTTATTATTATTGTTTAGTATTAAAGATGTACATTTTTAGCTGTAGAATATTATGCTGGTTATAAACATTGACGATGCCCATGCAATTTATTTGTTTTTGGGGAGTAAAATCTTGAATCTTGAATTTTGAATCTTGATTAATATTAGGACAGTTTTAGGTAAAGAAACCCCTTTGAACCCTTTTTAAGGGCACAAAACGCTAGAAATAAACATATGCTATACACCGATAAAATGTAATACCTTGCCATCAATACCTGTAATAATTTTTAAACATTTATGTAAAATATGCATACATGATTTACGACTCTAAGTGAACATAAAGAATCAAATGCAACATTTAGTAAATAAATCTTTAAAAAACCGTTGTCATGAGTCATGTTACATCAACGACTAGAAAATTAAATATAAACAAGAGCATTGGTAAAAAGACCAGTGTTTAAATTACGCAACTGAGAGTCACTCATTTATTTATAAAATAGTACAAATATTTGAGAAACAAACAGACAAGATAACGAAAAGTCATTCGACTCGGCAAACACGATCAAGGCACAAGTCAGTAGTCTCGGAGAGCTCTTGCTGTGCAAGTCGTGCTGTTAATGTGTGACCAGTATGTAATAATTGTTTATGTGCTTTAGAAAAACGTTTAATCAGTGGTTTGAAACTAATTCCTAACTCTAAAATCTTTTGAATCTCGGTGTTCGAATCGGTTTTTGTGTATCTCGGTGGAGGAAAGTCGTTTATGAAATAAGCTTCTACGTAAGTAAACCATTATAATTTTAATTGAGGCTGATAAATCAATAGATTATGCAAATCTGTTTGATTTAATTAGAATATTCCTTTTTAGTGTAGGAATTGATTTGTAAGTATCAACGAGTTCTGTGTTGTAAAAAGGTCGTTTGATTGATTCCTCAATTATTTTACAGAAAGTTTTCGTTATTTAAAATAATAACGTTCATATGAAAAAAACCAAGTTATACAAGGTGTTTTTTTAAACGCAACCATTTTTCAGAATAATTCACATATGCATTTTTTCCACAAAGTTTTTTGAATAATGCACATATGCATATGAAATGAGTGTTGTTTTGTTAATCTTTAAATTTTACATAGCCTGTTATTTAAGTTTGATCACATTTAGTTTTCATTATATGTTCAAACAATCCGCCATTGGCATTTGTATAAAGTTGTGCTCTCTTCATCAAATTTCCGAACACGTGTTGCAAGTTACCTCTTTGAATGTTTTCATTAAAATGGTTATGTTTGTTTTGAGGTTCTAAATAATCTGTGAATTGTTTTCATAGGCCTTACTTTTTTTAATGTATTCACAAAGAAAATAATGCAGTGGTGGCAAATCTGGGGATCTACGGGGAAAATAATCCTTCACTGATAAAATAAAGTTTTGGGTTGCGTTTAAAACAAAACACCCTGTTTTTTTATAATTTATCCTCAAACAAGTATTGAAAAGACTTAACGAATAAAAGCAGCAACGATTTATCTCAATAAGCTACCGTACACTTTAAAACCACCACCTTAGCCACATTATATATTAAACAAAACAGTAATTTAGCAGTAGTCCATTAAGAGTTTAGTATCGAAAACAGTTTTTTTCACCAACAGATCAACTTAAAACACGTCAGAAGAAATAACAACACGGTTTGATAATCAATAGGTTGACGCGACAGGGATTGTGTTTAAGTTTTGAAAGGCCATTAAACCTAATCACTATCGATGGAAAGCAAAGGATTACTTAAGGCCGAAGTTCGGCGAAACTCCCTTAGGCTAGTCATTATCATTCTACAGACTAGTCGGCGATTGGAGACTTAGGTATGCAAATATTCCCTCCCTTGAGTTAGATTATCGATTAAAATTTTCAGCAGGGAAATTATTTATTCGTGAGCGTAAAGAATATTTAAAAATAGTAACCATAGTGTTTTAAAGATTCGAATTAAGAATTGACAGTATTTAGAAACGACAAATAACTAAGGGCAAATAAATGAATTAATTATAAGTGATATGGGAATAATATTTACATCGTGAATTTTCATTATTGCCACCGAATACAATTAATTAAAAAACCATGTACTTCTGGGTGAACATTATGCAGTTTTAAAAATCAGTAATAATTGTAAACCAAAAATAAATATTTAAAGATGCATTAGTTTTTAAAACAGCTATTTATCTTACAAAGGGTTTTAGCTTAGATATTTTGAAGGAATATTTTCTTGCATAATATTTTTTTAGTAAAAGACACGCACAATACAATTTACTGAGCAGGTTATTGGTTTAGTTCACTTTCTCGCTGAAATAAATTGCTACTTTGCCGCGCCTCGCTTGAATCATCAAGTTATAATATTTAAATTTATTTTATTTTTGAAAGTTTTTTTATTTTAATCATATGTGCACTTTTCTATAATTATATAATAAAAAGGAATAATCTAGGGAATTTTTTAATATGGCCAAAATAACACGTTAGACGCAAAACTGAAAATAATATCCATGGTTAAGGAAGGCATACAATTTAAGAAATTAAGCTGTTATTCCTTCCTTACCAGAAGGGGCTCAAAAATAATAAAACTAATAATAAATTTCAAGATCGAGTATGTGTGAGTTAATTTTCTCATAAAAAAGATACAAAAACACCTTTTGTAAAATCAAACCTTTTTTGAAGCATTGTTCTAAAGTAGAAATGAAACTTTATACCCAATGTTATCTTGAGAACAACTGAAGTACTATTGAGCCACAATAGTAGCAAACTCGCTAACGAGCAACTTTCCGAAGTCAATTTCAACGATGCGCATTGAACAATCCCTGCTTGAACAAGGTATTTGAGCTTACATACTATATTTAAATAATTCTGTTACAATCATACATAAAGTGATAGTTTCGTAAACTTATGGCACCGGGTCAGCAATTTGATAAAACCTGATAAATGTTGTTGCCGTATTAGGTCCTGAGTTGATTTGTTATTTATTACTAGACTTTTTCCCCTCATCCACAGTTTAAATACTTCTCACTTTAAATTATAAAATAATCAAGAATTAATTTCAGGTTCCTGAGGATCGCCAAAGTATAAGGCACAAACGAATTTGACATTTGATATGGTTTGAATCGTCAACGTCACTGATCATCCAGCATAAAGGTGCTAATGCAGCCATGTTGACACTGCTGGTTTGTCTACCTTGATCATCACATTGATTAGAGGGGATACAGTTGATCAGGGGGGAGGGGGGAGAGAGAACCTGTTGTAAACAACCGTACAGGGGTATATCGGTATTTTTAGGCTTATCTGAACCTGAATTACCCGAAATTTGCGTCATCCGGATCAGGTAATCATAGTGAACTCTACACACTACATCCCACTTACCTGAAACGGGATATTGGGATATAGGAGGATTATCCTATGGCTTTACAATAATATTATAATTATAGGGGCTTCAACGGACTTTTAAAACCTCCTATTCATGATAAGGGAAAATTGTAATCAACAATTGGAAGCAGTGGCAAATATTTGTTTGTTTATTATTGGATTGGTTTGAGAATTGAGAAACGTAGTGGTATATACGAGGAATTCGTTATGATAATTTTTTTCTGAGTATTATGATTCAAAGTATTGTACATAATACGGCCGGTAAGTTTTACCGTACTCGCATGAAAATCCCACACTCGCCTCCGGCTCGCGCGGGATATCATACTCGTCCGGTACTTTCAGGCCCAGTAACGTAATATACTATTTCAACCAAGTATGTTAAACCTTACTAGTAGTTAGCTTTGAACTTGATTGCTTTGACTGCAATAGATTTTATATTACAACAAACCAGTCAAATATATTATGTTTGGAAACTGAATTGATGCATCCAATTATTAAATTGCATGGTTAGCAGTCGACGTTGGAGTATTTTTTTCTAAGATATACGTAAATCATTTGATACCTTATTATAATTTAAACCTCTTTTTATTTATTTTTTATTTCATCCCATATTAACAGTTTGTAACCATAAACAGTTAAATTATGCTATTCATTCATTGTTTCTAAGTAATATTCCCGCTTCGATTTTAATGTTTCAATATTCTCAGTTAAATTGTGCACATTTTGAATTTTTGGGACGTAAAATGTAGGTGTTAGAACTGAACCGGCAGTGGGCACTCCGCAAGTGCATGAATGCTGAAGATGAAAACAAAATATTTATTCAGAAATTAAACTGTTTAGAACTTGATTCAGTCACTCAATATACACATTTTTACTTGAAATGATGGTAGTAGTACTAATTATCTTTCACCCCCCAACAATATCTGCGCGAAAATTTCCCTATCTTTGTAATTATAAAATGTTTCTTGTCATTGATGAAAAAATACATTTAATAATTTCAGCTTACTGTCTTTTGTTTCCTCTGTAATGTGTCTATATAACACGTTTTTAAGCCGTTTCCATATCCATCACTTCAAAACCAGATTACGATCAGATTTTAATTTTTGTTTTCAAACAAACGAGCTCACAAACAATATACATGCGAGTATACAACAAAATGAACGAGTAACCAATTGAAGGGGTCCCCCGTAAAAAGTTCTAAGCGAAAAAATTTCAAAATCAGAGATATTCAGTTAAAAAGGTTCTCTAAGACACTAGCTACAACATGGTATATTTTGTTTTGAAGATATTTTAGTTGGCAGCCCTGATTTCATCTGTCAAAGTTGGAGTGTTTGGTGGGACTGCACGTACTTTTTGGGGAATAACGTTCTATTCATCGAAAGATGCACTCTCCGCCGGTCGTTGCGTTGTCACCCATCGATCAAATGTCGCGTAAATAAAAATTAAATACGTGAAATAAATATTGGAAAGTGGAAAGATAAGACCGCGAAGGAATATAGAAAAGCTGGATAACCCTATATTTCAAAAACTAAGTAGCCAAGGCCTGGAAAACTGCCCCCAAAAGAAGTTGGAGAATAACGTTTTAAGCACCACATTTGTATAACTTTTAGCAAAATGACATATATCTTACGTTATGTAACAACATTACGTTTTTGTATTTTTATACAAAAGAAAATTGTTTTATATTCAGTTTTATTTTCGTTAATGTTGGTATTCCTACATTCCCTGATGTTTTCTTCCAAAGCAGAAGAGCAGTCCGTCAGAAAACGTTTCAAACGCCAGTCATTTAGAACGTTATAACCAAAAAAATAACACGTACAAATTTTTAAAATGCTTAATGGCAAGTAAAATTTTAATATAAGGCTACATGATGTTATAAATAGGGTATTACAAAGTTATACATGATTTTAAGTTCTAACCTTGAAAACCTTTTTGAGAACCTGTTATAGACGGAAACCACAGGATTGTTGAAAATGAAATTGGAAACAGAAAAAGAACCATGACGATGGGGCGAGGGCCAATTAGTAGGGATTACAGCAATGCTATCAGACACTCCCTTTGTGGCGCTGGCGACGCCTTAGATGTTCACTTTTGCGGTTTGTGACAATTGCGTTGCGATTGCTTTTTTATCTTTATTTTTGTTAATAACTCTGCCTTTTTAAACTTCTAAAACTTTTAAGTTACAAGAACTGATCTTACTTAAAAAATTTATTTTATGGTAAATTTAATACTAATGAATTAGGAAAACAAGTAAAACCATGTTATTAATTTCTTCCTAAAAATCCAGTCAAATAGGCTAGGGAACTATTTAAATTAATTTGGGTACGACTAACTTGCTTTTTTTAGCAAAAGAAACCTGATAACGTTACTATCTTAAATTTTGTCATATTAAAAAGGACTGCTTGATTACATTTATGCTTTTTTTAGGGTTTTTGGAAACATATATTTTATCTCTTACATTAAAAGATGAAATAGAAGGGTGTTTTTACTTTTAACTTCCTATCGTATAACTAATTGAAACCGTTTAAATATGAAGTTGTGCATAAATTTTGTTGCGTTTTACATTATTGCCATTACCAACAATTAATTAACAATTAACAATTGACAATTAACAATTAATTATGATGTTATTACCAATTTTTAACAACATTTATAATTTTTTAATACTTACTTTACTGTATAAATTTTAACCAGAGATTAATTTTCCCCCAATTTGCTATGTATAGACGCTTTTTACTCTTTGTAATGGGTGAGTAAAATAATAATTTGTCTCCCTCCGGGAGACAACGTAAACCCACAAGAATAACATTAAAAACAATAATTAAAAAATTAGAGCAGCTTCAAATTTTCACGCATACATGCAAATATGTTGCAGCTCAACGAATGTAGGTGCTAACAGCTGATTTAGTGGCAGGAATAATCAAATAACATTAACTTTAACAACAATCAGCTGTAAGAAAGTCTAAGATTTAAGCATGTAAGAACGGCAACAATCAGCTGATCGCTGATGCAAGCATGGTTGCAGCTACTCGGATGCAGGCACTATTAGCAGAACGAAACAAAATGGATATTTTTATAGTTACTAAGTTAATAAAATAAATTTTTATGGTCAAGGATTGCAGGTGAGGGAAAAATATTGTGTGTATTTCGAGAGTGAAATGCATTGCCTCCCTCGTGAAAATGGTCGCCCTCGCAAGCTCGAGCACAAATATTTTCCCTCGTGACACAATATTTTACTTTACTCAACACTCAAATAACTATTTCAACATACAGCGACATTGCTAAAACGGCTCCTTTAATACATGCGATGTGGAGCAAAAGTAGTTCTTCATTGTAAACCCAGTTGGTGGCGAGGTCATCACCTGATCGCATTGGTTGTATTATACCATACGTAACATCGACGTAACTTAAACTGTGCGACATACTGTAGATTACTTAACCTACGTAACATCAGACCATCACACGCGTAACATTGTATAACCAGCTAATCGTTTTCAATAGTGAGAGTGAAATGGAAGCCAATTGAGGGTACACGTAAACTAATTTCATAATTTTTGTTTTGTTAAATAAATATCTTAATATATTGAACAGTATAACCAAAAATATGCTTCATCACACGGAATAAAAGTGACTCTCTTATAAAAATTTGGTATCAAGGTCAACGCTTTCGTATTTGAGGTATTAGTCTAACTCAACGCAAACATAACATACAATCAGCTGATTGTTTTGGAAAGCAATAACTAAACTGAAGCCTAGTGAAGGTAAAGGAATAAGTTGTTAGATCTTTATTCTATAACATATATCATAACTCAGGTGGAGTATAGAACGTTACCTAGTCGTTGGTCGGGTGAGGTGGTTAAGCACCTCTGGCATCGTGTTTCAGTGAGATATATTGTCCCGTAACATTATAATGGCGTTCTCTGGTTCTCTCTCTGACTTCCTCAACACCTCACTTGGTGTCTTGTATCAACAATAAATGTAGGATTGAGTAAAATTTGTACTGTAAGCTATGCGATAGTTTATGTTTTTTTCACCGTATTTTTTGGAGTTGAGGTAAGAACCAAATTCGCCTTTCTTTATAGGAAAACTGGAAAACCGAAGAAAAATTGAAGACATAAATCAGTTGACGTACAAAACTATTATTATTTTAAAATACGGTCGTAATGTACTTTATAATTATTAAGTAAGATCAATGCACTAACTAAAATTTATAAAAGTATATCTGTATCGGCTAGTTTACTGTTGGTTTTTAACGTGGTTTTTACAAAGACATTTATGTATTTTTTATTTTGAATCCTTATGTATTTGTTTGATTCACTTCAGAATTGTATTTAATAAAAATATTAATTTCGTGAATCACCTAAAGATCGACATTTGGAACAAAAGTTTGATACCATTTAAAGTCTACATTCAAGTACTATATATTTACAATTGAAAGCATCGAACAATATCAGAGTCGTCGAGGATAGTGAGAGTGAACTTTGCTTTTTGCGGTCTCAAAAGTTTCCCTATTATCTGAACCACAAACATTACTCTCTTGGATTACATCGGATTTGTTAAAAAAAGTATTTTCGCATCAAAAATAGTATCTCTAGAATAATTCATCTTGTTATGGCGCATTGGATCTAAACAAGCTTATATTGTACTTTTAAAAGATGCTTTAATGATAACTTGTATTGTAATGTGTACCTTTTACAAAATAACTGTTGAATTAGTATTTTTACTCTTTGCCACCTGCGAATGCTGCAGTTATTTCACTTTGATTTCTAACAAATTAGATAATGAAGTTAGGAATACTTCAGTAAAAATCTCACACAGGGCAAAAAATGATTTGGATGATTAAATGGAAGCAAACAAGTTCAAAACTTCCAAAATCAAAATTTTCTGCTAAATGCTACAACAGAACTGACCTGATGAAACATACTTAATCGTGGACTATTCAGGTGTTGTTTTTTGTTGTACAAAACTTAAAACTCTACAGAAATCCCTCATTTCTAAAAATTTTCTGACAATTTCCCTTTGATTTGCATCCTCCGGTGTATTTGACCTGCCAAACTTATTGAAATATTTAACAGTGATTTGTATTAATAACTGGATTACATTTCTAAAATACTAGGATTCTGAGCATCTATTACTATTTCAATTGATAAATAAAACTTGTCGCATGGGAAAATGCTGCATGACGGCTCGGATCCATGCCCTGATAAAGAATACAAATGAGTCGTCGAAATTCAGAGACATTTTATAAATCGACTGAGTTCTATTGCAAAAGTCTTAAAGCGTGATTTATTACGGCACATTTAAGTTTGTACTTATTAAATTTAATTTATCAACGCTCAAAGGCATTGACAACGAGTAAGTAGCCACTATAAAAAAGAACAAGTGCTGATCCCAGAATCGTTATTAGTATTCAACTCTTTTGAAGATAGTTTGGCCCGAAAAATGTGAAGACTCAGTTTTAGTCCCCAAAAAAATATAAATATCTTTGAAATATCTTCAGAGAGGGAAGAGTGAATTTTTCACCTGACAGCACAATACGCGGCTTTTTAGCCCGATTATGACACAGATTCTTTGTGCACTGCAACAATTGCCGGTCCTCACAATGGTACAATCCCCTGGGACAATAGGCAAAGTAAATATACTGTTGCTTCTAGACGCGAGGGTAAAGACTCAACACACATTCTCGGTGTAGCCTTTTAACTTTTAACGTTTTTTAAGAAGTTTTTCATGCTTGAACGAATACAAAATAAAAATCTTGTGAGAGTCTTTAATTTGGTATATAAATGAAATACTTCATCATTAATTGTCCAACAGGGTAAAACATCAGCCCAGTCTTGTTAATATTGTCCCACATAGTAAATTCCTCTTTTTGTTTCAACTTTAATTAAAAATACTAATAACAGCGAATTAGTTTTTTTATATTCCGTTCTGGGTTTAATTGTTTAATTATTGCTGTTTAATTGAAGCCGTGATGAAGTTATAAACAACCTTTAAAATCGAATACATCCTATGAAATACTAAAAATTGGTACCTCACTTCTCATAAAAATGAATTTATTTATTTTTTTCAATTTCCTTTAGAAATAAAAATAAATACAAACTGTTTGATAGCAAACTATTATCTATCCAAGGTATCTGATACATTACTCAATGTATTTTTTAAATCCGTGCTGTACAAGTAGTGCAAAGATATTTCGAATTAAACCAAACATTATATCCTTGTCAAAAGGCAATATGTTAAAATATATCCTACCTCCGACCAAAGAGTGTCATAAATTGTCATAAATTGCATCATTGATCAATACAGACTACACCTAATGGCGTGTCAAATAATATATATTCCCCCTTATTCGATCTAACATGCAGTTCTATTTAAACCAAGAACTACATGTTCAATAATGCTTAAGTAAATTTATTAAGATATTAAGATTTATTAAAATATTATATAAAACTTATAAAAATTTAAATTTATCAAATTATATATTAAGTTTATTAAAATGTATTAAGATATTAAGTAAATTTATATTATTGGTACAATGTCATCTGTATCTTATTTTATAAAAATAAAATAAAATATAGTTTTCACACTTGTTTTATTGAGAATAGTGGCATAAAAAAGACTATATTTACGGGTTCTAAGCCAAACTTAATTAGATTAACACATTGAGTTAAACTAAATATTTATTATTTACCCGAGAAACTATTAGACGCCTCGAGTAATTTTGTTTAGAGGAAGTTGGTTTTATATATTTAAGCACAGAAACTCAAGACTTTTACACTAGATTCACAGAGGACATCTTTTAGCCACTTAAAGACGTTTGATTGAGAATAATACTTTATTATTGGGTATTTAACTATGAGTTGCGACGAACTTGTAGCATTAATTTGTGCAGTTCGGGTTTCAGGTCAACGTATGAAAGCGCAAATTTTAATTTCTTCGTCCAACTCCATTGGGAAGTGATTGAAAGATTTATTTGTATTAATTTTGGACATTGTATGTGGTATCCCCAGCTTTTAAAATCAATATATGTTTTGAAAAATAACATTAAAATGGAGCAGAAAAGAATAATCTAAAAAAATAAAGAAAATAAATAATTATTTGCAAACATATTTTTTTAAAGTTGGAGTCAGTAATAAATTATAAAAATTACAAAAACAATCCTTGTTTTTGTAGAGTGGTACCAACATTTGTACTTTATCCTGTTTTTGGCAGTTGGGCCTCTTTAGCTTTAATAGTTTGAATGAAAACTTCAAAAAAATCCCTAGCGCAATCACACATAAATACTGTTACAATAGAAATACTAAACAGAGAAAAATGGAAAAGTAACTTTTGGCCAAACACTTTTAACACCTATGAGTCCTTACAATGAGACAAAAGAGAAGAGAAAAAAGGAGAACACGAGCTCGGGCATTGCAGACTTGTAAAGATGGCATTATTTATCCCTTGAAAATCATTCCCTTTGGCTTTTGCTGAATGTGACGCCTACTTTTATATTGAACTAGCTTGTTATAACTTTCTGAGCTTCCTTGTTACCCCTCTGCCTAACAAATAGTTGACTAGATACACCTTGTATAGTGTCACTGTATAATATTTTTGTTTGTAGAAACCGGATTTGTACGATATTTAAGTGTTTAGTAACTTTTAAACAGGTATTATATCAAATGGTTTTTATACTTAAAGCTCAGTTCATAACAGCTATTACAACAAAAAAAGTATTAAAACCTGTACTAAACAAATATTTGTCATGCTACTGTTACAGTTGACTGTTTATTTATTTGGAATTGACTGAAGTTAATTATATAATATATAATTATAATATAAATAAATTATTAAATTAAATATAAAAAAATTAATAAATTCCTGACAACTCTCAGCTGCATTTACGTCTTACAATTCTTTCTGCTGTTAGGGATTTGATGTCTTGTTTTAATTGAAAAATTGATTAATGATATATCAAAAAATGAATCTGAAAAATTGTGTAAACTTAGGTTCTTTTTATGTTTTCCTCCAAAAAACAAACATAATTCACGGAAAGCTTAGCAATGTTTTAGAGTCGGCTTTCTAAAATAACTTGTAACCCAAGAGAACTGTTAAACCCCTCATTAACCTAACCGTGAATAGATTCCACTTTTTTAAACACTAATAACAACTCAATTTTTCATTATTTTAGGTCGCTTTTTAAACTGCTTTTCATTGTGTGGATATTGCATCTATTTATATGTTAACCATATAGAATTACGTGCAGGTTCCTACAATTTAGGACCAACATGACATACTCTAATCAGTGAGATTACAAGGCCTAAGCAATTACGATAATACTGGGTCGCAACCTACAGCCCATGGTATCCCTTGTTGTTACATATAAACATTTATTTTAGAACTGGAATTGTTATCAGTTTTATGAATGAATATAATATATTATTCGCTAAGGTATAAGGGCTACGCCCCCCTTCATGACGGATTTTACATCAAATTTTACATGTACCTCTTAGGGCAGGGGTATTATAATAACTTGTTATTGTTACCAAAAATTCAATCATATCAATCATTTTTTGTAAAGTTATTCATACGAATTACGTATACTTCATTTTATTAAACAGATTCTCCTTACCTTTTTTTGTTCCCCTAATGGTTATTGTTCTGATTGAAAAAAAAGTAATAGGGAAACGTAGACCAGAAATTTTTTTTTTCAAAATGGCGGCTAGAGTACAGCAGGGATTTCCAAGGGACTTTTGATATGCAAACCAAGCTTTTTTAAATATTTGTGCAAATATTTGTTGGTCAGGATTAGTTTGGTAGATTTTACTAAATTCTTGGGTTGTAGGTCTTATAATAAATTCAATTTATTCCCAAGCAATGTTCCTGATTCCAAGCAATGTTTAAAGCTAAGTTTTATCAAAAACTTAGGAAATTTAAGTTACCTTAATTAATTAGCATTTAAAATTTAACCCTTTTTCAACAATCGACAGCACTTTTACAGAATTTTATAATTAAAAATTACCATCAATCGTTAGACAACTATAAGCTATAATTTAGGGGTTAGGCCTTGCCACAGTACCTAGAATATCTTTATACGGTAGGTATCTTGCGCAGGTGAGAGTAAGAAAAAGATGTGACGTCATGGTATTCTAACACTTGGAAGAAGCAAATTTCGTGAAACTAAGCCAAATCTCGTGAGATTTTTCATTACTAGAATGAAACATAGTCTTCATTTGTTGACAAATAAATACTTAACCTTGAAATAATAGGTAAGTTAGAAGCTTAAGAAACATGTTTTAATAATAAATCAGCTGTCTGTGGTTGGTGCTAATTAGGATTGCAGCGAGACTTGCTGGTGCGTCGACTTGCAAAAGAACTTGGCGCAATAATTAGTGCAAAAGTCCTGTCGCTCTGGTGCGCACCACCGACCGGCAGAACGCTTTCTGATTGGCTGGTCTACTGCGCATATTGTTTATGATACTTACCGTATAGATGTTCTAGATACTGTGGGTCTTGCTAAGTGTATTAGGGAAAGATAAAGACGTTCGGGTTTGGGGAGGTATTGCGTTTACCTGTATTATAAAACCGTAAAATATAGTAAAGAATTAAGTACTTCCTAGTTAATTTTATAAGAAAAGTTGGCTAAAACCCCATGTCAGTAGATTTATATAATTATAATTTTATCTACTGCACTGGATCTTCCAATTTAACATGCTATTTTATCATTCTAAATTATAAAATTGAACACCTATTACTATTGAGTCTATTTATATTAGCTAGTTTTTCTATAAAAATAATATATTTTTATTACCTAATAAGAACCAAATAAAACTATTTAGTCCAAAAATGTGAAAGCGATTAAAAATTAAAAGTAATACAAATCGGAATAGTTTTAAAAATGTGTAATGTTTTGTCAGAAAATAAAATAAAATTTGTTTTTGACTTGTACAAATTGTTTACCACTCAAAGTCCAAGGGACAAAACGCATAAATAATATTTTTCTTTTGTAACTTCTCCACGAGTTCCTTGGTGTCAGGTGTTTGTTAGTATGCATTCAGCTGCATACTTTTAACTTAATTTCACAAAATTTACCTTTCTCCCAGCACCTGTTACAAAACTCTTGCCAATTCGTCAAAGTTGTCGTTGTATCAGTTCCATTGTAAAGTTTAGTTTCTTTAGAATGAAAATAGCTGACGTTGATCATTAATCACACAAATTTATCTTTTAGTCAGTTTGAAATGAAGGACAAAATCGTGACTTGCTTTGATCCTGTATTTTCATATTTTGCTTACTTATACTAAATATTTGAAGTATTTGTGATGTTTAACTTTTTGTAAAATATTAAGTAGTACTTTCCATTTTGGTTTAATGTTAAAATAATAGCAAACACATTAAGCGGTTGTAAGCTGCACATAAAAAGCTAAATTAATGTTTTCCTAAAAAAGCTTAACACAGCCATTTTCACGTTGGGGACCTACAAAGCAACGCTACGTAGTAAAATTGTTTGTTAATTGTTTAAGCTCATGCAAAGTGTTGTTTAAGCTTGTTGGACCCACCATTACCTTTAACTTTTACATCCGCTTCGAGGACCAATCCGACATGAAACGTGTCTTTTATATTTATCTTGAATTTCTTTATTTGTCGACGCCGTCTTGAACGAAGTGAAAGGAGGGATAGGTAATTTCTTAAAAGTTTGAAAGAAAGGATTTCAATGGTCATGGGTGTTGAGGCAGATCATAAGGTATTATTTCATGTATTCTTTAAGATACTGGGATTAACTATTTCTCAATGATTGACGGGACTTCTCTATCAGCATAACATAGCTAGGTTTTAAAAAGACTTAAAACAATGATTAGCAGACGTGATTGCTTAGTAATGAAGTAACGGAATCCAAATCAACTATTGTCCCTTAATATAGATAATTATTAACAAACGTGTAATGATGAAACTGTTGGATTATGTATTTTTTCAATTTTTCGAAAAGCAGTCCAGAGGTCTAAGCCCACAAAAATGTTTAGAACAAATCTCTTTTGCATGGGGAAATGCGTTTCAGATTTTTGTTGACTAGACCCGTTCCAAATCGTTATGGTATATCTTAAGTAGCTTTTTATGAAAATAAAACAAAATAATTTATATAATAAAGGTAAATTTATTTAGACTACTAGAATCCATGAAAAGCCAATGCATCACTACAAAATGTTCGGTCTTTTGGTATCTCAGAGACTACTGAACTTATCTTCGTGGTTTATGGGTCAAAGTGAAGGGAATAGTTCGTAGATTTATCGAATTTTCTCAGAATTTACGTTTTTCTTAAGGGCTACTCCCTGCAATCCTTAAAAGGTTGGCCAGTATAAATCTTATGGAAGAATAAATTTTAAATTGAATAGCTAATTGGAGTAAACATTCAAGGCAAGCTGCAGCAGTGGTCTACCGTTAATTAATTTGAAGTTAAAATCAAGGCACATTTTTCTACGTGCTCAAATTATCTCAGACTATGGCCCAACTAATAGTATGAGTGAAATGAGGATCTTTCATATACCTTCTTAAGTAAAACAACCGATGGAAATTGCAAGCGGTGCTCTCCGTGGTATTTTACAAGAATTACTTCGAGAAAGATAAATGTTTGATATGTATCAAAGAGGTCAAAAAGTTATCTTTTGAGATGCGGAGATGAACACGAACTCGGTTTCCTTTGGATGCTTTTTATGACTGATTCAAGATAAACTTCGAGAAGGTGTACTGAGCCGAAAAAAGTCCCTTTTTCCAGCTTTTGGAGTCCTCAACATAATGTTAAGAATAGATCGATCTTGTTCGTGTCAGTTTCAGGACTTTACAGATGGCATCCCCAGCGTACTTGCCTCGTGATACTTAAGATAAATCTGTTTATCATATAGATTAGCGAAAATCACAATATGATATTCATATAATATGAAAGTTTTTCCTATGGGTGTATGGAATATTACCTATAATATTTAACCTGTCAAACGAATAATACAAAGAGCTGTCGTAATAAATGAATAACATATTTTTAAAAACTCTCTTAAGCTTCATTTTTATTTGAATTATGATTGATTGCTTTGGATAATGTTTAATTTATGAAGGTGTTCCTTTTTACGAAGTATTCCCCTATTATCAATAATAAAGACGAAATAAATATAGGTTACTTATAAAGGTAAAAGTAAGTTAGCTGGAATTCAAATTCATTTAAAACGTATTCAATTTTACTCAGTGGGAAACTATTAGTTTTTTGTTTTTTACTTTTCAACATAGTTATTAAAATACAATATCTAGTAAAATACAATATCTAGTAAAATACAATATAATGTGATTGAAATAGATGTGTTTTCTGGCTGATTGTTGACCCGGGTAAACGTTAAACCTGCCGAAGATATCAAGCTGAAATCTAGTAGAAATTCAGATCATAAACGTGGTCAACAAATAATTAGCCTGCAGCCCTGCAAGTTCTTAAAAATGCAACCTGCTATTCAAGTTTTTAAAACTTCCTCGGGCATCAACCCATTAGCTTTTTATGCACATTTTTTGTTGAACGTTTCGGGATTTTAGTAGTTTTAAATGATTTGCTATTCACAGAAACTAATCTTCTAGCTATTTATCTACTCGTGCTAAGAACGTGCACGACAGCTGGTGTTAAATAAACTATTAATTTAAATTGTTTTTCATTGACATGATATGTGGTGAGGGATTTCTGTATGTAAATTAAAAACGTCTTACAACACTATATCTAAGCTTATGCTGTAACTACTTCTAATGCTATATATGTTAAATATACGGTCATATTGTGTGTAAATTTACAATACACAAAACGCGTTTTTTCATTTACATCAACTAACTTTTCATTTTTATTAAAAAGTTTGTGTTTGTGGTAATCCTGCTTTTGGTATCAGTAAAGATATTAGTTGGTATCTATACTTTTCGATTTTTTTCACCCTCGAAAAAATTATCTTTTACTTTTTTTTATCTCTTGCGCATCATACTTTTTACCCTCAACCTAAAAATATAACTGTAGATAGATGTGAATATCAGCTTATTCCACCTTTAGAGCAAGGAGGCGTTCTTGAATAGTCGCTTACCAACGATTTGACTATTTTTACTTCTCACTAATTACTGACTGGCTACTTATACACTTATGTCAAGAGAAAGCCATTTTATTACAAAAATTATAATAAATAATAAAGTAGGTTACCTATAGAAACACTTTTTTAAGTAAATATAATCGTAAACATTTTAGTTAACAGTCAGGATGATTATTTCTGGCTATAACAAAGGCGATAAGACCGGAAACAGGACACCAACAACGAGGAAACCGGAAGCAGTAATGACGTGTCTCTCAATATTGATGACGTAATTCTCGAGGAAGTAAACCTCTATGTCTTCCATTTTACATTGTTATGGTTAACGTTCCATTTTCTCATCATGCTTCTTACAGGTTTTCCACATTGTCATACACGAACAAGTGTGTTAGTTTGACATAGTAAATTTGATATTGATCAAAATGTAAATAACCATTTATTTAAATGATAGGTTTTGGATTCTTAGTTATTGGTCTCAAAATATCTGATCCAACACACCAATAAGAAAATAAAATATGAAGATAAATATGAAAAACATATTTTCATTTCCAGTTCATTACAGCTTTTTGCATGCATATAATAGTGTTTCATTTATAAATATTTTATTACTATATATTGACTGAAGGCTTAAAAACTATTTCGTTCTTTAATTTAAATTATAAATCTTAAATATATATTTCTGTTTATGAATCTCCGAATTAAATACGATTGCGTATCAATTAAGTCCAAGAATGTTACTCATTCAAGGGAAAAAACCCTGAAAACTTTATAAAACAAAAGTCTTACAAATTACCTTAATAAATACCTTAGTTAAAAGACTTTAGATAAAATAATATTAAAATTATTAAAACAATTTAGGAACCTATTTATTTACTTTTTGTATACCTATACTTAATTGAAGTTGAACTTTAGTTCTGCTGAACATTGTTAATGTGCTTATGTCTGATTCGTTTTTACTTTACCTAACACGTTATATATTTATTTTTAGTTCGAATTTAAGTGGTAGAGAGGACTTGCTAGTCCTAACTTCATTTTGTAAATAAAGCCAGTTTTCATTTCATTTCATTTATAACATGATTATTTGATTTTTTTTTGTGTTATATGCCTTATACACATCTTTCTCCTCAGTATTTAGCTCCCAGATAATCAATCATGAGGAATGTTCATAGGAATTCCGTAGATATATCTTAGTAAGATTGAAAATTGATGAATCGTCAATGATACAATGTTGTACAGTCACGTCACAGGTTTATAATTATGAGTGACAATCTCCTGAATTCATCTCAAGTCATTGTATGGTCTAATTTAAGTTTAGTATGTTTTAGGTTCCTCTATACAAAAGTTCGACTCTATGGTCGAATTTAATTTAGTTTTTATACTAAAAAATTAAGACCTAATAACTAACTTAAACCCATATTGATTTTTTCTTTTTGTAATTTGAAATTCTTTCTGTGACCATAGATAAAAGATACCTATCTATATAGTAGTAAATTGTATAGAGACCCTTTCAAGGAGGGAGGTTTTTTGTGTAGGTATATTCTCCGTTTTCAAGTATATTCTCCGTTATACCGCACACTGCACAGCATTTTAAGCTAACTAATAAAAGCAAATTATTTAACAACTTCCTTTAAAAGCGAACCCAAATTGGCTTCGTATTTTTTGATGCTTTTTAAAACAATCAGCTACGTTTCTATTAGCTATTTGCTTTACAAATGCGAACAGCTGATCACCTCAGCACTAGCTGAATCTTGTTTTGCCTTGAGCAAAAAATTACTACTTCAATCCCTTAACGCATTTTTTGAAAACATACTTTTGAAAGCACTATGACGAATAAATCGAATTCTGTTTTGACACGACTACCCCAGCTGCGAACAAAGTGGAATACATTAATGAAATTACAACTGAAGTACACATAATTACGCCGCTACAGAACCTACAGTTGCCCGCGTGCGTCATGGCCAGTAACAGTGATAGGCGTAGCAAACGTTCAATTTTTTATGATATTTTATATCTTTAACGTCTCTACGTGTATGTGTAAGTGTTTGTGCTATTTTAACATTTGACGACGGCTGGAACACCGGCATATGAGAACGGTTATGTAAGAACGAGATTTGCCAACCTAAATTGTGGCATTGTTGGATGTGAACTGTTGAAAACAATGGTAATTAGCCTACATTTTCAGTATACCTGCAGTTCAAGGGCTTCAAAATGAGGTTTTATTAAAGTAATCCTGCAGTAATTGAAGATGAAGACTTTTTATAGTTAAATTCTTTAAAATCTCAACCTTTAAAAAATTCACTTTTGCAGAAAAGTATAACATTAACCACTGCACATTTCAACCACTTGGAACGGTGGAATGTAGGCGAGTGACGGGTCATTTTCGCCTACAGGCTCGCGCTCACCCCTGATATTTTTAAAACTACGTTTGCCCCCAGTTGGAATTATTAAAATCTCGTTCATAAACTACTAAATTGGAACAACAGGGCTAAGAGCTATATCAAATAAAAAGTTTAGGAGTAGCAATGTTACATTTATAATGATTTCAATGATAAAGCATAATAATGACTTAAATAGTAAACCGGGATAAACAAATCTAAGGCAGATTGTGGTGAATTAGAAGAGACGTTTGTCATAAAGCAGTTATAAGGTAGAATGATCAATAAATTTTCGTTTTTGATTTTGTATAACACTTAATATTGTCTCGTAAAAATTTGCCCCCTATAGATCACGTACGATTTCGCGTCAAAGAGTTACTTAAAGATTACTTTCATATTTTCTCTTTCCATTAAAAAATTCAAAAATGTCACATACCATCTTGCAAAGTTTTATCGGAATACAAAATAAAATAATGAAACCTACATTCGATATTCTTGCTAATAAAAAAATACCTTAAATAACAAAGAATACAAAACTTACAAAGGGATAATATATGCTTGGTTCTATTAGCGAGAGTTGAAATTTTCATAGTATGAAAACAGGATTGGTGTATTAAAAGAGAAAGATTATTAAAGAAACTTTCACACCATTAAATTAATCTGTATCCTTTACATGTCCCTTGTATCTCTGTGTAATGTATTTTTAATTTTAAATCTATAGGTAGTTCTTTGTCGGCCTTCTAAGTTTTATGTATTATATTATGTTATAGCTTATAATCATAGTTAAGTTATGAAATAGGTGTTTAAAATGTAAATTAAAGAATATATTCTTAAATAGAGAGAGATATCTTCTTTATCAACATAGAGAGTTATTAAACTTTATTTAAATTAGTTTTAATAACGAGTAATTTAAACGAGTTTGGTTTATGCAAATTCTCGGAAAGGAAGAATACGTTAGTACTTTTTCAATTACAACCGGAAAAAATTATGAAACTCACATTAAAATTAAACCCATTATTCGCATATTACAACCCTAATTGCGAGGAAGATAAATTATATTTTCGAGCAAAACACTAGCCGTTACGTCAGTATATCTTGTTCAGAATTATATTGTTGGACTTCAGTTTTGTCCATTATTATGAATAATTTTTGAATGATCACATTAAAATTACTGTTTTTGTAATTACATAATCGACAAGATCTGGTGAATTAACGGTAAAGGTGTATGCAAATCAATATGTAGAAGACTCTCATAAATTACAGTCATGCGAGAAAACCATCCACAAAGCAAAATAGAACAATTTGGGAATAGAAAATTCATTTAAAAAAGAGTTTTTAAAAATCCAAAATAAGCTTAGGCTTGACATGTTATATAATGTCGAATTATTGTTCAAATTGTAGTCGATTCATCAAAATAACTCAAAGCATACAAAGCAAAGGAGCACTCCTAATCTTGATAGTGTAGTGGTAGAGGATCAAAAGAGGGGCTTGCCTAGGTCACCAGCTCAGATTTAGATAACACCAGTCAGAAGCAAATATGTTTTTCATCATACTACACAGAAACATCTTTTTGCTGTGCCTTACTCTTGGCTGGAAAGTTACTCTTTGCCGATCACTGCACGGTAAATTAACCGTGCACTAGGGAACGGAAATAACGGAAGTATTTTTTTTAGTATATTCTGTCTTAAAGTAGCAGCAGCGACTCGATACTTCTTTTAATCGAAATACTAATTAATGGGTATCAACAGTTAAAACAATAAAAGATTACCTAATTTTAATAATCGAGTGGTTCATATAGTTTTTAGCTTGATAACCTAATACTAACACTGCACTTTGTAATAGATGAATCAAATGTAGGTTTTGCAGTTGTTTCCGTACATGTTTAATCAGTGAGGAATTCGATGTTGGTGTTACTGAAAGCATTCTGACTTTGTAGGATAGAGATTCCATTGTAACAGTTGCTTTGCTTTACTTAAGGTGCCTTGATATTGCAATGCCTGACAAGTTCATTAACACTATAAAGCATAGCTTCAAACTAATATTTAACAACAAAATGTACAATACCTCTCTATTCATCGTAGAAATGTCAGATTCAAAGTTTATCTTCATGTATGAAGAAATTCTTCCTTCAGATTCAATAATGGAAACGATTGGGAAATTATCCCTCTGTTAATCGTAGTTCACCAAAGCCTGAGGGTTGTAAATGTATTGTGAAGCATGAAGGTAATATATGATTATGTAGATAAATTATGATATGATAGCGGAAAGTACTTTAATCAAAACCAAAGTCGTGTGATACAATTATTTCTAAATTTG
Organism: Flexamia atlantica; assembly: GCA_035578135.1. NCBI lineage: Eukaryota > Metazoa > Arthropoda > Insecta > Hemiptera > Cicadellidae > Flexamia > Flexamia atlantica. Next base: position 17,131,948 of record JAQJVK010000014.1, on the reverse strand, counting down.
TTATAAAATGTAACACACCACATAGGCTGATGTTAAAAATTAATGATCCCTTTAAACAATCACTTAAAAGAGAGCTATGAATCAAAGCTATGAATTATCAGCCCTACAAATAGCTGCGACTGTCATTGAGTTCATGAATTCAACTTACAATATTAAAAACATCTAAAAAAATTAAAATTTATTTATTTTATTTTTACCTTTTTTGTTGTGAATAAAATACAAGCAAGCTATCCATTTGTAAATTTTCCATTTGTAAATACAAGATAGACTGTAAATTTTGATTGCAGTTTTCGAAAAACATAGGTATTTTATTGAATAGAAGTTTTCGTCAAATTTAAAATCTTAAATTAAATTTCACATGAAGGATAAAGCTATTATTTATTTTTGTATCGTGTTTTCAACAGTAATCTTGACATTGACGCATCGATGAGGGAGGAAACTGTTACATTTTGTACAAAAATATTCCCCAGTCCTTTGAATAATTCATCTGACGTCTCAAGACTTCATATCCTCTTAGCATACCAACACCTCAACCTTTTACCCCTAAAGTGTTTTTCTTACGTAATTAAATTTTGATTACAAAGGTTTATAATCTCTTCCATAAACTAATTAGGTTAAAATTGTAAATTTGCATTCTGGATTTTGAAATAATTTTCTCAATATTGTATATAAACAACATCACGCTATTTGATATGCATTAAAACCTTATCTAAGAAACCTACTTTTGCGTTTATCTAACCTTCATTTTTATTTTCCGGACATGATAGAGTTATCTTTGAACTAACTAGGAAATCTGTATTTTGAGTAAATGATTGCTGTGTAAAAGTTGTTTGATCTGTACTCAGATTGTGCGGATGCAACATTGTCAAACAAAGCAAACTTTTCTATCATGAAATATCATTATAGATAAAGGTTTTCCTTTGTAATCAATAAAATAAACAAATGATGACATTATTTTACCATAATTTCTCCGATGATTTTTTATTATACGATGATCGGCTTAATATCATGCTTGCAAACCTGTTTCATATGTAAGCGGCCGTTCATAAATTACGTCATCTGAAAATAGGGGGGAAGGGGTCCAGAATGGAAATGACGATAGGATGATGTTTTACAATATCCGTTAAAATGGCCACTTTCGCTTAAGGTCAAAACAAAGCTACAGTAGATGCAGATTTAAATTATCAAATATTTTATACTTCCAGGCAGCGTCGGCGGTCATTATTGCTGGTACTAGAAAGATCAAAAAGTTCTGGATTGAATCTTTGAATCGTTGGTTAACATCAGATTAGCCCGAAATGGGACTAAACCTAATTTGATGGTTTTAACAACCCAACAGAGAAACTTTGATATGGTTTTATCTAAGACTGGCATTATCTTAGAAGTTTGTACTCTATGACGTCATTTTTCATTGGTGGTGGAGGGAATCAGGCGCATTATGACGGTAGGATCATTGCAGGGAGGGGGGGTCCAGAAATGGCAAAAAAATTACGTAATTTATGGATGGCGCCTAACTAATTGAGAGAAAAAGGGTTTTCAGTAGTTTAAAGTTTAGCTAACTGGGTATAAGTTTAGGAAAAGTTCAAAAGAAAAATATGTCGCATTAGAAAACCGCCCGTGGGAAATAACCAGTGCGTAATGCTTCAGTCCTCCGCTCCGCAGAATGTAAACACTGTTCGTCTCAGCCCCGTCAGCAGTTATATTGTTCCATCTTTAATGTTTATCTTGATTTTATCTACATGTAACAAGATCCGTAGTTAAAATATCATAATGTAAGGTACAATTTTAATAGATAAGTCAGTAATGAAATAGTTAAAATTACAACGTCAATTAATACTGTTGTAGCAAGAAATCTCGTTATTGTTTTAAAACATATTTTAGTATTGAAAATAAAAAATAATACATTAATATAGAATAAAAAAACTACTACAGCACAAAAGATAATCACAGTTTGTTTCAAATTATAATTGTATTGTGAAAAATAAAAAACATTACATTTCAAAATGGGAAAAATAACCGATAAAATAGTCAGAAAACTCGTTATAACATTTTCCTTATGACATTGGTTGTGTTGATGAGGTGATTCTATATTATTCATTAATTTCTTCCTTGGTAATAATAGCGTATTTAAGTATATTATATAGAAAATATCGTCTTTGGTAAATTATTAAACATAAAAAATTATTTCAAGCCTATATTCCGATGCATTGGTAAAATTCAAAAAATAATAGTTGTTTAATACAGTGTTGTATTGTTTTATGCTGGTACTGCTAGGTCAACAATAATTGTTAACTAATATTTGTTTTGACAATTATTGTTTGGGGTTACAAACCAAAGTTACTCGACAACAAACCAGAAGTGATTTAAAATTGACCATCGACTTGGCTCAGCGGGGGAAAGAAAAGCAGCTGCGACGTCCTGGCCTCAGGCTGCTCAATTATTCAAAGTCACCCGAGATCAATATGAAATGACAATCCCCTATAGCTTTCTGTCAATATCACCCGCAATGTCCATGTTTACACTTCATTGTCAACCTATCCTACTGCATGAGAAGACATTTGGTATAAATTTAAGATGATAACAAAAAGTTTTTAGAGTTTTAAGATTGTAAGAATGTTAAAAATATAAAATCATATTTACAAAGGATTTGGCAGTTGTAAGGACATTTATGTTTTAAAACACGGTTATATCAACGTTGCTATGTAATGGGGACTGTAAAATCTGATTAAAAAAAGTAAATATACTTATCTTTAATCTTGGGTTAAATTAAACTAATGGAAACGCGCTGCTCAGCAGCATATACGTTTTAGGTTATGGTCTGTTGATAAAGGAATGTTTATTAAATCAGCTGTTTCTTGAAATCTCTGCTTCAATGGTAAATCTTATCGGCAAATATGATGGCGTTTTTTTTTGTTGCAATTAAAAATACCCCCGTTGCAGCAGACCTGCATACTCAGCGAATTTCAAATGCAAAACAACGTATTTCAAGCAAACATAGCAAGATTTGACATGTTTTGTTAAGCTCCATAAGAATAACATGGGAAATGAGTATGCAGGTTTGCTGCTACAGGTATATTAAAACTGGATGGTTTTAATTCAATATTTAGTAGATCTGAACTAGAAGAAGCCATTTACCAAGTTTTATCAAGATATGTTGAGAAATAACCGAGATATAGAATTTTACTTATTTCCCATAAGGTTAACATTGGGACAACGTACTGTGTTTACCACTTTCAATATCTCGGTAACCAATGGGCATAGAGCAGTGATTCAAAATACTAAATTATTTGTTTTTTTGAGCTGAATTCAATGGTGCCCACAAAAATTTGATAAATTTTATTTTTCTATGTAAAAAACTCAAAAAACCCATTTTTGGGGGGGTTTATCCCCCTTTACCCCCCCCTTCCGGTGGTCCGATCGGGCTGGTTCACGAACTCGTCCAATTGATTACCACTTTACATGTCCGTACCAAATTTCATAAAGATCGGACCATTTTTGCGGCCGCTATCGTGCTAACAGACACATATATATATATATATATATATATATATATATATATATATGGATATATATTTATATATATATCTATATATATATAGATATCTATATATATATAGATATATATATATATATATATCTATATATATAAATTCGAACGAATAGTGTTTTTTGCTTCTGGGGGCCCCAAAACGAAAAGTTATAGTGGTCCCGAGCTTAGGTCTTACCATGAGACCTACGGTAATAGCTTCTCCCCTATAGGGGAAATTCGCTAAAAACTTGTGTAAATTTGTGAAATTACAAACTTCCCACTAGTGTAACCGTCTTAACATTTTTTTCTTGCAAAACTTCCAGTTTAACTCTTCCTAACGACATTTAAATGAAATCGAGTGTATTAATAAGTTCAGAACTGTGGAGTTTTGATTACAAAAAACCACTAACGTATTAAATGGTAGCTATGAAATACGAGAATCCTCCAATGAATATAGTTCCAAATAATGGTAGACGGTCATTTGTTTCACTGATCAGCCTCTGTGAATAATGAAAGAATCATAAAATAACAATTCTAAATTACAATGATACTCAACACTAGATTATCGGTACGGTAAAAAAGTATTCCAAAAACCTTTTACGCACTTTTGTTTTATTTTTTAGCATTAATAAGCAGTTCAACTAAATGCAAAGTATATGACAAACTTGGCTGTTTTCATGCACCGTCATGTTAAACTATACACAATGATTTATTTTTGGTCTCGAGTCGAATAGCCGAAGCGTGGAAACATTCGTCAAATCTCATTCCATCAATCCCTGGGCTGAAGTGCTGTAACGCAATTTTCCTTCTCCAACATTGGGGTTCGGTAATTAATGTTTGTTTGGTGAAACTTGTGCGTTTCTGATGCCGGACAAATTACAAACTGGAATGTTTACTTTGCATTCCTGTAATTTGGCCTTTATTGACAAATGTAATAATTTATTGAATGTGTTGTTCTCGATAAAGTAACGGTTTTAAGGCCAATTAACAGTTGTGGATGTTATTACCCTTTCACCTTTGAAAGAAAATTAAAACAAGGAAAATAATCCCAAAAATTACAAACATTTGTTTGAGGAATGCTTTATCTATGAAAAGTAGTATTAAATTTCTTTGGTTGTAGTTCCTTATTTTATTAACAATATCAAAAACAATCTTTTGCTTTTTGTGAAGGTGAAGGAAAAACAAATTTCAATGAACTGAATATTAAATTTTATCGCACAGACTTAAATATACTATAAAAATCAAATAAAATTCCTTTATATTTAATTTACTATTGTGTTTCCATAAAAATACTGCACGTTCTTTAGATAAAATTCAGCCGTGAAATGTTTTGAATGAATCAGGTGCAACTGAAATATTTTTACTGTTTTCTGTTTGAAAATTAATTGGAATATTACCATATTCTATGCGTTAAGAAACATCATTATTGCTACAAACCGTGGTAAAACAATATTCCTTTACCTTTTTACTCACCAAAAGGAAGTCATTCATTCCCTTTAATGTTAAATGCTAAAATGGAAACGATAATCTCTGTACAGTTAATTATCTTTAGTTGACAATTTAAAATAAAATTGTTTGCTAACGTTTAGTAAATATAAAAATAAATATAGGCCGAACAATTAAAATGTTATCTTAAACTGAAGGAATACCATAGTTAAAAAAATTATGTCAGTATCAAACAATTTCTTTTCATTTGATTTTTATATTTACATAAAAATATCAATTACTGAGACATCCGATTTCGATTTTCATTTTTGAAGTGAACTCTTTTATTATGTACTTTTGAGTAATATATTTTGTGATTACTTTAGCAAAACCTTCATGTTTACAGCAATCACCAACATTTTGCGGGAGCAAGGTATTGTTGTGTAAACGTTGTCGTGTACGCCGTATCTTTCTTTCAAATTCTACAGCCTCAGCAATGATGGTTTAGCTTTATGGAACTATTAACTTGTATGAACTACAAAGGAATTCCAGAACCACAGCCCCGTGTTTTATTGTAATTTCATAGATTCAGCGGATTAAAAAACCTTTAATGAAGGTTGTGATCATATTGATTGAAATAATAACACCACCATTTACTATTAGTGAAATAATAACAGCTTAAGTGTTAGTACTACCACTTATATGGTAGTGATACATTGTGAAGATTCTTTGTTTGTTTTATTTAGTCTATTACTATATGTCGTAGTGTTAGAACGATTTAAATGGTTTAATGTGAGATCTATCTCACATTATTTTTTTCGAAAACGGATGAAATCTAGGTTTTCCTGTACCCAAAGAAATGTTACTAAGAGCTCAACACTTGATAATATTTAGTAAAATTTGTTCTTTGCCCATTCCGATGGTAAAAATGAACATATTTCAACGGAAAATATAATTTTTAACTTTTTCTGAGACTATAAACATTTGTTTCTTCCTTTCCGAAACTATAAATATAAAATGACAAGAAAAAGTAGCTACTTTACTCGTATAAAAGAACAGAGACAATTTTTTTCCACATTCGAAGAGTACGAATATTTACTTTTAGGTTTGGTTCTCTTTAGAAGGGTTGGAACATTGATTAAATATCAATATTCCTTGAAATTGTCTCGAAAAACGAAAAACAATTGTTATTTGAATCTTTTTATTTTCATTGCCTTGGAACAAAAAATATTTTTAAATAAAATATGAATGTTTCTTTATTTGAATTACATATCTGTAAAGGTAGAAAACCTAACAGATGTTTGTAATTTCAAATTATTAGTTTCCGTTTTGTTTCAGACGAATTATCTAAAAGATTTCGAACTTTCTCCTTAAAGAATATTGAATATTAGTGTTTAAAATGATTTAATAAATTTACTAATAGCCTAGCATTAGCTAACTTCGCAGAATATATTTTGGGACTTTATTTGGAATGATTCCAAGTTTTTTTTGTACGAAAATTGTTATTGGATTAATTTCATGATTAAGGACAAAGATGAAAATTTGATTAATTTTGATTAAGTTACAGTTAACATTAAGTTTTTCGATATAGAAAAATAACGTCTGCTACATTACATTGGAGAATGCCCTGCTTATTAACTACGAGAAACAGCCTGAAGCGTGATGAATATGAAAAATCAGCCTTTTTACAGGACCTTGTTACATAAAGTGATGTTTCATGTTATCACAAAATGTTAAAGTAATAACTTTCATTCATTGCCATGTAGAATTGTGGTTAGTTATTAATCAAAAATGACAAAAGAAAATTTTTTTACATATTTTATTTTATGGTTAACTTTTCCCTGTTATTGTAAGTCAATCACAAAGAAAACAAAATAATTGCTAATTGCATTGTAGAGTTCTGGTTCTCAACAAAACAAGCTTTTTTTTAAAAATCGACTTATCCACGGGTTATGCAGTAAGACTATAGTATTCTTTTGGGGGAATGAACAATATAATAATAAAAAACCACAATATGGTACTCTAATATAGTAAAAATTACCATTGTTGGAGGAAATATAAGTCAAAGAATTTTAGTATCAAAGGAATTCAATCTCTCGAAAATATCACATCTGTTTTGAGAAGTCGATGCACATATTGAATTTTATTATGAATGACGTATTGTTTTGCCATTTTAACGATTTTAACATTGATTTCCGAGCTGCAATCATGTGTTTCTAATATGATTAGATTAAAAACCATAACTACCCCTTTGGAGAAGTAAAAAATTATTAAAAGTCCATTATCGTTTTGAGCTATGTTGGCCCTCATTAAGATAACGATAATGACTTTAATCTTATGTAAGTCTTTTACTATGTAAACTCTATAATTTAATGCTCTTTAATACCACAATAGATGTGATTCACTATAGTAAACAGTTGATTATTACATAAAACAATAGCAGGAAGTGTAGTAATGCACTTTCTCATTACTTAGGGAAAGAAATGGAGGTAGGACCCATCAAAACTCAAAAATATTTATTGCAGTAATATAGTGACTACTAATTCACAAACCTGATCTAAAACAAAATTTTGTTCATAGATGATTTCAACATATATAAATAAAAAAAGTATGCTTGAAAATAAGTTGTTAAGAAAAGTCGTTTCGTTAAAAATGCCTAAAACTAACAGAATGTTTATGTTTTCTAACGAACCTTTTTGATAAACAACCTTTATGGACATAATCTCTTCAAAAACTTCGAATTAACCTCCTGCCCTATATAAGGCTCGTGAGGGTAAAAGCTGAGAATATGGTGCTTTATTGGGCGGGCAAATGTCATATATCTAGTCAATACCTATAATAAAGATATACAGGGTGTCCCGAAATTATGGTAAAATATTTTAGTATATGATAGTTCAGGTAAAAATAAGAAAAAAAGTTCATATAAACATAGGTCCAAAAGTGCTTCGTTTTTTGTCTGTGTGTCTGTTTGTGATTTTAAAATATTTAATCAGATCTCACGAACCTCTTAACGTACAAACTTCAAACTTAGTACATGGATGACCACTATTAAGACCTATTTTTGAGATAAGTATCAAATTTCTACTTTGTACCATTTCAAAATGGCGACTGTTTTTTGTTTTCAAAGCTAAATATCATAAAAACCGTAAATTTTAGAAAAGTTATACAAGAGACAAAAAAGTTGTGAAATTTAATCCAATTAACGCTTATATTAATATTATGATGATCGGACTACTAATAACGGAGAAATTTTAATTTTTCCAAATAAAAACATGGATATTTCTGACAGTTTGTTCTAATGGACCATGTTTTTATTCAGAAAAGTTAAAATTTCTCCGTTATTAGTAGTCCGATCATCATAATCTTAATATCAGCGTTAATTTGATTAAATTTCACAACTTTTTTGTCTCTTGTATAATTTTTCTAAAATTTACGGTTTTTATGATATTTAGTTTTAAAACAAAAACCAGTCGCCATTTTGAAATGGTACAAAGTAGAAATTTGATACTTATCACAAAAAATAGGTCTTAATAGTGGTCATCCATGTACTAAGTTTGAAGTTTGTACGTTAAGAGGTTCGTGAGATATGATTAAATATGTAAAAATCACAAGCAGACACACAGACGGAAAACGAGGCACCTTTGTACCTATGTTTATATGAACTTTTTTTCTTATTTTTACCTGAACTATCATATACAAAAATATTTTACCATAATTTCGGGACACCCTGTATATTATGTTGTTGATCGATAAAGTCAGTTTATTGACCAGCTCTAAAATAAATACCATAGTTCAGTGGGTCACCACTCTTATGAAATAGTTTCTAGTTAAAACTATAAAATATTCCACCCCAAAAAAGAGCAATATCACTTTCAGATGTTTGTTGTAGCATTTAAACGTTCAATTAAAACCAAAACTTTAGTTAAAATATTATTTGGTGGAAATGTGTTAATCACGTGTCTTATTCAAAAGTACGACAGCTATAAAAACTAGATGATGGTGTCCCACTTTGCTGTAAAATAATTTAAAAAAAAATTTGTAAATTAAAATAAATGTTTTAGCTGTTCATATGGTACGGTTTGAAACAAACAGTTTTATTAAATATTAATGCGACAACCAACAACTAACGTACCTAATTGTTTCCATTCTTTGAGTAATTCACCTAAAACAAATCTATAGTCTGTGTTGGATATATATATATCATCAAACGAACGAATCACATGTGTGGAATCGTTGCTCCAAAAAATTAAAATTTCCCCAAACCCCCTCTATGTTAAGGTTACATTGAGCCTTCTGTTGTGCAATACGAGTGCAATATTTTGCAGAACAATACTCCAGCAGGAGATATGAGCCAGCCCATCATCTGTCTGTTAGTTCTATTGTTGCAGCTAATGACGCAGCTTCGAATCCGGCAAGTGCTCTGTGGAGCATCCCGTTTTTGTGTAATCAACTGCAGAAACGTTCTGAATTAATTTTAACCATTTGCAAGCAATTCGATACACAAACCTTTAATTCAAATAATGTATATTTTTTTGATTACTTTTAAGCGTAAAAATGTGAGATATAAATGTATTATTTTCTTTTTTCAGATGAACGGAACACAGATGAGAGTAACCTATACGTTTTGAGATCAGGTAAGAGATAAATATTATCATTAAGTGATAAAGTTAAACTGTAATTTCATTTTATCCTCAAAAATTTCAGATTTTTTAGCTGGTTGTTTTTGAAAATATAGCTGACAACTAATAACTATACGTTTAAAAAAACCGTTGTCCTTGCACTAAGGAATTAAAGTGCAACATTTGCTCTAGCTGAAAACGACACGTTTGATTAAGATAGGCAGTTCGCCTGAAGAAAATTGTCGTTCCTAGCAAACCGACGTAGACGGTCATTTTCCTAGGGACACAATCTTGCACTTTACTCCCGTGATATCCTTTACACACAACATTTTATCCCCAGTTTTACGAATAAATAAATACACGTTGCATAATGATTGTATTTACATGAAATACACAGTTTTAACGGAACGGCATTTTATCCCCAATTCTATGAATAAATAAATACTTTTTGTAAAAATATAGATTCTACTAACTTTAAATACACAGTTTTAAGAAAAAAAGTATTGTATTATAGTTTCAAAACCCAAATCGTCATAAAAAATCAGCAGTTCTTATTATGCTGTAATTTCAAAACCCAAAGAAACTGTAGCTTCAAAACCCTAAGTAATGCCATTACTTAAATGTTACCATTTGCAATCCGTTGAGCTTTAACATTTTCGCTTGTCTGCGTTGAAACTTGAAGGTTTTATTAATTTAATTACTGTGTTCCTGGTTTGCTTCACTTTCTCACAGTAACGCAGTAATAAATTTACTCTCACAGGTAGATAAAGCTTTACTACGCTACTTAAATTATTTACTTTACTAAGTAAATAATTTCGATCAATAGGGGTAAAATAAATGTTAAAATAATAGTTTAAAATAATATACAATAACAATATTTTGTGTAAATTTAATACAATGAAAAACTAAAATATAATAAAACTAAAGTTTTAAAAGCTTTAAATTTAATTATATTTATAATTTCCTTACCAGTCAGTTTATTTTTTATCTTCATTATGCTTTATTTTAAATTATTAACACTTTAATCCTAAAATGAATGAAAAATAAAGAATCTTAATAGTTAAAATAATTAATATCTCAACCTTTAAAACAAAATATTTTAACAGGAAAGTGTCACATTATCCCAGTAAATTTCAACCACTCCTCCCACTAGAATGTAGGCGACTGACGTTAAGTCATGTTCGCCTCCGGGCCAGCGCTCACCCCTGATATTTGTAACTACGTTCTCCCAGTTGGCATTATTAAATTCTCGTTTAATAACCGTATAAACTGAAAAATAAGGGAAAAACGCAATTCAAAATCAGAAGTTTTATGTAGGCACTTCTCTTAAATATTCGTTGCTTAAAAAAAAGAGCAAGTGGAACAGTGCGGAATCTCGCACAACTTATCAGATGATCTTTTGTTTTCATTTTCGCTTCTGTCAAAACAAACTATATTTAAAACAAATGGTCGAATCAGTTTTTTCATGAATTGTTTGAGTAGTATTGCCTAAATTATACATCTAAAGCCAGTTTGCACATATACACATACCGATGCGCGATTTAATATACTAGGGGATGATTCTTAAAACAAAAAAGCGATTACAAAGATTCCATGTAGCGTATTATTAATATAGATTACAGTGGCAAAATATAATATCCTTAATTGTAACCCTGGTGAATGGGAAGAAGTTAGTCGTTATAAGACGTTGTTAAGTAGAATATTTAAGAAGTTATGTTTTTATTTTGTAATAATAATATGGTAATAAAAATATAGTAATTTTGAATAATTTTAGTGTAGCGTTAGGATAATGTTAATCTTTTCTCTTCCTACTCGAATAGTAGGAAGTTGTTCTTTCCATCATCTAGAATTATTTTGGAATAATAATGAAAGAATATAACCTCCGGATTTTAAATTCGTTTCCTAAAGACGAAAATGAATATATTCAAATCCCAAGGAATATACGTATTATTATTACACAAAGGGGATGATTAATGCATGTTTATCCTAGTGGGAGTTACAGCTTTATAGTAAGAAATGGTAAATGGCATTAAAAAAAATAAACTTTATAAAAGAAAGTTTCACACCATTTACTTTCATTGAATCTGTATTTTAATTTAAGGATATAAAAAATCCTCTGGATCGTTATTAAAGCTTAAATATAAAAATGAATCTCTATATCTTACATGTATCGCTTCGTGTGTTATTAGTTTTCATATCAAAATAATAGGTAGTTTTTTATCAACTATCTAAATTATGTACAATTTTATATTATATAGCTTCTAATCTTAACTGTATAATGAAATAAGTGTCTCAAATGAAAAGTTAAAGTATCCTTAAATAGAGGGGGATATTTTATCAAAATATAATCGAGAGTTATCAAACATTATTCAAATGAGTTTGAATAACTAATAACTTAAACGAGTTTGGATTATGCTAATGCTTTAAAAGGGAAAATCCGAAATACGTTCCAATTATAACCGGAATAAAAAAAATTCATTCAAATTAAACCTATTATTTGCATATTACTCCTCTAATTGCATGGGAGATTAATTATATTTTCGAGTAAGCACTAGCCGTTGTCCTTACCCATCTCGGTCAGAAATGTTATTTTTGGACTTTAGTTTAATACATACAAATCGATATTGAAAATAATTTTTGAATAATTAATTACAATCACCGTTTTTGCGAATAAATAATCAACATTTTTAACCTAAGCAGTGGCCAAATAATCTTTAAATATTGTTCTTAAAGTCTTTTTTAAATAGAGTCATATTCATGCAGGTTTACACTCACAACTCTAATCAATTAAATGTATTTAACTGTTTTGCTGAAACTTCCAGTCCCAAAACTACACAAAATAATGTTGCATTGCTGTTTTAATAATACAGTACTTTTTAATCTTCCAGATAGGAATGAGCTTGAAAGGTAGATGTGAAAGGTCCTATGTACATATAATACATTCATAGAAATAGAATTTGCTTATGAATCTTATTGGACTTTGGGTACAATTTGTTTAAAGGACTATTCAATGCGTATACTCTTAAGACTCTGATTTATACTTTTAAATCATAATTTACACAGTATTTCTTTTCATATTATTAATAGTTAGTGGGAAACCATATTTCTAATATCAAAGAAGATTTAATTGGAATAATCGTGAGGTTCAAATAGTTTTCAGTTTGATTCGTCAAAATTAGATTTGCACCTACGATAACAATATTCTAACTACATTAAATACTTCACGGTATTTTGTTTTTGTTTCCGTAAATGTAAATCAGTGAGGAATCCTCTCTGTCCGTGTTACTCAAAGCATTCTCACTTTGAATGGTGGAAATTACACTGTACGTTGTTGCTTTGTTTACTTAAGGTGTCTTGATATTGTACTGTCTTGCAGCTTCATTTTCACGATGGTAGTAATATTTCACTACAAACTAATATTTTAAGAAAATAATGGTACATGACTTCTTCTATTTTCATCGATAAGAGATCTGATTAAAGGTTTTCTTAACGCATAAAAAAGACTTCCTTCAGATTTGTTAATAACGCAAAGGGAGGAAAATTTTCTTCCGTTAATCGTAGCTCACCAAAACCTAAGCATTGTAAAGGTCAAGCATTAATTATAAAGGTAATATACATGATTACTTAGTCAAAAATAAAATAGCAGAAAGTAATTTTATCAAATTCGAAATCGTGAGATACAATTATATTTAAATTTAGTTGAGAATGTTTTGTAACAAATCACATTGGCAAATTTTAAAAGAATAACGATCCCTTAAAACCACCACCTTAAAGAAAGTTACGAAGTCTTCACTTTATAAGTTAGCTAATTTTGTTGTGGGTTCAGCTTAAAATCCAATAAAGGCCATTTAAAGCATCCGAACTGGGTAACACCTTTTTTCGTAAGTTTTTCACCTTTTTTATACTCTGAATACAATACAAACACATTATTTTCGACTGTAAATGCTAAATTCAGGTTTTGAAAAAAGCTAGAGATTTTTATCGATGAGACCTCATCATCAATGGAAGTTTTCATTAAAATATCAGGACGAAAATTATTTTTGTTAAAAAAAAGATTAAACCATTATTTCTTTCTTTGTATCATGATTTAATCAGTTATGTTGACATTGAAGCATCGATGAGGAGGAAACCGTTAAATTTGTACCAAAATATTTTCCAGAGCCTTTGAATAATTCATCGGACGTCTCTGGGCTTCATTTCCTTTTAGTATAGCAACATCACAAGCTTTTACACCTAAAGTGTTTTCTTATTAATTAAATTTTGATTAGAAACCCTTATGGTGTTTACTATGCATTGGTTATTTTAGAAATAAAAATATGCATTTTCGGTCTTTGAATATTTCTCTTGCAATGAAGGTCGAATTCATATAACGTCAGCAAATATGTACCATGCTATAATAGGCCAATATCAATAATATCATGCTATTTTAAATGCAGTAAAACTTAGCCTAGGATCACTTTCGTTACAGTGTTCTTTCTACCTTTATTATCTTTTCAAGACAAGATATATATGTTTTCTAAGAAATAACCAAGAAATCAGATTTTTCAATGAATATTGCTTTGTGGAAAAGATTGTTTGAACAATCTTAACCTTATCTCCTGATAGAAAAGAGTGTCTGGAGTATTACCGAAGCTCAATTTGTCATGATAAAATAATGATTTGAATAATATTCCCCCCTTTATATCAATTTCAAAATAATAAATTGTATCCTTATTTTATCATTTATCATTCGATGATTTTTATAGTATTTAGTGACTGCATTGTGGTAAACCGGTTTTTAAAGTAACTAATCAAGAAAAAGAGGAGAGGTTTTAGTAAATAGCTGGTTTAATGTTGAGCTAACCGAGTATAATTTAATAACAAGTTTAATCTAGGAAAAGTTTCAAAGAAAAATATATCGCATTAGAAAAGCACCCGTGGGAAATAACCAGTGCGTAATGCTTCAGTCCTCCGCTCCGCAGAATGTAAACACTGTTCGTCTCAGCCCCGTCAGCAGCTGCGTTCTAGCTTTAATGTTTATCTTGATTTTATATAAATTAAGGAAGATAAGCTCCATAATTAAAATATCCCATAGGTAGGTAAACTTTAAAATAATCAAGAGGTTAAAAACCCAAACTCTAGAAAAATTTTTGTGGGAACCAACCTCATCACCGTAAAAAATATATATTTATTGTGGTGTTCTACAGTGTAAAAAGTAGGAAATGCCCGGTTAACAATTAGCATAGAATAAGCAAATCGCTGTTTATTCCAAATTTAATTTGGTATTGTAATATATTAAAATCATTCCAAAAATAAGTAAAAGATGGAATCAACATTCAGGTAACACATTATAAGATTTTTTTATTGCAATGTTTGCGTTAATGAGGTTATTCTCCTTAATTTTGTTATGCCTTGGTAAAAGTTACGTACAGTATTTAAGTATGTTATGTAATAAATATCCTTTCGTGAAAATCATTAATCATAAAACTAACTTCAAGCCAATCTTCAGGCACATTATTTAAATCCACAAGAGAATTAATTGCTTTTTACTGTTTTGTATTGTTCGATACTGATACCAATAGTTTAACAATAATTGTTGACTAATATTTGTTATTTAAGAAGACGATTGTTGTTTGGGGGCGGCAAACCGACAAGTTACTCGTCAACAAACCAGAAGTGATTTAAAATTAACCATTGACTTGGCTCAGCGGGGAAAGAAAAGCAGCTGCGACGTCCTGGCCTCAGGCTGCTCAATTATTCAAAGTCACCCGAGATCAATACGAAATGACTATCCTCAATAGCTTTCTGTCAACCTTAGGCCACAATATTTATGTTTATACTTCAATTTCAACCTATCCTACTGTATGAAAATACATCTGGTAGAATCTTGATAGGCAAAAATGTAAAAAATTAGATCTATTAATGATTTGGCAGGTTGTAAATGCAGATAAGTTTCAAAGCATGGTTGTATTCATGTTGCAAGGAAATGGCGATAATGGAATCTCATTCACATGTAGGAAAAAATACTTTCATAATGGGTTACCTTAAATCAATATATACTGTATGTATATATATATATTTATCTATTTATCTATATAAAGGGAGCTGTTGGTATATCTTAGGATGCAGCCAAAAGTACATATCGTAGACACTTGATCTTGGTGTCAAATTAAAGCTTGGAATCTCATGATGTGCACTATAGTGGTTTGGTTTTGATATCTTAGACTAAGGTGTAGGATCGTCCGAAAGGGACCCATATCAAGGATTTTGGAAATGCTTTGAATAGTTACCATGGTTGCCATTTAAAATAGCTTCTATTTTTACGTACATAATGCAGCACTAATAAACAACAAGAATACAACCAAAGAATATTATCTAAGGCAAAGCCGAGGTTATCAGCTAGTACTATGTAAAATACAAGATATTCATCACCGAATAACCTTTTTTTTATTACAATCATCCAATTGAAAATTTATCAAAATAATGGAAGTGGGTCATTGGATACTATTTGTTTCCTTAACTAAACTAATTGTAAAATCAAAAAATATTAACTAACTTGAAATTTAACGCTGCAGCCCTTTGATGAAAATACCTCCCCAAAACTCCTTTTACAAACTTTTTCTTTATTCTTGTAGCATATATAATCAAGATAAATAAAAGCAAAGTATAGAAAAAAATATAGCTGTTTGCATGCAGCATAATATTAAACTGTGCACATTTTTTTCATCTCGAATCGAATAACCGAAGCGTGGAAATATTCGTCAAATCTCATTCCACCAATCCCTGGGCTGAAGTGCTGTGTAACGCAATTTCCCTTCTCCAACATTCGGGTTTGGTAATTAATGTTTGTTTGGTGAAACTTGTACGTTTCCGATGCCGGTCACATTACAAACTGGACTGTTTGTTTATTTTGCACTCCTGTAATTTGGCCTTTATTGACAAACGTAATAATTTATCGGTGTGTTGTCCTCGATAATGTAAGGGTAATTATGGTTAATTAACCGTTATGGATGTTTTTACACTAATCACATTTCAAAGGGAATTAGAAGAAGGAAAATAAGCGCGATCAAAAAATCAGTCTATAGAATTTTTTACTTGTGTAATGTAGTATTTAATTACTTTAATCATAGCTATGTTTGTTGTTAAAAAGGTTATAGAAGCTTTAGGTTTTAATAGTTAGTTTGGAGCAACTGAAATTAACGGATAAGCTGCAAAATGGATTTCATTTATGCACAGTAAAAAAAGAAAAAATAGAAAAATCGCATGAACTGTATATTAATATTATTGCACTAACTTAAATCTATATTATCATAATAAAAGCATATCATTTTTATATTGGATCTATTATCGTTATTTTCAAGGAAACAATTGCCCCACATTAAGTAATTTTCAGTCCCGTGAAATATTTTGATTGATTCATGCACAACTTAAATATGACTACTGTTTGGTGAGTAAAATTGCTTGGAATATTACCAAATTCTATGCGTTTACAAACATTATTGCTTCAAAACGATCAACTGATGTTTTGAGCCATTTAGTTACCGTAACGTGGCATTTTTATTTCCTTGAATGTTGATTGGTTAGTTGTGAACACGATAATCTATAGTTTCTCAAATTGGAAATTTGAAATGTAATTGTTAGTCAAAGTCAAGTAAATATCTATATCCAACTATATCAAATGCATTCTTATATAACATCTATATAGACCCAAATTTAGAGCCCAAAAATTGTCGATTTGTGTCATTTTATTTTTATTTATTTATTTATTCACATAAATTAATACTTATTCAGGTTTTTTTATCACGATTTTTAATTTAAGAGACAAGGAATCCTTTTATATAGTTCTTAAAAAAATATTCAATTATTACCTCAGCAAAACCTTTATGTTTACAGCAATTACGACAACATTTCGCAGGAGCAAAGGAACGTTAAGTAAACGTTGTTATGTACATCGTATCTTCCTTTCATTCTCTGCAGTCAGAGCAATAATGGTTTAGCTTTATGGCGCTATTATCCTTTATAAAATCGAATGAAATCAAATAATTATTCATTTAAAAAATAAATATTACATGCAGCTTTGCAATCAAATAAGAATTAAAGCCCTCACATGGGTCAAACTCCTAGGCGCGCGGCGCGTACATGTCCTTAGCTGCGTTCCATAATGTTAATTAAGAGGAACTAAATTATTAACAAAAAAAATCTCAAAACCACAACAGGTAAATTGAGTAATTAACTAAATTAAGTAAATCAGCTGCAATGGTGTAGCTAAATTTAGAATCGAGGACTTTACTTATAGTGCACTCAGCAAAGATATTGGTCTATAATTATCATCATATATTTAATTTCGTAAGGCGATTCTTTGTTATCAAAATTGAGGGCATCTGACAAGTCGTAGAAAGATGGGAGAGGGCTCAAATTAAAGGTCTCTCCTCCGTGATGCCGGGAAAAATAGTGATATTGCTTGAAATTCACCAGAAAACGAGAAATAACGTAAAATATCTGCCATTTAAAAAGCATTGGGATCTAAAAACGTCTGCTTTGTTGCATAAAACATTTGATTCTGATACTTAAATGAAAACAATGTGGTAGGCTAAATATCAATATAAGGTAGATTCAGTTTGCTGTGAAGGAATTTTGTACTATAATAAATAAAGATTGTTTGAATTTTCCCTCATTAGCCCCTTTAAGCCACTAGTTTTTATTATTTTAGAACCAGATTGAAACTGCTATTGATTAATATTGTTGTATATCAACTATGTACAATATTAACCCAACTATTAATATTAACAATATTATAACCATTCCTCGTGTTCTATTAGAATTTATAAACTGCAACGGATAGTATGAATGTAGTTATTATATTGAAAGATCATCTTTTTCCATTTAATATTAGTGGACTAATATTAGGTTAAGCTTTTATTACATTACTAAGATTTTGTTTGTTTGCTCTTATTTACACTATGACTAAATGTTTTAGGTTAAGAATAACTTAAATGGTTTAATGCGAGAACTATCTTGCATTACTTAATCTGGGAGAGGATCAAATTTAGGTTTCTGTTCTTAAACAATTGTCTCAGAGGGTTCTAAACTTGATCCATATTTAAATACTCAAAATACACATTTCTAATTATGTTAAGAATATACACACATTTTTCTTCCTTTCTGAAACACTGAATTTAAAGTGGCATGAAAAAGAAGCAGTTTAACTCTTACAAAATAACAAATATAAAACTGCTTCCCACATTCGGAGGTTTGTATATTTACTTTCGATTTTCGGTTCCTTTAAGGAAGGTTGGAATATTGGTTAAAGGCCGATATTCCATAAACTTTATCTCTAAATGTAAGTTGCCGTTTGAATCTTTTAATTTTTTGGTGTGTGGCAGATATTTTGAGACAAAATGTTGTTTCACTATACTTTTATTTGAATTAAGTATACCCGGAATTGAAAAATCTAACAGTTGAATATTATTTCAAATTAAAAACTATCGGAAAAATCTACCTTTCCGATAAATGGAATAAAACGTACAAAAGCCGTATTATTCCACCCAAGGCGGTCACCGTTTATTTTAGGAGGGCCTTCCCACAAACTTTACCACACATTTGAAAGCCTAATAGGCAATACTCATGGGCGAGAATCGAAACCACGCCGACTGATCGACTTTAAAACTGGCCTTGTCAGTACATTTTTAACTGCGATGATGATGATTGATATTGCCAAAAAACTTTAAGGATCGATTTTAGAGATGTTTTCAATTTGATATGCTGCAGGAACCGTAAAACTATCTTACAATTGCACATTTCTAAATTGTTTATTTTACCACTTATATATCAAAAGTACTTGTTAATTACTTTTTTATAATAATAATTTTGATTATTTATTACTTTGTTATAAATTTTCTTCAAAACTAGATCATTTGCTTTATATACCTGTATTTAGTAAAGTTTTTGAAGTATCACACGTTAAAAGTTTGTGTTAATAGTTATAGTAGTCGACACGTCGAACACTTCATCATTCACGTAATGTTTTAGCAGCTATTATAAAATCCTGTAACGGTTTTTTGTATCTAAAGAAATTAAGATCATTTTCCACCTCAAGCACATTGAAGGATAAGATTACGTGATAGAGTATAATTTACAGTTATATTAGTTTACATCATTGTACAATGCCGGTGTATCCAACATTGTGATTGATGTAAAATGCCTTAAAATTGTACAAATGAAATTTTAATCCTTTAAAGAAATTTATTGTACACTGCTCTTAAAAATGTAAACACTAGAATCTGTTTGTTTTTTGTTTTACATATGACAGTTCACTTGTTTTTGTAGTCATGTGAATTGACAGATAATTAGGAGACAGAACAATCATCAATGTAGTTTTAGTAAAATAAATAATATTGAATTCATTATTTGTATTTAAAAGAAAGTAACTACGAGGTTCCAACTTATTGTACGTATTGCTCCAACCACCGTGGTATTGAGCTGTAGTAATATTCTCATAAAGAGACACGGCTGAAATGTTTAGTACTATTGCTACAGAGCTCCTTAGCCTTAGGGCTCTTCTCCTCATCCAAGTTCTGATTTCCCATAAGGACTAGAAGTAATAAATTGTTTCTTGCGTCAACTTCAATCTGGTTTAGTACAAAAAATAAATATAAAAACATTTTATTAGGATTTTGCTATGCTTCATAAAAAAATAGAAGTTGTCATAGTTTTCAACTTAGCAACAAAATTAATATTTGCACAGTTTAAATGATTATACTAACATAACTATATTATGCAGTAACAAAACAAGAAATAAAACAATAAAACCACATCAATCCAAGATCCGAGCTTGGAGACAAGTTCTTTGTAATTTTACCAAGAGCTAAAGCATTAGAACGTGTGAGACATGTTACAAGCAGACGGTATTACATTTAATGTGCTTTACATAGAACCCATATTTAATACTGCGCACGGTAAAATGCATAACAGTGAATCCAAGTTATCCCTTGATATGACATTCAAACTCAAATCAGCTTACATAACGATTAAATAGAATGTAAGATTTATGAATCGAGAATTCAAAATCAGTGTTATCACAGCAACTCCCGAATGCCTTATTTATCACTCTTCAAATTTGGCTCAATGTATTAACCAACAAAAAAAAAACTAAACTGAAATAAAAAATGTCATACCTTTTTTGTATCATAGGTACAATCCTTTGAATTTTGATTATAAAAATGTGTGTTTATTTGTTTTACATGAATAAAGCGTTTGCATTGTAGTTGCTTTGTAGTAGTAAAAACTTATCACATACTTTAAAAAGGAAAAGAAAAAAACGGTCTCGTTGAAATTATGTATGTATATTAGTCATTAAAGATATCGGTGTAGTAGCGTAGGGGGTTAAGCTGTCGCCAAGTCCAGGGCTTGACATAATCTCAGGTTTTCAGTCGGACCGGCATGTCTACTTGAATCTCTTGCTTTACCATTTATAGTTTTCGGTGAAACATGATTACGTAGTTATTGTAGCATTGTAAAGGTAGGTCGTTAAATTATTCATAAACTCATTTATATATATTGTTGATATTTTATTCAAATGTCCAATCCTTCCGTAGGTGTTTTTCATAACTGAATTACAATGATGTTGATTTTTACTTGACCAAGTATTACGACGTATATTTTTGGTTTCGGCGTAATTTAATAGAAAAATAATTGAAGATTTCTTAACGCCTAAATCGTTTGATAAATGAGACTTTTGTTTGTGAGTGAATATCCCATATAGACTAAACATTTAGCATATTTACTGCAGTATAATTGTTTGACTACGACGGTTAGCTTCTGACACTCTAAGCTCAAAAATGACAGGTAACACCGTTTGATAAACCCCCTGTTATATAGATATTTTTTTACCCCTAACAGAATAATTTTATATAGCTGGATTTTCCATTTTTTCTCTCCGCCTAATTCTGTGACCAAGATAATAGTAGTCAACATAACCTAACCGTACAGAAAATATATTTTAGGATTTAGAATTATTTCATATAATGTGATTTCTTAGCAATCTTGTTATATAATAACAATATAAGTTTACGATTAAGCTTAAAGGTCAACATGTGATTAATGTAGAGTAACAGTAGCCATTATGTTCTTTGACAAGATACAATAACTTCTGCTACACTACATTGGGCAATGTCCTGTCTAATTAACTACAGGAAACAGCCTGGAGCGTAATGAATATAAAAAGCTGTTTTTTCCGAACCTCGTTACACAAAGTGGTATTTAATATTTTCGCAAAATGTTAAAATAATAATCTCTCCTCATTCATATGCAGAATTTTGGTTCATAAAGGATGTCAAAAGCTTAAAAAATATACAAAAGTTGATTCAACGATTTTTAATAGATAAGCTTTTTATATAAACGTAGGTGAGACAATTTTTCTGGAAAAACCCGTAGAAGAATTAGCATTCACTTTTCAGAGGTATGGTTCACCTTCAAAACATGCTTTTTAAATATCGACGTAGCCATGCTTGGGTTATACAGTAGGGCTGGTTTTTTTGTATTTTTTTTAGGGGGGGGAGGGGGATAAATAATACAAAATATCATAAAATATGCAACGTAATGTTAAGGAAACGTAAGTCAGAGAGTTTCAATATCAAGGTATTCAATCTTTAGAAAAGGTCACATCTGTTTTGAGAAATCATTGCGCATATTATAATATATTTTTGATAAAATATCTTGTTCAACATTTCCCAAGAATTTAATCACATTTTTGAGCTGAACTGATGTGTTTCTATTAGGAATCGATTTTAATTATAACTACTGCTTTTATAGATACAAAAGAAACAGTTTAAATAGTCAAAAAGATAAATTCTGAAAGTGCATTATTGTTTTAAATCACAGCGGTCTCAGAGACGGAGAGTGATACTGAGACATGCTTGAGACATCGCCACACACGGAGAGATCTGTCTCATGATACCTCTTGTCTCGAGAAATGTCTCTAGACAATCTCAGCGTGTGTGGGGGTCTTTATTGATATAATGATATTTACTTCAATCACTATATATTGTTTTATGTAAGCTTTATAATTAGTTGCATGATACAACTACAATAAGTTTTGATTTTATTTTTACAATGATTGTTTTTTCTAATCGTTGATGGCAAATGTCCGCTAAAATCAAAATCAAAACATAAAATCAGCACCACCAACAATGAATTCAAA
This sequence comes from Flexamia atlantica, assembly GCA_035578135.1. NCBI lineage: Eukaryota > Metazoa > Arthropoda > Insecta > Hemiptera > Cicadellidae > Flexamia > Flexamia atlantica. The sequence goes on along the minus strand of JAQJVK010000014.1, from coordinate 17,109,198 downwards.
ATAAAGGACAATTACAATATTTGTGCATTGAATATATGCAACCATATGATTTACAAATAAGGCAATAGTACGAATGGTAGTATAACATTGCCTTAAAGTAAGGAAGGGACAATCTAAACTCAAATCTATTTGTTAGAGAAACTAAGTGTGTACTAACGAAATTTATCCAATATAAAATTAATTGTTCATGTTGACGATTTATTCTTACACAAATTAAAATGGCTGCGCTTAGGTATGAGTTGTTAAGAAAATACTTTACGTTAAAATTGCCTGAAGTTAATAGGTTTTTTAGCTAATCCTTTACACACAATAACCTTGTTGGACATAACCTCACTTAAATATGTTTTCAAAAGACATTGAACTAACTCCTGCCCTATACGGGACGAGTGAAGGTTGAAGCTGAAAATATTACTCCATAGGGCAGCCAAATGCCATACATCTAGTCAATACCTATACATCAGCAGACACGTATTCTGTTATTGATGAACAAAGTTGGTTCAATGACCTGCTCTGACATAGAGACCGTAGTTCAACGCGTTATCAATTTTATAACGTTTCAACAATCAAAGATTCCTTCTCAAAAAGAGCAATACGTCTTACTGATGAATCTATGTAGCATTTCAACGTTCGATTAAGAATATAATAATTTGACTCTAATTTTCTAGAGGAAATGTGTTAAATTTCTATATCATTCATTATTACCCTACTCAACATGAAAACTGTAGCACATTATAAATATCTAGGATGCTTGAGAGCTTATATTAAGCAATGACATGTGGTACGTTTATCAAAAAAGACGATTTATAAACGATGCTATTTATAGCGATTTATGCGATTTATAGTGAGATCGATACTATAACAAATGACTGACTTACCTGATTGAATGTATTCTCCGAGTAAATTTTAGCCATTAGAAAAATAGTAACTTCGTTTGATAAATTCACTACATCGCATTATTTATGTTCAAAAAGAATCGATTTTAATTTGTTGGATATCTATTTCATTATATCTCTCTACCTATTATTTGAGCTATTAAATATATTTAAAAGTGAAATTTATTTAAAAACATAATTTTTATCGGGAAGAAACAATCATGTGTGAAATCTTGCTAAAAGAAATTTCCCCAAACCCCCTCTATGTTAAGGTTACATTGAGCCTTCTGTTGTGCAATACGAGTGCAATATTTTGCAGAACAATACTCCAGCAGGAGAGATGAGACGGCCCACATCTGTCTGTTAGTTCTATTGTTGCAGCTAATGACGCAGCTTCGAATCCGGCAAGTGCTCTGTGGAACTTCCCGTTTTTGTGTAATCAACTGAAAAAAGCGTTCTGAATTAATTTTAACCATTTGCAAAGAATTTTATGAACAAACCTTTCATTTAATTAAAGTCTAATTTATTTATTCTTGATTAATGTTTTTACTTTTTGAGGAATGTCAGAGTGTTAAGTGTGAATATGAGATACAAATGTGCGATTTTATATTTTTTTACAGGTGAATGGAACTCGGAGGAGAGTCTCCTATAAATTTTGAGATCAGGTAAGAGATTTTTTTAATGAATGTCAAAGTTCAACTGTAATTTTATTTTAATGCTCAAAAATTTGAGTATCAAATCAAGATGTATCTGTAAAATATAGCTAACAACTTATAACTCTACGTTTCAAACATAAAAATAGTTCTTTGTCTGCTAAGGAAGTTAAATGCAACATTAACCTCCTTCGGCACAAAAAACTACTAACTTACCTGATTGAATGCATTCTCCGAGTAAATTTTACCTGTTAGAAACATTTTAACTTCGACAGATGAATTTACTACAAAGCATTATTTCTGTTTAAAGAGATTCAATTTTAATTTTTTAAATTTTTTATTTCTTTATATCTCTGTATTTTTTATTTGAGCTACTAAATAGATTTCAAAAGTGAAATTTATCTAAAAACATAATCTTTATCCACCGATCATGCCGAAAGTGAAAATTTTGCTTGAGGAAAGTAATTCGATTTAAGAACATTTTTTCTCCAGCACACTTTGGAGGACAGTCATTTCCCTCGGGAGACAATCGTGCACTTTATTCCCTTAACCACCTTTAAACACAGCACTTTATCTCCACCTTTTAGAATGTACAATTAATCAATGGTTAAATGATTGCTGTACTGTTACAAAAACACAGTCGTAACAATCAAAAGGTTATTTTGTTGTATTAATTGATGTATCGTAACTTTAAAATCTTAATTTTTGCCAATAATCAGCAAATCAATTTCCGTCGTATTTTTATTGCACTACTCAGCCATTAGCGGCTATAATCAGTTGAGCCTCAACATATTTGCATATCCGCATCGAAATTTGAAGGTTTTAGCAGGGGGGAATGTATTCATTAATAATAACTGTTCACGAGCAATAGGGTCCTGCCCGATACTCAGAATCTATTAATTAAATAAATCCTTATCTCTTTAGCTTAATCAGAGGTTATTTTCTCTCAGCGTCTCTAGTCTCTTATGATCAATGCAACGAACGACAACAACGGTAAACTCTCTAGTATTTACTACGATAGTTATGTTTCAAATGGACCCTTTTTTCTTTTTGATTCAAGTTTAATTGACATCGACTGCCGACCACAATGAGGCAAGCGGAAATCATAAAGAGAACGACTGTAAACCCTAAAAAGGAACGCCACCAAACGGAAGAAAATAATGACTCCCCACAACACAGTGCATCACAGAAGCGTGAGGCTTCTGTAAAGGCAATATTTTAAATGTTCGAATATTTTATCAACATATGCCTACTTCTTAAAAGACGAAAAGTTACTATCACGCAAATGTGAGTCAGAAAATCACGTAGAAATGTTAGCCCAAATAAATGGTAGCCCAGTCACTAGCACTGAATATTTCTGCAGTCCATACTCAGTATTTTCATTTTTACATTGGAATGGTTGTCTATTGTGTATTTCAATGATTTGGATGATCAGCCCAATATTTGTAAAAATATTAATGGGGTTCATATATTTTTACCACGCACGTCGCTATTGCAAACATTCCTCTAAAAATGTTGAGCCATTAATAACACTGTAGTTCACCTAGTGTTCTATAATTTAGTTCTTGTTAATGCCACCTACATTGTGTTCATTCTAAGGCCATTCTAATTATGCCCTATTACAAATTCTGTGTTTGAATTCCTACTTAACTTCCTAATTGGATTTATAATTGGAGGCGGCCGTTGGATTAAAGTGACAGAGGCATAAAAATCATCCTTTACAGTCTTAAAAGACGTTTTTTTTTAATAAAAACAAATTTCGGTCCCTTAAAATAACTCCTATTTTAGAAGCATCCAATAAAAATACTTTGATAATGTAATAGGAAGAAATCTCTCTGAAACTGGATTAAAATCAGTTATTAATCATTGTTAATCATGCGTAAACAATTATTTAATTTAACACAGAGCTGCAATAAAGCTGTCTGAAAATGTGACATGATAAAGAGATATAAATAATCCGAGTTAGTGACGCTTCTTTGAACGCGACACTTGCAGAGACATTTCACTGCCAGACGGGTTGCGATAGCTTCCAAGATTTTTTTTCTTGGGGATTAAAGTGATTTATTTTATATTTGTAGTTAAATACAACCTAATAGATATTATTACTTTTACATGTTAAGTAGTATAAAAGTAATTTTAAAATGTTTATATCAGTATAAAGCATTGACTAATTCATTTAAATATCATTAAAAGTGTACTTTCTCTCACAAGCTCTAGTTTAACTATTAGTGATGTGGAGAGTAGTTTGTCCCGGAAAACCACTTTGCAGGGCATAAAATAATATGTTAACTAGGCGACAAAAGTGTCACCTAGTGATGAGATTTTGTCGCCCAGTGACTATGGGTCGTGCCGGCATATTTTCTTTCGTGATTAACATTTTAGATATATCGGAGTTTGAAAGCTACTGTTGAAATAACATCATTTAAATCTTTTAGAGTATTCTCAGCTTGCGTAAAGTAAGTGATTAACAATGAAACTGATTTCTGACTTTGGAAGAGTTGGAAAGAGACGATGAGTAAGTTAGACATAATTATGACAGAATAAAATGATTTTCCTTATAATCAAAAATCGGAAATTTATATTGTAGTTTTAGATTTTACGTAGAATACTTTAAAAATGTTTAACGCAAATATTTAAGGTTTTTAGTACACTTCTGAAGTTGAGCTATGATTTTGGCCCAAGAGGTTATGAAGGCAGTCTTTACCTATTATAACGTTATCTTTTCAAAATAATTGGGCAACACCCACCTTTATGAATTGACGTGTACATCCTTTGGTCACTCTTCTTATACCTAATCACCACTAAACCCGGATCTTACACGAATTATCCCGCCGGTCGGGTAAGACGGTCGGAGCGGCTACGCACAAAACATCGAAAGTGCAACAAAAATTCCCCCGAAGAGGCCTAATGTCCTTTGTTTGCGCGAAACGTCGGGACGATTTGTGTAAGATCCGGGTTTAGTGGTGTTTAGGTATAAGAAGAGAGACCAAAGGATTTACATGGCAATTCATAAAGGTGGGTGTTGCCCGATAATTTTGAAAAATTAATAGATATTCCCCACCAAAGAAAGTCATGTCATTTCGATCAAGTATTATAAGGTTCTTGAATATATAATTTAGTGTGATTATATAGAATACTTACAATCTAATATAATCGAAATCTACATTAAAAAGTACATAACCATCTGTGATTTCCTCTTCAATCCATATAAATGTTTTCAGCCCCCCCTCTTTTCGCAGGGGGTCTTCCATAGCCCCCCGACCCCGCGATGGATTCCCCCCCCTTCAAAGTAAAATCCTAAGTGTTCCACTGTCGCCTAGTGGAAATCTCTTAAAATATGCTCTGTGGAGCCGAGTGGTGTGTTTGTAATATGGCTAACAATATTCGATATAATATTTATTAAAGTGGCATGAAATTAAGTCTTTACCGTTAATGCTTGAAACTGACGAGGGTCGATTTGGGCTCAGTTACCGTTTGTCACGAGACTGGTAATCAATGATACTATCTAACAACATGATTATTCAAAATGCAGGCTTGGACTGTTTAAAACAAAAGAAAATGCCTCAGACGTAACAAATACTTTCTGGTCTTGGTAGTTTTCTCTATTTCCATTAGACAGAAGGCTTGTATCAATAAGATGTTTAGGTTGTGTGCAAAATATTAAATCTTTTTGATGATTAGATCAAAAAATTTAACATACACTATAAAGTTTAAAAAGCGTGTTTTATAAAGTACTTATAATAATTAATCTAACTATATTTTATAAGACATTCTTCGACTATTATGTTGGATTCTTAACTACAACTAATTATTTCGGCTGAAAACTGAAAACTGCCGCTACAAAAGGAAAATAAATTTGTAAGACTGATCAAACTAGATATACTGGTGTCTTATAGCTAGGAATTAAACATTTCATCACATTTCACTCAAGGAAAAGAGAAAAGAGATGTGTGAGGTTTTCCACACATGCTCCTGGAAAACTTGTTTTGGCTTAGTATGAAATAAACGTAAATTAAAAACTTTTATACTTCAAAAAGTTACACAGGGTCCGACCACAACGCTGCAACCGTGAGGGGAATGAAAACTCCCGCTTTGTATTATACCGCCACGAGGCCCTCAGGCTTTCCTTTTCACACACTTTCCTTTTTATTTCCCAGGAGGATAGTATTTTCGGCACACTTATTTTATCAACCCAACGAGGAATACCGTTTTTTTGTTAAATATGATTTTTACCTGTTTGTAAGTAAGAAAATTGTAAATGAATTAGCCATTTGGTTATAGACCTCTTTAAAGCCCAGTAAGACAGTGCTTGTGTTAGTAAAAACTCAAAAAATATTTTAAAATAAATAAAATTGTTGATTAAAATATAGAGACCAATTTGCTACGATAGTATTGGTGATGATTGTGATGATGATGGTGGTGATTAGTGATGATGATTATGATGACGACGATGATAAAAATGATAAAGAAAATAATGATGATTGTAATGATGGTTATTGTGATGGTGATGATTGTAATGATTATGATTGTGAAGATCATTGAGATGAATATGATTGTGATGATGATAATGATGATGATGATGATGATGTTGCAGGGCCAGTGACCATGTGACTCTCTGCTGATGGGATGATCTCTCTCGCCCTGGGCGTGCCGCTGACTGTGGTCACTGTCATCGGCCTTTTCCTCAACGGTTACATCCTTTTCGTCGTCATCTTCAGCAAGGAGGTAATAATTCCTTTTTTTGTAATGTTGTCATTATGATGGCTCTTATAAATATATTAGGACGACTTCATTTTTGTGCGTTTTGTGTTTTTCATCGGTTTTGCCTTATTATTGCAAAAAAGTAGTCCCATATACTTTACGAAATAAAAAAAAATCTAAAAAGCCAATTTGTCGTATATAAAAAAGGGTTTCCCATTATAAATGTTATATTGTTCGTTTTTCAATAAAATTACTGAGTCGTATTATAAGAATAAACCCTTTAAGGCTAATGGAGATTTGCCTAGTGTAAAAAGGGGCTTATGCTATTAACATTTGGGATCTGAGACACAAGCAATCACTGTCTATTTTAATCAACTTCTCTGTCCAGAGAATGTGCATACATTGGCCTTTGTTGCTGATTGGATAGTCAATTATTTGGACCTGGACTTGCGAGTGACCGGCGCAGATCGACTAAATATCCAAATTGATTTTGGGATCATTGATTTGTTTCATAAAACTCATATCTTTGTTAAAAAAATTAAAAGACGCTAAAATGTTAATTAATCTGATGTGGTATAAAAGAAGTATTATTTTTTTAATATTCAACTCTAATTTAAATGAGGAATAAAGACTTAACATAAGTCTTAGTCAGCGAGGTTTTAAACTTTTTATCTACAAAAAACTGACCCTTAAAAATGGTAACAGTGGTTAAAAATGCGATGAAGGTTTGCAGCCAGAACGTAATATTTATATAGACGTAATTCTGTGGGTTTCAATGGACATTCATAATAGTTTAATAAATCCAATTGTAGACTAGTGTGAAAGTATTGATATAGCTAAAAGTTCTAGATGCGAGTCGTATCTTCTTATGAACTGCACAGACTACACTTCTTATCCATAGTTAAAGTCAGTCATCACTTTTACTGTCTTAGTTATTACTTACCATCAAGCTTTGTTGTCAGCTTGTAGTTTTTCTAAATGTTATAACTACAGGGTGTTTTTTTTAAAACGAAACCCATTTTTAAGATTGAATAATTCATATATAAATATGAAATAAGTATTGTTTTATGGTTCTTTGCGTTTTATACAATCTATTATTTAAGTTTGATAACATTTATTAACCTTATATGCTCAAAAAATCCGCCAGAGGCATTTGTTTGAAGTTATGCTCTCTCCATCAAATTCCCGAACACGTGTTGCTAGGTACCTGTTTGAATTTCTTGCATTACATTTGTTTTGTTTGTTTTGAGGTACTGAATATGATGTGATTTTTTTAGGCCTTACTTTGTATGTATCCCCAAAGAACATAATAATATAGTGGGGTCAAATCCAGGGATTTTGTGGGGAAATAATCCTTCACCGATAAAATCAAGTTTTGGGTTGCGTTTTTAATGTGTGTGTCTTTAAGCACGATAACTCGCGTAAAATGGTCCGATCTGAATGAAATTTGCCACAGACATGTAAAGAGGTAATTATTCTACGAAAACAATTCAAAAGCTATTCAGCACCTCAAAACAAACATAACAAATTTAATGCAAGAAATTTAAAGAGGCACCTTGCATCACAGCAAATTCATGTTCGGGGATTTGATTGAAAGAGCATAACTTTATACAAATGCCAATGGTGGACTGTTTGAGCACATAATGTGAACTAAATGTGATCAAACTTAAATAATAGGTTGTATAAAATGTAAAGATCAATAAAACAATACTCATTACGCATTCATATGTGCATTATTAAATTTTAAAAATGGGTTGCGTTTTAAAAAAAAAACACCCTGTATAATAGTTGGGTTTACTTACCCCAGATACTGTCGTCAATTCTAATTATAATCGATAATTAGAATAGACGACAGTATCAGGGGGAAGTAAACTTAACTATTTCAGTTACTTAACAGCGGTTCTGGAGGCAAAATCGTGAATAAACGATGCCACCAATAATTCTACCAAGCGAATGTAGACTATTTCAAAACGATTGCTCAATTGCAATTATTCGTTAATATCCTTACACGTATTTAAAATAAAACAATTTTAACGAGTTTCTCTGCTGTAGAACTTTTTGCGTCACAATGGACACACAGGAGTAAAAGTTTACAAGAATACCTTAGCTGTAAAATCCCTGAGGGAAACAATGTAACGACACTTAGGTCGGAAAAGACAAATCGACGAAGCCCACATCTATCTGATGATCTCGCTCTGTTGAGTGTTTCCGGTTTGTTAGAAAATATTATCAACTTCCTTCAGATGGATTTTGACTTTCACGGTTTTTTTTAATTTTTAACGTCAGGGTAAAACAACTAAAATACCCACATTGTTCACATGTAGGAATGACACATGTAGGTTCATTGTTGTTTTAGAAATGACCTATGTTTAGCACTACAAATATAAGTTTAAGTAAGTTTAAGATAAGGTACATGATACTATCATATGATAGTTTCATAATAGCATTATATTAAAACTGTAAAAAAATTATTCACTGCTGAGCTAGAACAATTACTATCTCTCAAAACCCTTTGTGTGAAGGAACTTATCTAAATTTGATAAATGTGACAGCTTCAAAATCTAGTTTAGTTTCAAAAGATAAAAATAAGGAAATTAATTTCGAACGTGAGGTTTAAAAATGTATGAACACATTTTACACTTTCTTCTTTTGAGTTTATGAAACTTAATAATATCGTATCGTTTTATGGATTGAATAGACGATTTAAAAGAAAGTGTTTTACAAGACACATGTGTGAAGAAAAGTAAATTGGAGAGAGAAAATGTAAAAGTTACTTGCAACCTTAAAGTCTCTAGGGATCTTCCCACCCTCATAAACGACTGGATTAAGGCACTGCAGTGTAATTTTAATCACACCTGAAACGCAAAAAATCATATGGATGATTTATATCTTATAACATAAGCACAGCCAAATAACTTTGCCTTTGAAAAAAATAAGGTGGTTGAATAGTAGCCACATTGAACAAATTGTTTTAAGACATATTTAATATTCATTAAATGGTTTATAAAACACAGATGTTATTGGAAACGTACAATTTTACTGGTTTCAGAGCTCTGTTGGGGTATTAAAAATATTGAGAGGTAAAGTTATTTGATTTTTCTATTAAAAGATTAAGGCAGAGAGAATTTTTAAAAGATGTTTGTAAAGTAATATTATTTTTGGACTAGCAAGTGCTGCATTTTGTTGGCAAACATTAGAACTAGGATGAGTAAGTTCTGCATGCAGAACACTAAAAACTGGAACACTGCAGAACTGGAACAAATTTAAACTATCACCATATATTTTTCACACTAAAAACCTAGAGCACTTCCAAAAATCTACTCCACTTCCATTTCTACGACGTGTTCATTTAAAACGGCCCTGCAGCGAGGCCTTCATGGATAACTAATTACAAACACCATAGTGCACATTTAGAGACAACAAACATTAATTTTACATCAGGATTTGGGTCCTTAGATATGTAGTTTTGGCTTTAACCCAAAAAGAAAAACTTAGTTGGAGCCCCCTTGATTTTTTTGCTGTTTTTAGGGAGTTTTTAAATAACAAACATGAACTTCAATGAATTTGACGATGACTTTGGATTATACAGGTCATTTAAAAACTTCTTTACCTGGTGTAGTTCAAACCCAACATTTCCGGAAGTATATAACAAATAAAAGAATTTGAATATACCCCTCTCTAATAACGTTACAGGTAACTTTGGCAGCTCTTGCCTCAATGCAAAATACATTTATTGTAGAAAAAATGAACTTTAACTGCCTATTCGACCGAATATAAAAATATAAGATTATGAATTTTCTTGAATAATATTAAAAGCCAAGAATTTTAGAAATAACGGAATGTTTCATAGGAAAAATTGAATTGCCTGCTAAATTGAAAAATAGTGGCGAAATTTTCAAATTTGAAACGAACCCTAAAAGCAACATAACAATGAAGAGAAGTACCTTATTAAAAGTTTTTTGTAAGGTATTGTTATAAGTTATCTATTGGTTCTCTTAGACCAATAGATACCCGGACACCCGGTATACTGAATGATTATTGTTCTTTGTAACAAGTCACAAATACATATTATCTTCAAACAAATTATGGATAAACTAACCTCTACGTGATTCTGAAATATACTAAAATTATTCGAAATTAATATAACGGCACATATTTACAGGCAAGACGATGAGCAGACGTTTAAAATCTGTATATGTTTTTGTTGTATTACCTTGCAACTAAAAGTGTATTTTTGATATACCAGATATAAATTTATCAAACAGACATATTTTTGTACTAAAATTAACAGCTACGAAGAGAATGTAACTTTTCGAACGTTTGACGGAACAATTTAACAAGGGACGTAGAATGCCGAACACCGAATATGCTTTTATTTTAATTCGATGAAACATATCAACTAGTTAATTCAAGGAACCAAACTCTTCACAGATTCATTAATATTTTTTCTCTCTCCTGTTCAAACTAAAAGAAATATATATCAATGTTTGATATTTTGCCTAAGAAACTGTAAAAATGTATAAAAAATGTATATCAAACAATTTTTGGAATTTACTTACAGTTTGAAAGCTTAGAGACGGACGAACATGTGTGTTTTCCGTCACATTTGCAATTCAAACACCAGATTTGCTTTTACCATTTCCTTTGTTTCTCCTTTCGTGGGCTTTGAAACATATATCAGTCGTAATTTCTTCTTGAATAGAATTTCAATTATACTATACTCTACTGACGTAGTAAATCAACATAAAGGTCAACGGAAAATAATGTTATCATTTGTTTAAGTGTAGTTTCCAAAGAACACCTTACACATTTTAACTCCTTTTGATAAAAAATCGTATAAAGCTAGCACAATTTTACATGTAAATGACGATATAAAATGATTATTACAACTTCATCTAAGTTTAGTGAAGACATTTGTACGCAAACTTCCTGGCCTTTGAAGCGTAACTGACATTACCGAACTACGTTATGTTAATTATGATTAGTTTCCTTTAATGTTTTCATTTACAAGTTAAGTAACTATTTTGCCATTGTTCAAAATGGTGGCACAAAGACGCAGTGCGTGTGGTTTTGGTAATTTTAGATATCTGTTAGCTAATCACTCACAAACATTTCTCGATCTTCATTGCGTGTTATTTTGTAGTTTATAAAAATAAGAATATCAAATATAGAGTTTATTTTTATCCTCTTAACAGCAAACGTTTAAATTAAATATATTATTGTTGTACCTTCTTTTATAAAACATCGTCTTTGTAAGTTCACAATATAACAGAGATTAAAGTTAAGCAATGAGAAAAATCTTTGACAATTGATGTATGAGAACGGGGTGGAATCTATTTGCTATCAGACACATTTGCAATTCAAGCCCATATTTGATTCTATTATGCGAGTGCTTTGTTTATTCACCATATATTTGCTTAACACGACATTTTGTATAATAAAAAGAGTAAAAAAACTCAAATATCCAGTTTTAGTTTTTTACCAGCGAGTATTTTAATATGCGCTCACTTATGAGAATATTGTGAAACATATAATTTATTGATACTAATAATAAAGTTGTATTTTTATTGTGTAGCAAAAACATTTTTTAATTTAGAAACTTTTACGATTTAACTGTTTGAAAAAACATTCATTCTCAACTGATCCATATAAAAGGATAATTATAAAGTATATAAACGGTATAATAAATGGATGGTCAAAAGATTACTTGGGTAAGCAATACTTAAATCTATTTTTCATTAAGTACCTGGTGGACCAAGCATTGCTTGGTATTATTTTATATTTACCAGTTAACCAAATAAATATACAAACGTTTGATATTATTTATAAATAAACTTTTTCCACATATTTTTCCGTTTACACTTTCCTTGTTAGTATCGTTGCATAGCTCATACGGCCAATGTTAAAATTTTACAAGTTGAATTGAGTGTTGAGTGAGTAAAGTAAAACATTGTCTCACGAGTGAAAACGGTACCCGAGCTCGCGAGGTTGTTTCGCTCTGCTAATAGCGCCTTCATCCGCGTAGCTGCAACCATGCATGCACCAGCGATCAGCTGATTGTTGCCATGTTCTTACATGTACTTAATTCTTAGAAGTTCTCACAGCGAATTGTTGTTAATGTTAATCTCATTTGATTATTACTGTCCCTACATCAGCTGTAAGCGTCTACGTTCGTTGAGCTGCAATATATTTTCATGTGTGCGAGAAAATTTGAAGGCGCTCTAATATTTGAGTTATTGATTTCAATGTTATTCTTTTGGTTTTACTTTGTCTTCCACTGGAAGACTTTAAACTCCCGCTGGGCACTTTACTCCCGTGGGAGCACTTTACTAACTCTACTACTTTAGGGCCCCGCGGGGGACACTAATATCCTCGGCCCACTTTACTCCCGCTGGGAGACAAATTATCATTTTACTCAGTCATTACAAGGAGTAAAAAGCGTATAAATACAGCAGATGGGGAAAAATCATTTTATTACGTTATTAGATTTTCTTCGGCCAAGTAATCTTCACAAAACACGTTTTTGAGTCATAAATGACTTATTTCCAGACTTTGAAGAAATCCTCGGAGCTTTTTCTGAGATAATTGTGCAAGCAAGTACGCACGCATGCAGGATAACATAGATCATATGAGAGTGTAGGAACCATGGTAGCCACCGCATCACCTTTGACTATAAATAATTAATAGACCTCCCATTCTTATGGCCAGCTGTAACTAGTTTTGGGGGACCCAGAATTTAAAGTTGACATACCTACAGAGGGTGCTTCTATAAACCCCTTATTTTAGCCATTTACTCAAAAAAATTATATTCTATATTGCATCAGTCAATAATTAATTGAATTTTGCTTGTTTTATGTTTCATTAAAATATATATTACCTGCTCCTGGTAGCTAAATTAATTGATGACATCAGTAAACTCTGTTAAGGATTCACTATATCTAGGAACTCTTTTAATCCTGAGCACTCAAAACCTGGTACACATTTTCTAATCCGATGGAAGGTCTGCTTCAGATCCAAAGTCAATGGCAGCACGCATAACTTAAATACACAGCAGTTTTTCAAATGGATAAACAAAAATATAAAATCAAAACAAATGTAACCGTGCTTTGTATGATTTTAGTTTTTATTTGTTAATAAAAATTCAATGATAACACTCACGACTCAAAGTTAAGGGAATCCCACCATGACATTTTGTTTATAACTGCTCGATAAAGATTACAATAAAAGCGCACGATTGAAAATGCCACATTGAATAAATGGAAGTTGAACGAAACTGTTTGGAAAGAGAAAAGAAATCAGATATCTTTAATATGAGATCAACGTCTGGCTTCAACGGTAGTGGGGCGGTGCAACATCACGCCTTTGTACAACAAGAAACTCAAGAATTAGTTCCGCTGTACTATGATTCGGTTTTAGCTTTATACCTTAGTCTTTAATTTCAGCGCAATAAACTCTTTTACTGACGACTTATATTTACAAAAAATTGGCTCTATGATTTCAATCTATACTATATGTAAAGGAGATGGAGTTTTCTAAATTACAGCAAATCTCCAAAACGAATGTGGAGAAAGCTGTAGCAAAACACTTCAGCTAATGCTAGGCCTACATAATGTATATACAGGGTGTTCAAAAAATCTGGGGCAATAATTTATGAAGTGATTCCTTGGGTGAAAATGAGCAAAAAGGTTTATAAACATCGGTTCTAGAGTGCTTCGTTTTCCGTCTGTGTGTCCGTTTGTGATTTTTACATATTCAATTATATCTCACCTCTAAACGTGTAAACTTCAAACTTGATATAATATGGATATCCACTATTAAGAAATATTTTTGTAAGAGGTATCAAATTTCTACTTCGTACCATTTTAAAGTGGTGACTGTTTTTTGATTTCAAAGCTAAATATCTTAAAACCGTAAATTTTAGAAAAAGTATACAAGAGACAAAAAAGTTGCTAAATTTAATCTAATTAACACTGATACTAAGATTATAATGATCAGACAGCTGATAATAGAGAAATTTTAAATTTTCCGAATAAAAAAATTTTAGACAGAGCGTTCTAAATAACCATGTTTTTATGCAGACAGGTTATAATTTCTCCTTTATTAGCTGTCTGATTACCATGATCTTAATATCAGCGATAATTGGATTAAATTATGCAAATGTTTTGTCTTTTGTATAATTTTTTTAATTTACGGGTTTTAAGATATTTAAGTTTGAAAACAAAAAAAACAGTCGCCAATTTGAAATGATGCAAAGAAGGAATTTTATACCTCCTACAAAAATAGTTCTTAACAGTGGTTATCCATATATCAAGTTTGAAGTTTATACGTTGAGAAGTTAGATATGATTAAATGTGTAAAAATCACAAACAGATACATCGACGGAAAACAAAGCACCTAGGACCTGTGTTTATAAAAATTTTTTTGCTTATTTTGACCCAAGGAATCACTACGTAAATTAATTATTGCCGCACATTTTTTTAACACCCTGTATATATGTACATAATATATACAAATAAATAATGTATATATTTATATGTACATATATATATATATATATACAAATATATAATTTATATTAGGACAACTTAATTTTCGTATATCGGTTAGTATTCTCTTACATCCTGTTCAAGTATTTTTTGAACGTTTTTACTTGATGTTACAAAAACCAATTGCATATACTTTATGGAATCAAAAAATATACGCAAAAACCCCTATTTGTCGTACATAAAAAAATGTTCCCGTTGAAATGTTGTGATTTTTTTTACCAAACAAAATTACTAAGTCGATTCATTAAAATGAACCCTAAAACCCCGTTGCAGCAGACCTGCATACTCAGCGAATTTCAAATGAAAAAGAACATATTTAAATCCAACAAGGGGAGATTTTACATGTTTTTGTAAGCTCCATAACAATAAAATAAGGGATGAGTATGCAGGTTTCCTGTCACGAAAATGGAAATATTGGGGATTTTATACTAATAATCATTAATCTCATCTAGATGAAGTCACAAACCGAGACTTGAAAAAATAAGCGAAATATAGAATTTTACTGATTTCCCATAAGGTAAACAATGGAACAATGTACTGTGTTTACCACTTTCAATATCTCGGTAACCAATAGATAGAGCATTGATTCAAATACTAAATTGGTTGTTTTTGTGAGCTGAATTCAATGGTGCTAACAAAAATTCTGTATTATTTTATTTTTTCTACGTAAGAAACTCAAAAAACCCATTGGGGGGGGGGGGTTTAATCCCTCTTTACCCGCCCTTCCTCTGGTTTAATAGGGCTGGTTTACAAACTCGTCTGACTAATTTCTACTTTACCCAAAACGAAAAGTTATCATGGTCTCGGACTTAGGTAGGTAGTTCTTGTAGGTAGCCGGATCGATCCCGAGAAAAGTTAGTAGCTTTTTGAAGGGTTGTTTCTGGAGCCAGCTGCCATTGGTTGTTGGGCTATTAATTAACAATCCTGTCTAAGGAACATGCCAACCTTAGTCAGTAACAAGGCTACAAGATCGCGCCACTATCATCACGATCATCACACTCATCCTTCACTCATATTCAGGGTAACGTCCTCCATGAGGTACCTGTCTTATTAAAGTGATAAAGTGATAGGTCTTTCCATGAGCACTACGGTAACAGCTTCTTTTCTATAGGGGAAATTCTCTCAAAACCAATGAGATTTGCCTAGCATAAAATGGCCAAATGCCATTAACCTTTGGGATCTGATACACAACCAATCACTGTCTATTTTAATCAACTCCCTTTGCCAAGAGAATGTGCATACATTGGTCTTTGTTGTTGATTGGCTTGTCAATTATTTGGACCTGGATTTGCGAGTGACCGATGCTGATTGACTAGATATCCAAATGGATTTTTGGACAAGTGATCTGTTTAGAAAATTATTTTGTTAATTTATTACTTTGTTATGAATTTAAATGATTTTATTTTTAAAAATTATTATGAATGCAATGGGCTATACATAGACAATTACTTATTGAATATCCAACTATAATTTTATCAAGGGATACATACTTAACATAATAACTCTTAGATAGGTTTCAATTTTTCTTCTGCAAAACCGGACCAACGAAAAAGTAGTAACAATGGTTAAATTGCGATGAGTGTTTGCAGCCAGACCTTAGTATTGATATCAACGTAATTTTCATTTTATTTAAAAAAAATAATAATTACAACTTTATAAACAATCAAAGTCCAAATCACCTGCGTGGATTATGAAAGATGTTTTGCATCATTTTTTTATCCGTACAATGTATTCACTGTACATTTGTTTTCAATTTAATTTGGTGTTCTAGTATCAATCACAAAATTACACTATCTTACCACAAATACATTTCAATTAATTCCATTACATTTATATACCAAACGATATAATTTACTTGTCAAATAGCCTCGATACCTTTTAATCTAATTTAATTAACAATAATGTAAACATTACCTAGCAATAAAAAGTCTTAAAAACCAATCAATAATTTAGATTTCTGTCAGGTTTCATTAACAATTATAAAAGTTTAATACACCCAATTATTATTATAGTTAAAAATATTTTTATAGCTTAAACTTCTAGATGTGACATGTATCTTATGAACAACAGGCTACGCTTATTCTTCAAAGTAAAAGTACTGTCAATTACTACTTACTCTCTAGCTTTTTTGTCAGATATATTAATATTAAACATAAACATAAACAAGAAATTTCACAACTATTATTAGATTGCAATTACCTTAAAATTAAAACTACTTAATAGCTTAAACATATTAAAATATAAAACTATTTAAAAACAGACCTTTTCATATTTTAATAGGTACATAAGAGTAAAAGTCCACAAGAATACTTCTGCTGTAAAGATCCTGAGGAAGCAACGTGATGACACTTAGTCCCGCCGAAGCCCACATCTCTCTGATCATCTCGTCCTGTTGAGTGTTTCCGGTTTGTTGGAAACTATTGTCAACTTCCTCCAGATGGATTTTGGACTTATTGGTTTTTATTTTCAACGTCATAGTACAATTACTAGTAAGTACCTGTTGGACCGAGCCTTGTTCGGTGTTATTTCATGTTTACTAGTTCGTCTAGTTACTATATAATATTTCAATGTCATAAAATTGAATTGATAAATAGAAACCTTTTTTCTTGCTCCATGAACTCTTCATCCCACTCACTTTATTTTTCCTTGACGGCTGTAGATTGCAAGCAGCTGTGATTACTTCATTTGTGTACACTTTCCTTGTTTATTTTCGTTGCTATCATGGCAACTCATAAGGGAAATGTTAAAACTTTACAGCTTTAAAATTCGTTTTATTACGTTATTAGATTTTCTCAGGCCGATTAATCTGCATATACAACACGATTTTGAGTCAAACATTACTTATTTCTAGACTTTCTCGGAGCCGTTTTTATGATAATTAATTGTGCAAACATACAACCAACCAAGCATGCAAGACAACATTGCTCGTATAAGAGTAAAAGACTACCTGGAGGACCGAGCCTTGCTCGGTATTTTTCATGTTTATTAGTTCATCTTATTACTTTCAAACATTTCAACGTCATTAAATTTATAAATAAAAATATTTTTATTATTCTATGCAATATTAAGGCCATCACGCGCTGTATTTTGCAAACAGCTCTTACGATTACTTCATTTGTTTACACTTTCCTCGTTTATTTTCGTTGCTATCATGGCAACTCATAAGGCCAATGTTAAACTTTTACAACTTTAAAATTCGTTTTATTACGTTATTATATTTTCTCAGTCCGAGTAATCTGCATACAACACGTTTTTGGGTTATACATTACTTATTTCCAGACTTTGAAGGAAATCCTCGGAGCCGTTTTTGAGAGGATTGTGCAAACATAAAACCAACCAAGCACGCAAGATAACATTCCTTGTATAAGAGTATAAGATTAAAAATACCGGCTTTTGGCAACTTAATTACATGATCATCTCACTGTTGGAATGACTGTAAGCTAAGCACTTAAAATAGAGGTTTTAGGCGTACTAAATGATGATATCACATGATGATTGCATAATCGTATTATACCGAAAATGTGAAGACTGTGATCTAAACAATGCGACGACACTTAGCCCGAAAAAGACAAATCGACGAGGACCTGTTTTTTTATAAAATTTGACCTTTCTTGGTTTTATTTTTAACGTCAAAGTACGATAACTAGTAATGGAAAGTAATTTCGGCCTATTCTATTCAATGTTTGTCTTACTGTAAGATTTACCATTATATAGCCATTTCAGATAGAAGTTTGAGGCATACTACATGTTAATATCACTTGATAATTCCATAACCGCATGACATTGAAACTGTTAACAAGTATAGAAAAAAGAATTACAAGCCTGTAAGAATAACAATCACTCAAAAAACCCTTTGCGCGAAGTAACGTGAATCTATATGAAATAAATGTGAAATCTATAATATCAAGTGGAATTACTAAGATATAAATAAAAAATAAGACAATTAACTTTATACTAATAACTTTCTCTTAAAATTTAATATGCAATCATGGCCAGTATAAAGTTTCGTGTATTGAAATTAATTGAACATTGTAATATTGATTACATTTTATATGTCCTTAACTTTAGATATGTGTACTTAACCCGTAATAGTGAACCCGTTGCTCGAAATCGAGCAATTGTTATGTATTGATTTCAAAATAATAATAATTATGGTACAGTAATCTAGAACTATTGTATTTATTATATGGTTGAACTTCCTGTTGTACTGAATTTTTTTACAAAAGCTTTTTTAAACTAAATTTCTTGTGAATACTCAATCATCTGTCCATGTTTCTTTAGTGTTCTCTACGAATGAGCCCCTCAAAGGAGTTGGCCTGACCTGCTGCCACATATACAGTAGTCCACGAGAAAGTACTGGGAGGGAAGGTAAATTCTATTGGACTGACCCTGAGCTATACCTAGTCATAGCGAGTGCTGGAATTACTGGAAACTGGGTTCTTTTTGTTACAGAACATCACTAAACACAAAAAGGAATAGTTAAAATTATATCATTTTCATGATTTTATCATTCATGGTTAGCATTCCATATTTGAACTAAATAAAAGTAATTTACATTTTCATGTAATTTTCTTTTAGGTAATTGCTCACAAACGCTTAGCATTAACATTCGCCATAAACTCCAATCGAAGCGTATATACAACCAAGTATTGGATATCTATATATATAAAAACCAAAACGGTTGACTGACTGACTGACTCACTGATCACAGTTTCTCAAAAACTATAAGGCTTTGGGCAATGAAACTTGACACAATGAATCATTATAGACTCTAGATGCGTACTAAGAACGGATTTTAAAATATATTCTCTCAAAAGGCTAAAATAGGGTATATTCAAGATGGCGACCATTTTTAGTTTTCAAAGCCTATTTTCCAAAACAATGTAGGGCTTTGGGCGATGAATCTTGGCTCTAATATTCTTTATAGGCTCCAAATGCATACTAATGAAGGATTTTAAAATGTTTTCCCTGGAAAGGCTAAAATAAAGTAAATTCAAAAATTCAAAATGGCGGCCTTTTCAGTTTTTAAGATCTATGAATTCAAAATATAAATAGAAGGTCTCCAGAATATTTTATAGAGGTAAAAAAATAACTCCATTTACTAAAAGAATAAACTGTACAAAATTGTTACGGTTTTCTTATATTATGTATTTATCAATTTCCACATACTCGCGAATTACGGATCACCCGAAGTAATTTAACTAGAATCTTAAAACTCTGCTTGATACAGTTTTTTTTATAGAATCGGGGATTTTCAGAATTTCAATTTTTAGGAGGGTTTGCATGCTGGTCGAGAGCGATTTATAGGCAAAGTTCAAACAAATATACTATTTCTACCTAATGAAGCGCTTAAAAACGTATAGTTAGAATAAATCATTGAAATCATTAGTCTATTAGGAAATTTGTAAACAATGCACATTACAAAAAACGGATAATTGAACCAAACATTTGTTATCCTTTCAGCGAGCGAAGCCGCGGGTATATCTACTAGTGTGGTATATAATTTAAACATTAGAATATTCATACGGTTTAAATTAAATTCACGTTTATTTTAAACCTTAATTGGGGAAAGCGGCCCTAAGTAGCGTATGACCCGTCTTATAATCTTAAACCGAACTAAAATGGTTCAATAAATCTACTCATAATGAATGTTAAGTCTGTTTCTTCTTTCTTTTATTTATATTTCTATTAATATAATTTATACATAATACAGTATTATTTCTTCTTTTAGTATTTTTGATTGGAATACAAACATATAGGTGAATATTATAGTCCATGCAACGAAAGGGTCTAGAGGGAATTGCATGGATCACAATTTTTGACTTTGTAACTTTGTTTGGACTGGTTAGGAGTAAAACATATCAAAAGTCCCCGCCCTTAGCCCTTGAGCCGGCTGGGCTGGAAAGGCCTAAAGGTACAAGTTTTTGGTTTTTCCTAAATATCTTGAAATCAACTTTTAGTATTCCCTATTAAATTTAAAAATTAAAGAAAATTAAATTTCCTGTAAGAAAAATTTATAATATGTCTACTTTGGTCCAACCGTTTACAAGGTAGGCACTAATTTTATTAATAAAAAGAAAAGAGCTTTGAACAATTGGGCATCTAAGTTACCCTCAAATTTACATGTATTTCTTATGGAAGGGCTATTTTTTTTAAATATTAATAAAATTAGTGCTTATCTTGTAAACGGTTGGATCAAAGTAGACATATTATATATTTTTCTTACAGGAAATTTAATTTTCTTTAATTTTTAAATTTAATAGGGAATACTAAAAGTTGATAGTTTTCAAGATATTTAGGAAAACCCAAAAAATTGTACCTTTAGGCCCTTCCAGCCCAGCCGGCTCAAGGGCTAAGGGCGGGGACTTTTGATATGTTTTACTCCTAACTAGTCCAAACAAAGTTACAAAGTCAAAAATTGTGATCCATGCAATTCCCTCTATACTTTTTTTTGAGCATTCATTGCCTGGACTATTAAGATATTCACACATGTGTTTCAAAATAAATGTTTTTAAAACTGAATTCTGACCTTAAGAATGTATTAGGATAATAGTTTATTTATTTACATCTTCCATCAAATGAAATGCCTCCAGCTAGCTCTATCTCTAAATGCAACGGTTTCCATTCTATTAACAACATATGGCTTTGCTGAAAAACTTTGTTTGCTCCAATCAGCTGCTTTATTTGAAACTAGCAGTTGCCCGTGGCTTTGCTCACGATAAAAACTGTAACTCGCGCTGCCTAAATGAAGATAGGGCCACATACTGAGTTTATGATTAAACAGATAAGGTACAAAAATGAATGACAACTTTAATTTAACTAACTAAACTAAATTTAACTTTTATATAGTACATATCACCTAAAAAATCAACAAAACAACCATAAAACCATTATGAAAGTAAACAAATTATAAATCAGCTGTAAAATCGTATCCATATGTGAAGCTGAACCACTTGCTTGCTGAATGATCATTGAAAATTAAACAAAAGATCATCCATTCCACTTGCGTAGGAAAATTTATAAACTTCGACCCCGCCAAAACCCCTTAAAACTTCGAATTTAAAAAAACCGTTAGTGGATGCTTACCCCATTAAGATCGTCCATGCAGAAGTCCGATTAAAGGTTCTAAGTCAAGTAATTTGGGCTGTGCAGTGATAGGTCAGCATTATTGGACAAATTTAAATAAGATGAACTTTCATTAACCAGAAAGATGTTTTCAGGAATCCTCAAAGTCCTCAGGTCTGCTGCGTCTGGAGTTATTCTATTGCTGCCCCCCGCAGGAGGTATTTCTATATGGCCTCCCTGTACTATACATGTGAGCAGATTCAGAGCCCCGCCGATGAAGGCCTCAAGGGTGTCACTGGCCTGGGAAGGCATATGCCCAATATAGTTGAATCTGCTCGCATGCATGGTATATAGTGGCCCTTAAGCAGGAATATAAATATCTGCATCGCAGCAGACCTTGCGTACTTAGAGAATCCTAAAGCAGTTTTCTGTTCCATGAAAGTATATGTACGTAAAACCTAGATATTTCCTTGATTTAATGTCAAAAAAATTCTAAGGTTTTTAGGGTCTATCTTGAACATAAAAATACCCCCGTTGCAGCAGACCTCCAGACTATGTGCATGGCCTTATTTTATTTCTTCCATAAGAATAACATGGGGAATGAGTATGCAGGTCTACTGCAACAGTCATGCAGAAATTTTGGTGGTTTTTAAACAATATCAAGAGACTCTGAACCAAAAAAGCCACATACCAAGTTTTATCAAGATATGTTGAGTAATAACCGAGATATAGAATTTTTCTATAGGGACAATGAACTGTGTTTTTAGCTTTAAATATAGTTTGAATAGTGTTTTTGCTTCTGGGAGCTCCAAAATGAAAAGTTATCATGGTCTCGGGCTTAGGTAACTTGCCGTGAGACATATGGTAATAATTCCATCAATGAAATTCGCTAAAAGACAAAGGCAAAGTATTTTTTCTAATGATGTAGATAAAATAAATGTTTTAAATTAGCTCTTTCAATAACAGCTGTTACAGGGAAGAAAGGTCTTATAAGCATCTCTAGTCAGTGATTTATTTCATGTTCTGTTCTTGACAGCTGGTTTGACATTCTACTAAATGTCTTGCTTTTTCTCATCTGTTTAAACATAAACATTTCATCAATTTATATTCTGCCATAAGGATAATATGGGATCTTTGCGAGGGTCTGTGGCGGAGTCCGAGGGTCAGATCAGGATGAAAACTGCTTAGTTTTCCTATTTAATGCCTAAAGAAACAGTGTACCAAATTCCAGCCTTCTGGGTTATTGGGAAGTTGGAGAATTAGTGATGAGTTAGTCAGTGAGTCAGTGAGGGCTTTGCCTTTTATAGGTATAGATAGATTTTCTGTTCCCATGTTAAATCTTATGGACTAATATGAAACTTTAAGGGCGCCTAGGGCTCTTCCCTTTAGTCAAACCTTTTTAAATGTTATTTACTGCAAAACTTCACGCCAAGCTCTTTCCAATGACACCTTAATTATTAAAATCGGCCCAATAGTTTAGGAGGAGTAATGATCACAAAAAACCCCTAGCGTATTAAATAAGTATAGATATAGATACTTGAAATATTTTAGAACTACGTGAACGAACGTTTGCTAAATCAAAGCGCGAAGGAAGGGAGGTTATCTGAGGATATACAACTTAGTCAGATATAACTATCTTAATGAAAAATATATTTTTCTTCCTTTTATTTATTTTTCTAGAGGATCTGATAAAAAAGACTTGCTCGCAAACATTTTGTACTACCTTACAATGAACCCGCCAAAACCAAAACACTGTTACTCACAATTCGAAATGTGTTATTATTGTTATGTTTTACGACATCACTATACTATCCAATCGTCTAGACAATTAAAAAAAATGTTTTACAAGGCACAAGTGTGAAGAAAACTAAATTAGAGGGAGAACGTAAACGATGCAGCCTTAAAGTCCCTAAGGATTTTACCACCTTTTTTAAATGACTGGATTAAAGCGCTATCTGCAACGCAATGTGTTGTCATCGACTGTTCTATAACATAGGGGTATTGCAAAAATGTAGTAATTTGAAATAGTACTTATCACTATTGAAATTGACTTTATAGATCAATATCTAGGGTGACTAACTATTTCCTCTCAGTGGGGAGACATTACATTTCAGGAAAAGGTTTCAAGTAGGTAATTGTCTGATAAAACTGAATTGTGAAATTCAAAGGATGTTAGAGGAAAGGGAATCTCTACATATAACGTTTAAGTTTAGATATAATTATTTTTTGCTTCTTTTAACAGTTCAATTTAGCATGAGCACTTGCTTTTTTTATTCAAGTTTTTCTCGCTTCTGTTTTACTATGAGTTCATTTAAAATTACGTGTTCTCACAAGAGTCAAACGTAAACGTAGGAAATCTACCTTCTTAGTCTACTCACTAATACCAAAAATGAATTTATGATCAGCTATCTCGTAAGATTAACTTGTGGTATATCGTAGTGCGGTCTTACAGGCTATGAAATATCTATTAAAAAGTAATATTTATCATTTTTATTTAGCTTGCTGCTAATTGTAGCATTTACAAACCAAAACAACAAGTTATATCGATAGTTGTATATAGTGCTGCTTAGTATAACGAAATATCAATTACGTTGAAGAAGGGATAATGCTATAATCCGAAGGTGTTAGTTATCACAATGAAAAAAATTGATAAAGGGACTGGGAGAAATTGTTTGTTTCGGATAAAACCAACCGAGTTGGGATATCGTATAGGATCTTATAAAAGGTTATTTGTTTTCTCATTCCTACGATTTTAAATTTTCCTAAATATCTTCTTATGTTTTTAAAAACACCATAGAGTAAATTCAATTGCACTTGAAACTCAATAAATTATAACGACAATTATTCATATCTTAAAATACTAGCTGGGGCCTGTTCCACAAAAGAACAAGTTACATATTCACAAGTTTATAATTTTTGACACTTGTGAAAAATAGTTACAGTTGTTACTTTCATAGTCACAAGTATCAGGATTTGAGGTTATGGATTCTAAAATTAATAAATCCAACTTTAACGACACTAAAACCAATATGGAATTATTTTGTTAATATTTTAAGGAATAATCAAAGGATATTTGATTTATTATATTAAGTAGAGATTTTAATACATCTATTAAATGAATGGTCTGTTTGTTGACAAACATTGAACATATGTGCTTGTGGACAAAAATGTAAGAGTAAACAAGTCTTGTTGTATCTAGTGAAATTTCACCTATTCACCTACACTAGTTAAAATAGCTAAAATTTTTCACCTAAACCAAGAGTTAGGTAACTTTAATTTTTTTACCTTTGATCCGTTATACTTCATAGTTTCTCATCCATAGCAATGATAAGGCGTTGAAATGACATTTTACAAACAAGTTTTCCACCGTGGTCATCGCATTTAACGCTGCTATTAATTAGTAATCTTATTTTTCTAAAAAAATGGGTTTTTGGCCGTTCTTTTCTGCCAGGATTATGCATTTTATTAACAAATTATTGACATAATTGTGCTTTGCCACATTAATTGTCATTTACAACTGCATTAGCTAACGCCTTTGATTGGAACTATGCTGGTAGCTCAGTATCGCCGAGGCCCTTCACCAAAAAAGGCAAAGTTTTTTAAAAATTTGACTAGATTAGAGGGATACAATGAGGCATACCGAGCGCACCATTATGATACAAGTACACTCTTGGAAGACAGGGCCTTCTGGACAAAGCGAGTTCGAGAGTTTTCATGGTGCAGACAGCATGCCTCATTCTATACATCCGTTTCATTAAGGCAAAGGCTTCAATGTCTTCCCCAAGATTCGCCTAGAAGATGTAAAAAAAGACTCGCCTGATCCCTGCGAGAGTTTGCTTATGCTGAAGACATTAACTGGCTAGCCGAGTGGATAAAGTGCTCACATCATAACCTGAGGGTCACCTGTTCGAATTGTGACCACGATCGAAACTGAGTCCGGTCGTCATTTGTCATGATAGGGCTATGAATTAAAATTGCTATCCATCAAAGGGTCGCCGATAATACATAAACAGTTGCAACGGCCTTGACGACCATTTTATACTATTTTGAATGTAGTTTCATACACATTTTATAGCTTAACTTTAGAGAAAAAGTTGGTATACATTGAGAGGAACACGGTAAAGCTCGGATGCTTACAATAATTGCGCTTAGAATCGGATTTTTTGGGAGTTGAAGGAGAACAAAATGATATTCAATCGATAATGTAATGATTTTTTAATGAAATACTTATTATGATTTACTTTCAATGTACTTTCCTCTTTTAATCCTAGTAACACAACATTCTAAATGGCAAAGGCAAGTCTACTTATGTATCTAAAGTCAATGGTACAAACGTATGTTAAAGAAATCATCCATTTCAAAATATACTATTTCATATAATAAATCACAGCTGTACTGTATTTCTCATATGTTTATATTTTTGGGTAAGTAAATATGTAAGACTTCAATGGTGAATGGGTGAAAATTTGCTGGTTAAAAAAGAAAACAATTGTGAAAAATAAAATCACAAGTTTATACAGCATTTATACAAACTCACTTGTGAATATGTAACTTGTTATTTCGTGAAATGGGCCCCTGTTCTACGTACAGCCAAAGAACTTTGCTTTGAAAAAAGAAGATATTTGACTTTATAGCCATTTTTAAATAACTGTGTTAACAAAATATTTTATACAAGAGAAAAATGTAGTGGCAAAACTATTTGATTTACCCATACCGGAGTGATCAATCAAAAGATTAAGACAGGGAGAATTATAAAATAGTAGTTTTCATTACTAGGAGCGAAAGTGGCTCTTTTTGGTACGAGATCGTAATTTACAGGCGAGGCGCAGCCGAGCTTGGAAATGCGATCGAGTACCAAGGAGACACTTTTGCTCCGTGTGATGAACAACTATTTTCATCATTATGTATAAATAATCATTTAATCGTTAAAAAATTAGACTACATAATTTTGAGGTTATCCAAAATAGTCATAGTCATTTACACATCTGTTAGTTGTTTACAAACACAAGATAAGAAATCGTTCAACCTTTCAAACGTAACATAAACAAATTTTGACATGAGAGTACGGCAAAATTTACCATATGTTTTTCCAGTACTCCTATTCGAAGTAATCCAAAAACGATCATTTTGGATTTAGAGAACTAAAAACGGCTGTTTTCGGGACAGTATGATGAAAATATATTTGTTAAGGAAAACTTATTCTTTTTGTATTAGTAACTGCTGCATTTTGTTGGCAAACATTAGTACTTTGATTAGTAAGTGTTGAATTCTGTTGGTAAATACTGTAACAATTTAATACCCCCGTTGCAGCAGACCTGCATACTCAGCGAATTTCAAATGCAAAACAACATATTTCAATCCAACATAGCAAGATTTGACATGTTTTTGTAAGCCCCATAAGAATAACATGGGGAATGAGTAGGCCTCCTATGCCTATGCAGGTTTGCTGCTACAGGTATGTTGAAACTGGTTGGTTTCAATTCAATATTTAGTAGATCTGAACTAGAAGAAACCATTTACCAAGTTTTACCAAGATATGTTGAGAAGTAAGCGAAATGTATAATTTTACTTATTTCCCATAAGGTTAACATTGAGACAACGTACTGTGATTACCATTTTCAATATCTCAGTAACCAATGGACATAGAGCAGTGATTCAAGATACTAAATTATTTGTTTTTTGAGGTGAATTCAATGGTGCCAACCAAAATTTGATAAATTTTATTTTTCTATCTTAAAACTCATAAAACCCATTTGGGGGGGGGGATTTATCCCCCTTTACCCCCCTTCCGGTCGTCCTATAACGCTGGTTCATGAACGCGTCCGAGTGATTAC
The DNA here is from genome assembly GCA_035578135.1 of Flexamia atlantica. Classification (NCBI taxonomy): domain Eukaryota; kingdom Metazoa; phylum Arthropoda; class Insecta; order Hemiptera; family Cicadellidae; genus Flexamia; species Flexamia atlantica. The sequence continues at coordinate 17,081,527 of JAQJVK010000014.1, read as the reverse complement.
CACTTTACACGACTGTACCAAATTTCATTAAGATCGGACCATATTTGCAGCCTCTATCGTGTTAACAGACATATATATAAATTCGAACGAATGGTATTTTTTTGCTTCTGGGGACCCCAAAATGAAAAGTTAACATGGTCTCGGACTTAGGTCTTACCATGAGTACTACCGTAATAACTTATTCCTTTAAGGAAATTCGCTAAAACTATAATAAATATGTATTTTTGACACAAGCAAATCAAATCTAGATCACCCCTTAACCATTATCTCTAGCATTCCTATGACACGGGTTTCTTTAAAATGGTCCTGTAGTAAAACCTTAAAAGATACCAAATCACAGATGATATAAAGCACATTTAGAGATAACAACTTGCATTTTACACCAGGATCAAGATTAACACTCTGGGATTTGCAGTATTGGCTTTCACACTTAAATTGAGAAACACAGCTCCACGGTTTCTAGTTAACGTGCACCAGCTCTCTGCCGCATGTCTCAACTAATAAGTCCCAATATTTATTTTTTGTTTTCACGTATATGACGGTGGATTTTTATTAGGGGACTCCCCTTTACTCTTTTTGCTTTTTAAAGGGTGATTTTGAATTATGAAAATACGACTACCATTTAATTTGATGGTGGTTTTGGATTACATAGGGCATTTTAAAGCTTTTATATTGGTTATCGTTTAAGATCAACAGTTACAAATATATGAACATAATAAATAATAATTTCCCTTTATAAATAACGTACGTAGCGAACTCTGGTAGCATTTATCATACACTATACATTTCTATAAAGAATCATTAAACTTTTCCTACTCATATCTCCTTAACCGTTGGTTTAAGGGGAAACATCAGATTTGAAAGTTTATTAAAATAAAATAAAATACAAAAACTTCATAAATTACACAGTGCTCTATTAGAAAAATTAATGTTGTCTGCTCATTTAAAGTACAATGGAAAACGGTTATCCCTCTTTTCAAATTGGAAGCCACTCCAAAAAGCAGCATAAAAAATTAAGGAAAAATCCCTATAAATAGTTCGTTGTAAGATTTATTATTACAAAGTTAGCTATTGTTTCACTTCAGGTGGACATCCTGTATATTGAATACTGATTCCTGTACTTTGTAAAAGCCAACAGCTTATGTACAATTCATTTAAATCATAGGAAAAACTGTCCTAATTCGTAAGTCTGATAACCTTTTAAAAATGAAGAAACTGCGCATATTTACCGGTAAGGTGATAGGCATTAATTTAAAAAAAAATTAAGACAAACGGTTTAGAGTTTCGATGTTTGATTACCGTAAAAAAATGGTGAATTTTTGATGTGCGATTTTATGTAAATTTATAAAACCATCATATTTTTGTAGTAAAATTAACATCTACGACGAAAATATAACTTTGCGACAGTTTGACGAGATAATTTTATAAGGGACGTAGGACGCCGAATACGGCAAATTCTTTATTTTAATTTGATCAAATTACAACGAGATACATTGGTGCAAGGGTCCGAAATCGTTACAGGTTCACTGATAGGTTTTCTCTGACTTGTTTTAATTATCATATTTTGCTGAAAAAAAACAGTGATAGTGTATAAAATATATCAAACAATTTCTGGAATTTACTTACGGTTTGAAAGTTTAGAGACAGGCGAACACATGTGTTTGTCATATTTGCAATTCAAACACCAGATCTGCTTTTGCCATTTCGTTTGTCTCTCCGTTCGAGGGCTTTGAATCATATATAAATTGTAATTTTGTCTTTCAGCGAATTTCAATTTTATTACAATCTACTGGCATATTTTACTTTCATAATAATTTAAAACGTAGTAAATCAATATTACAGTCAAAGGAAAATATATTTTTAATCTATAAAGAACATTTGATACATTTGAGTTCCTTTTGACCAAATATAGCATAATGTTATACAGGGTGTTTTTTTTTAACGCAACCCATTTTTAAGATTGAATAATGCAGATATAAATATGAGATGAGTATTGTTTTATTGATCTTTACAATTTATATAACCTATAATTTAAGTTTGATCACATTTAGTTCACCTTATATGCTCAAAAAATCCGCCAGAGGCATTTATTTGAAGTTATGCTCTCTCCATCAAATTCCCGAACACGTGTTGCTGGGTACCTGTTTGAGTTTCTTGCATTACATTTGTTTTGTTTGTTTTGATGTACTGAATATGATGTGACCTGTTTTTTTAGGCCTTACTTTGTATGTATCCCCAAAGAACATAATAATATAGTGGGGTCAAATCCAGGGATCTTGGGGGGAAATAATCCTTCACCGACAAAATCAAGTTTTGGGTTGCGTTTTTAATGTGTCTGTCTTTAAGCACGATAACTCGCGTAAAATGGTCCGATCAGAATGAAATTTGCCACATACATGTAAAGAGGTAATTATTCTACGAAAACAATTCAAAAGCTATTCAGCACCTCAAAACAAACATAACAAATTTAATGCAAGAAATTTAAAGAGGCACCTTGCATCACAGCAAATTCATGTTCGGGAATTTGATTGAAAGAAAATGAGATCAAACTTAAATAATAGGTTGTATAAAATGTAAAGATCAATAAAACAATACTCATTACATATTTATATGCGTATTATTCAATCTTAAAAATGGGTTGCGTTTAAAAAAAACACCCTGTATACAAAGGAGGATATCATAATGATCTTATAAATTCATCTAAGTTTAGTAAAGACATTTTCATCATACTGTCCCGAAAACAGCCGTTTTTAGTTCTCTAAATCGTACGCAAAATGATCGTTTTTGGATTACTTCGAATAGGAGTACTGGAAAAACATATGGTAAATTTTGCCGTACTCTAATGTCAAAATTTGTTTATGTTACGTTTGTAAGGCTGAACGATTTCTTATCTTGTGTTTGTAAACAACTAACAGATGTGTAAATGACTATGACTATTTTGGATAACCTCAAAATTATGTAGTCTAATTTTTTAACGATTAAATGATTATTTATACATAATGATGAAAATAGTTGTTCATCACACGGAGCAAAAGTGTCTCCTTGGTACTCGGTCGCATTTCCAAGCTCGGCTGCGCCTCGCCTGTAAATTACGATCTCGTACCAAAAAGAGCCACTTTCGCTCCTAGTAATGAAAACTACTTGTACGCAAACGTCGCAAAGCCTTATCGATATTAACTTAGTAGGCTATGTTATCTATGGTTAGAATCGTTTAATGTCATTTATGTTGTTTAACAAAAAGTTTTCTATTTTTCCATTGTTTAGAATGGTGTCTCAATTCGTGTAGGTTGGATGGTTATAAATATCTTTTAGGTCATCACTCAATTAAATTTCTCAAGCTTCCTCCATACTTTTTGTTTCTAATCGATGATTGAGAAAATAAGAATGTTTGAGGAAGTGTATGATTATCCTTTTAATGTATTGCCAAACTTTCAATTTCAGTATATTATTGTTGTACCTGCTATTATAAAAAACATTTTTGGAAATTCACAGTATGACAGAGAAGGCAATTCGCGGTGAGAAAAATCTGTGACAATTCATAAGTGAGAACGAGTTGGAATCTATTTGATATCAGACACATTTGCAATTCAATCCCAAAATTTGGTTCTGTTATTTGGGCGCTTTGTCTAACCACAATATGTTTGCTTCTATGAACATCATATTTATAATAGGCAAAGATAAAAATGCAATAGATATTGATATTTGACGCTTTCACTTAGAAGAATATTTCCAAATATGTAGCAATTAGCGACAACATATTTCACTTTTGTAATTTTTACGCTTTAAATAAGAGCCTTGTGAAAAATTAATTCTTAATTTTATCAACTACTAGCAGATAAACCCGCAGCATCGCCCGCTGAAAGTATAAATGATTTTAATAAATCATATTTAGTCCAGGGAACGAATGCTAAAAAACAAGGTATACTGTAGAGTGTATTGCAAGGAACACAATTACTGTATTGACTTTGCAGCTTTGTTTGGACTACATAGTTACGAGGTGAACATATCAAAAGTCCCCGCCCGTAGCCCTTGGGGGGGGGGGGGGAGGGTGGGATGGGGGTCTTAATGTACCATTTTTTGGGGTTTTCCTAAATATCTTGAAAACTATAAACTTTTAGTATCCCTATTAAATCTAAAAATTAGAGATAATTACATTTCCTGTCAGAAAAGTATATAATATGTCTTCTTTGGTCCAGCCATTTACAAGGTAGGCACTAATTTGATTAATATTTAAAGAAATATTCCTTCAATAAGAAATACATGTAAATTTGTGGGTGACATACATGCCCAATGGGGTAACGCTTTTTCACTTAAAGGCAAATGAGCAGCATTCAGGAAATATTGACCAAATTTCCAGTAATTTGACACCTCAATCATAAAAATTGGTCTAAAATAAAGGTGTTGGCGAGCGCACAAGAAACGTTATTTTTCAAGGAATTATAAAAAACTATTATCTATATATATAATTCCGTAATTCAAATTTTTGTAAAGAAATTGTGAGTGACTGGATGGCCGTAGAAGGATGGGAGGGGTCTTATTTTAAAGGTCTTGACGTGAATTTTGAGGGAAAACTATTCTTTTTTCTTATTTTTTTACCATAAATTCGCAACAGAATAAAACTTTCCCCATTAAAACAACATGGGGTTTAATTTGTTTACATCTTTCGAAATTAAAACAGCTGTGCCACAGAGTTGTATCATCTATATTATTAATTCTGTAAGCGATTTTTTTCAATCAAAATTGTGAGAGTTTGACAGCTCGCAGGATGATGGGAGATGGCTCAAATGAAAGGTCTCGGTCCCTGGGGGTCGGGAAAAATATCAGATTATGTCCAAATATACCAGAAAATGAGAAATAACGAAAAATATCTTCCACTTAAAATGCATTGGGATTGAAAAACGTCTGCTTTGTTTACATTAAACATGTGGTGCTAATGCTTGATTCAAAGCCATATGGTAGATGTTGATTTTTTTCAAAATGCAGCTAACTATGCACGTTCAATGCACTATAACAAAAAATATTTTAAATTTAAGATTTTCGGATTTTATAATAATTAAGGGTTTGAGTTTTTTCATAATTTAAAATTATAAAAAGTTAAGTACGTTTGATTAGTTTATGTTATAACGATGTAGATTTAATACCAAATGATCTATATATAATTACGTAAGGGAAATTTTTGCGCCGAAATTATGGGCGTTTGGAAGGTCGCAGGATGATGGGAGGGGGCTGAAATTGAAGGTCTCCATCCCAGGGGCTCGGGGAAAATACAGAAATTGCTTTAAGCTCACTATAAAATGAGAAATGGCGTAAAATAGCTGTCATTTAAAAAACCATTGGGATGTAAAAAGGCAGGCTTTGTTTACTTAAAACCAAATGCTAGATATAATCATAATTTTGTGGATCCAAAAACCTACTTTCTAAGAAGGAATTTTGTACTATAGTAAAGAAGGATTATGCTTAGGGGCTATTAGCCCCTTCAAGCCTCTAGTACTATTATATTCCACGTGCAATTTTTAGGAATAATTAACAAATGGATTGATTTGTGTTACGGGCCATGGGTGTGCGATTACACCATCAAGGTGCAGCTGGTAAACCCACCCTAATAGATTGAAATATGAAGGTGAAACATTTTCTCTTAAAATGAAAAAAAACGCAAACGTGAGGTTTTTGACTTAACATCAATCTGAATTTGGCATATTTTTGAGAATAGATCTCATTATTTCTCATTCACATTGAAGATTGGGTGAGTGAACTAATGTAAGTCGAAATTATTGTAGTAGTATATATAGTTATTGTTGTAGTATTCACATAAAATGTTCGAAACATTTTCACTTTTATAAATAAAATAACATTCCGTATAAAAATAATTTTCTAGGAGTTTGCTGTGAGGGAAGTATTAAGATAGTCCGACAACCGTAAGAGAAAATAGAAAATGTGTGTTTTGACCAAAAATGAGTAAATACAATTCCCCAAAATGTTTCTCAATCACATTGAAGCTCCGATCAATCGTTTAACACAGCGGTTGTCAACCTGCTTTTACTTGCGAACCCCCTAAATCAATTTATTTTCTTGAATAGTACCCCAATCATGCATGAAAACGTGCATTCAAACGTATTCATGCATGAAAAGACTAAACGTATAAGCAGATCCAGAGTTCATTATAAAGCGGGTACAATGAAGAATTAATAATAATGAACAATTAAGATTGTTAGTAGAGTACAACTTTTTTAAATTTATAAAAGTTTGAATTTAATTTTAATTTGAAAATTTTTTAAATTTAAACTTTTTTAAATTTTCAACTAATAATGAAAAAAAATATATCTTAAAAATTCCAATTGAGAATAATAATTGTTTTTTTTCAAACCAACTGTTGCTAAATATATTGATATAAAAAAAAGATTAATTTCTTTTGCATTATTTTTCATTATTTCATTTATTATTTATTTATAATTTATTTTGGTAGCCCATCACACAGAATGGCCTATTTCAATGTGAGCTCTTACCCTGTTTTGCTTCCTATAGTTTTCTAAAGTTCGGTTCAAAATACGTTGAATAGATTCTCATCTCTGCACAATAAAGGGGCATGACGAAGGTGTGATGTTGAACCTTTAACTGTTATAATAAAATGTTATACAAGAAAATGACTAGAAGAAAAGAAATCTAGCTGAATCACTATTTATGGTATTAGAAAACCAGCCAATCTCACGCCCATCTGCGGAGAAAAATTCAATATATTTTGATTCGACGGGAAATGAAACAAAAACACCTGTCTGACAATGCACGGCCACCCTTGTTGTTACTTCAAGGTCAGGACATGTCCTCCGCCCCTCCCGCCCCTCCCCTCGCCGGCGATGGTTCACTGCCTGAAGCTGTAATCAGGCGTTCGGCTCGGGTTCGGGTAACCTAAAGCTCTCAAGGACTCCCTTAGAAAACGGGAATAGTTTTATGGTTTCCCGAAACGTTGGGTATATATTTTTTGGCACTTTATGTTTCGTGTCGTGTCTTGTGTATTATATTTAGCGTTTTTTAAGTGTTAACAAGAGGATTTTTTCAAAACATTATCGTTGAACGGACGGACGGACTTATTGCCATAAACCTGGAGGTGGGTAGAAACCCAATATTTAGTAAATATAAAATGTTTTCAGTTATTTATTACAAGGGAAATAAACATTTTCATGTCCGCCATTATCAATTTATATTTCGCATACCCCAGGTTGAGAACTGCTGGTTTAATAGCAACAGGCAAAAATAAATAGTAGAATAATATTTTTTTAGATTTTTTAATATGCGCTTTTTAGATTTTTTAAAGAAAATGTGAAACGTCCTTTCTAAGTAGGAATATAGTCACTTTAAAAAATATTTCACCAAAGTTTCATGGAGGAAAGCCTTGTAATTTTTGAAAATGGTGATCAGAGAGTGGTAACCGTTTTTGCCTTTTGTATGTGTAGAATATACACGGCATCATCCACGTGAAAACCGGATGTGATAATTGTGACAAGCAGTCATTTCAAGTACACTTGTTTCCACATTTTCATACGTTAGTAGCTCATCAGACAGAGTGGAAAAATGTTGTTGATAAACGTGATACATTTCTTCGTCTTCCTTTTTCTCTGTGAGTATGTTTTTTTATTTTATTTTAGATTTATTTTAAGCACACAATACTCACACAGTAATATATTGTGTAAAAAAGTTGTTTTTATGATAGTACAGAAAAGTTATTCAAAACGCCGTTATTTGGTTATTGTATTCATTTAATTCAATTTCACACACCTATACTTGAAGGAAAACTATTATTTCTTAATAACAAAAACTGCATATAAGTAGTGCAATAGTGGGGCTGCTGGCCCAATCAAACTTTGACAGGCAGTCAATTTTTTGACAGCTACTTCCGGTCACGTGACCGGAAGTGACGTCATCAGCTGTGACGTAGCTGTGACGTGTTTTTGGTGGGTATTTAAAGTTTAAATGCCCTGCTGTGCTGGGTATTTAAATTTTAAATGGCCGGAAGTGTGTCAAGGTCTTTTGGGGGTGTTTTTAAAAAAGATCTTGCATTTTCGGAAAATCCGAAAATGCAAGATAATTTTTGTTTCTTTTTACAAACTGTTGTTTTGTTGATTTTCACGTCTGTTAAAATACCATGTAAAAAATGGAATTGACAAATTAACAAGAAAATATCCTGCTACAAAGTATCCAAATAAAGATGCAATTACATAAACATAAACTTTAAAATATAGCGAATGTTCTTCCTTTTTATCTGTTAGCATTTCCTGAACAAGGTAACCAAAATTGTAACCACATAAAAATGAAAGTAGGCAAATAATAAATTTCGACGGGTTCACAAAAACCAAGTTGTAAAGTAGCGAATTTCTTTCTTCTTCCATTGTTGAATTTTTAGTCGAAACCAATTAATGATAACATTATTGCTTGCGCATCAGAACTAACAGTTGATGAAATTTCATTTACTTGTAGACTTGTAGTAGTTTCATTTGTAGTAGGTAATTGTTCGGAAGTTGGTGTAGATGTAGAAGAAACAGTATTATATTGAAGCTCAGAGTCCATGTGTGCTCGGGTAAAGAGCTGAAGCTTTAATGACGTGTGGTAGCCGTGTCCTACTGTGCATCAGGAGTTGTTGGTGGTGGGGGGTCGTTTGTTTCTTGCACTGAAATGTAGATGGAATCATAACTTTCTGGAGGATGTACTAAAATTTGTTGTATAGGATCTGCATCAATAGGAAAACTTTGCGTTTCAATGCAAAGTACATCTTTAATAAAAGAAACATATAAAACAGAACTCATGTTTATTTAGATGTTTACTCTGCCGGTTCTACTAGCAAACTGATGTGTCAGTATCGGCGTTGCAACCTCCCTTGACATGTGCAGCTCGGAACATCTGCCCTCCCCCCACCACCATGAGAGACTCCTCGCAATTTTTGGATTTGTAGTGTTAGTTCTAACGTAGGTGTTGTAGGGTGAACATCTCAGTACTAAACAATTGTTTTTAACATTTGGCTTAAAATACTTATTTAACTTTGTACAAGTTACAATATTTTTAAAGATGCTACTTTATTATATTACTTTAATACTTAGCTATAATATTTAGTTAAAGAAATCGAAACTGTAGTTGCGATTAAAATAGAAACATGGTTTCTTAACATTTGCCTTAAAAAGATTTGTAACAAAATATCGTAAGAAAATTTTTACAACATATTTGAATTAATATGTTTGCAAACCCTATCATGCGAGTTTTAAAAGATAAACGAGACCGAGTGGGCCGGGTTTGACCTCGCATGCTTTCGCTTGTTGCCGACCAGTTAGCAATACAACTGGTTGACCTTGCGCCGCACTTTCGCTTGCGGCCGGCCGGCGAATACAGGTCGTCGTCCTTGTTGCATCACCCGGCACACCTGTCCTTGATTGCTTAACACACTCTACACTCTACACTCGACAAGTTATTCTTTCCTTTGCCACCGTCCTAACAACACCTACTTCAATTTCACAATGAACCGCTCCGAGTATACCGAGATTTGGTATAACTGGTTTTCCTATCTTCAACTGCTTGGGGTACGAATTATTCAATCGAACAACAATCGTGATTGGTATGATGTTACAACCACTATTGCTCGAAAACCTTTTCAGCAAGTTTGGAAAAACATTCTTACCGGCACCAAAATTCGCACCGAACCACCCAAAATTCGCACCAAACCACCTATATCACCTGTATCTTCAAACGTACCCCAGCAAAAATTTCATCTAAAAAAACTGAAACTTAACCGAAAATATGAAATCCTAAGACATTTATCTTCTTCTATTTTCATTTTTAATTCTGAAAAAACCAAAATTTATGTCATTGACATTCCCAAAAAAATTCCTATTCCCCTTAACCCTCGACACTTGATAATAAATAAAAAAGGTGCCAAGTTAAACATAAATATTACCGAGTAAAACCTTTTCCCACCTCCAAAGTCCACCCTGGTGGCAAAAAAAGGCCCTTCTAAGGGCCGACCTAAGACTTTCAAATTTAGGCTTAAGTTTAAGCCTCAACCCTTGGTGACTAACAAGGGGTGGTTTGTGAAAGCCCCTATGGGACTTAGAGGTACACGGACCTCTTGTTAGTCACCAAACGTTAAGGCTTTAGCGAAAGCTCCCCGCTATTGACTCAACCTTTGGGACTTAGAGTTATGTGAACCGCTTGTTAGTCACCAAGGGTTGAGGCTTTAGCGTCCAACCCTTTGTGACTTAGTGGTACACAGACCACTTGTTAGTCACCAAGGGTTGAGGCTTTAGCGAAAGCCCCCCGCTATTGACTCAACCTTTGGGACTTAGAGGTATATGAACCGCTTGTAGTCACCAAGGGTTGAGGCCCTAACTTAAGCCTAAATTTGAAAGTCTTAGGTGGCCCTTAGAAGGGCCGATTTTGCCACCAGGGTGGACTTTGATTGAGGAGGGGAAGGAATATAAGGTTTAATTTAATATATTTATTCTCAATTTTCCACCCTCCGCTGTTACTAGTAAAAATTTTGGATCTGTTGGGACAAGTGGTGGTTTGGTTTTTGGAGTTGTGAGGATATAAATTTTCGTCCTCTCCTCGTTGTAGATATAAATTTTGTTTTCTTCAATTCTGTACAGGTTATATTTTTTGTTTTTCTTTAATTCCTTTAGCCTGATGTTCTTTACTGGTGCGGGATGAATTGTTTGGGGGGTGGGGGTTTCTTTGATTGGTGCGGGTTGAATTTGTTGGGGGGTAGAAGAAGGGTGCAGTCCGCACAACTCCATCCAGTCTTCAGTTAAAATATCGTCACAAATTGGAGCGATCGGAATGTCTTCAATTTGCGGCGTTGATGTTTCTGTAACTGGTGTGGGATTCTGAAATAATTGGGGTTGATCTTCATTAAGAGCATCAGCTATTATTTCGTTAATGGAGGAGGAGAGGACGGGAGAAGTTTGTTTTTTTTGAAGAAAATCAGTCGAAATAGAAGAAAGGTCAATAGATACCGGAATTGTAGTTGGTTTCTGCTGCAGAGGTTTCTGCAGCAGACTCAGGAGAATGGGGGTAGATGAAGAAGATGCAGAGGAGTTCATGTTGGTATAAAAAGAATAATAAAATGGATAATATAATGAAATAGGAAAAATGGTTAAAAAACGTGGGAATGGATAGTAACAGCGATGGTGGCGAGTGGCAGAATAACACAAGGCGGGCGAATGGGGTTCTTATAGGCAGCAGACACAACAACCTTGTAGTCAAGGTAGTGAAAGCTGAGGCTAGCGACCAGGTCCAAGTAGGCCAGACGAAGTTGTGAGAGCGGTGGCTAGCGACCCGGCCAAGGCTACCGGCCCCGGCAGAGCGACACGTTGACCTACTAGTCAAGGCTCGCTAGCGAGGTCGAGTCTCGAGCTCGCTGATATAAGCAAGCGCGCAACGTTTCTCTTTGGCATTACGGTGAAGGTGTAACTGGTCCGCTTACGTGGAGGGTTATGCTGTAACGTAATGTTCGCCATGGTGTGTGGGATGGCTTATGTCAAGCACACACTGCGTTCGGCTATTGTGGGAGAGGCGCCCTCCTATAATAGTCGGTCGCAATGGCAATCCACCTACCTTTCCATTTCCTGCGTGGTTTAATTGTCAGGGTTAATATTACGGTGAGGTGTGTGAGTTCGCTTACGTGATGATCACACCGTAACTGTAATATTAAGTTAGGTGTAATATTATAGGGAGGTGTGTGAGTTCGCTTACGTGATGATCACACCGTAACTGTAATATTACATAGTATAAGATAGAATAGGGGGAACGTTAGGTAGGGGTTAAGATATGATAGGGCGGTGAGGTGTGTGAGTTCGCTTACGTGATGATCACACCGTAACCGCATGCATGATAGCATTTAAGGGGTAGCATAAGTTATAATAAAGTAGTATAGAAATAAAGTAGTAGAATAAGGTAGGGACCCCACGCTTCCCCACCCCCCTTTTTTTATAATTTTTAAATGACCTTGACCTAGTTTTGATTGTTCTACTTTCGGACTTAGAATTATTTTAAATGACCTATTTGTTAGACTTAGATATTTTAATTTCAAAAGACTTACTTGTTTGACTTATATATTGATTGATTTTAAAACTCTACTTTTGAGACTTAAATATTTTGTTAAAGTTTTAAATAACCTAAGATTTTAGTTTTGTGTTGTATCTTTTATTAAATAATTATTATTTTTAACATTTGGGTTTTTTGTAAATGTTTTAATTTCTGTTGATGGTGAGTTTAGTTTTCGCGTTGGTTATTAATATTTTTGAGTTTTTGCGTCATAACTTTTATACCGTTGGTTTAATCAAAAAATGTTACTGGACCTTTTTTGTTTGTCTTTTAATTCCGCTTAATTTGACTACCCGCACGATAGATTTGGAGCATTTTTTGTTATATCCCCCCCCCCTCCCCCCCCCTCCACCCCCTTCCCCCCCCTCCCCCCTCCTCCCCCCCTCCCCCCCTCCCCCCCTTCCCCCCCCCTCCCCCCCCCCTCCCCCACAAACTGCTCTGTTCCCCGTCCCTATTTAATTTCTTTTATTGATATGTCTTTATAAACATATAATATATGTTTATAAACACATACATTTAACTTGATATTTAGCAAATGGGAAGAATCCACACAGCTGGCACAATTCTTGCGGTCTTGGTGTTTCCAGTTTGTATCCTATGATTCCAAATCGGTATATCATTTGCCTATGCAACGGTTCTCCCTCTTCGGCTGAAGGAAGAGCCTAAAAAAAAAAAATAGTTTAATAATATTTAATAAAATAATATATTGTAAATAGAAAAGAACAATACTGTTAATGAAAACGTACCCAGTCACATAGGGCACATATTTTCTCGCCATCTGCCAATTGAAACCAAATTTTGGTTTTAAATATACAACGTTTCTTGTGCTCAGTAATGAGCTCGCTTTGCAAGATTTGCGGCAGCGGCTCTGACACCTCCCTAATTTGCCGAAGCATAGGGTTGTCTGAGCAGATCCGCTGCAAACATAACTCGTACAAGGAGCTCATTGTTATGGGCTGACTATGCTCACCTCACAGCCTTAAATACGTACCAATCACCTTGATGGCAAAGGACAACGCCCTCCATTGGGTTAACCAGGTCGCCATAGGAGGCCGCCGCCTTGGACCGACAGTATATATAAGGTGTGCTGCAGTCTTGTGGTTATATTTGCCATGGAATCCCTCATGATCTTTGGTGCTGTGCACAACTTTGTTGAAGCCAAAAGAGTACTATGGTACATAAAAACGTATCATAGCAATCTGAATTGCATCAGTGGAGTACTTGAAGCTGTTAAAGCAGACGGTACAAAAATCTGTTGCACTTCGGATTCTATGGATTACGAAGGACTTGAATCATGGGTCCTTTATTATGTACAATTTTGTACAAAACTTTACATCAAAGTTGACACGGACTAAGGGGGTTTTCTAGGAGGAAAGAAAAGAATAGATACCAACAATGCATGTTGGTAGCTATTCTTTTCATTCTTCCGCTAAGATTTAAATGACCTTGACCTCGTTATGGACTTAGAAAATTTTTGTTAAGTTACAATAAACCTTCAAAATAACTAGGTCAAGGTCATCTGAACATACCCTATGAACGGGGAACAGAGCAGTAAGTGGTTAAACCACAAGCTGCTCTGTTCCCCGCTCCTATTTAATTTCTTCTATTGATATGTGTTTATAAACACATACATTTAATATCATATTGCTCCAGAGGAAACCAACCACAAAGATGACAATATTCTTGCGTTATTGGCGTCTTCAATTTGTATCCTACATTTTCAGATGCATGTTTCAGGTATCTGTACAGTTCTTGATCCGGATTCGCACCAGGAAGCCGCTAAAAAAAATATTAATTTAAAGAAAATTAATAAAATAATATATTGTAAATAGAAAAAACAATTCAGTTAATGAAAACGTACCATGTGACATAGGCCGCATATTTTTTTGCCAGCATTTGGCATTTCCCACCAAATTTTAGTTTTAGAAACACACCGTTTTTTGTGCTCATAAATGAGCTCGCCTTGCAAGATTTGCGGCAGCGGCTCTGACACCTCCCTAATTTGCCGAAGCATAGGGTTGTCTGAGCAGATACGCTGCAAACACAACTCGTACAAGGAGCTCATAGTTATGGTCTGGCTATGCAAACCTCAAAGCTTTAAATACGTACCAATCACCTTGATGGCGAAGGTGATTCCCCCTCCCCCGGGTTTCCACTATATATTGAGCGGATAGAATTAATAGTTTGCTACATTTTGAATCAACAAAACGTTATGGAATCTTTCCAAAAATACCCGATTGATCAAAGATTAAGTAGAAACCGAAGGGAACAAAGAAGACAACACAGATTAAGAAAAGCTTTTGAAAAATTAAAATTAGTTGTACCGGAAAGTCAAAAACAAAAAAAAATTAACAGACAATCTATAGTTCAAAATGCAATAGATTACATTAAAAAATTGGAAGAAGACTTGAAATCACCAACATTTAACTTAGAACAACAAGAATTTGAACAATCCGAACAGACATTTTTACAGGATATAGAAGAATTCCAACAATTCGAACAGAAATTTGTACAGGAAATAGAAGAATATCTTCAAACTTCGCATAATTTAAACCAAGACATTTATGAAATTTTGTATCAACCTTTTGAAACTGTTTCCTTGCCAGTGTTAGAAAGCTTGGATGAATATTTTTTTGACGTCGAAAAGTAGAGGGGGTAAATGGGTGGGGAGCTGTTATAAAGGCAGGGTAAACAGAGTAATCTTTACTTTCTTAGGATCCAGCGCTATGGCAGGCACTTCGTCTTCGTCCAGGTCTTCTTCCTCGTCATCAAGAACATCATCATCATCATCATCTGTTGTTTCTATTGTGAAACAAAAATCTCCTTCTCCAAAAAAATCTTCACCGAAAAAATCTCATTCTCCAAAAAAATCTTCACCAAAAAAATCTCCTAAGAAAATTTCTGAAAAACTTCAAAAACTTCAAAAATTAAGAAAATCCTGTTTTAAGAAAGAACAATGTGCTCATATTTTAAAAAAAGGAGCGAACAAAGGTGAAAGGTGTGTGAAGTTGTGTAGTGTAGGTGAAAAATTGTGTAATTTGCATAACAAACGTGAACCTTCCGAAAAAGTCAAAATTCAACCTTCTAAAAAAGTCAAAATTGAACCTTCCAAAAGTGAAATGCCGGAAAAAATTGAAAACTATAAAAGAATTAAAATCAACAGATTGAAATTAAACCACAAATATGTTTTTGTAAAAAAGATCAGTAACAGGGATGTTGTTCTTAGATGTTGTGATGAACTCTACTTGCTCAAATTACCAGTAAATCTTCAAATTCCAAATATCAGTAATGTTCATTATTATTTAGTAAGAAAATCTCCATCTGATAAAGTTAAATGGTCAAATTAAACACAAGACAAAAAAAATGGAGCGGGGGAATAGACCACTTTGTAATTCCAAAAGAATTACTTAGCGGTCTATTCCCCCGCTCATAGGGTATTTTTGAATGACCTTGACCTATTTTCAAAATTTACAATGGAGGGTTAATTACTTATAAAAGCGGGATAACAAAATGACTTTTTACTTTTTACAATCTAGTCCTAAAAAGAACAATGTTCGTATATTATTAAAAAAGGGTAAAAGATGTGTTGTGTAAATCAAACATTATGCAGTGCGCACAACAAATACCTCATTTTGTTAAAACTGAGAGGTTAGTGTAAAAAATGAAATAAAAAAAAATAGGAGCGGGGGAATAGACCACTTTGTAATTCTAAAAGAATTACTTAGCGGTCTATTCCCCCGTTCATAGGGTATTTTTTGGTGACCTTGACCTACTTTTTACACTTATAAATTTTCGCTAACTGCTATTGACCTTGAAAATAAATAGGTCAAGGTCATTCAATAATTAAAAAGAAAATGGAGGTGTACGGTTTTACAGAACCGTACACCTCAGAAACCTAACAGAAGAAAAGCTAAATCTACCTATATATAAATGACCTTGAGACTTAGAAATTTTCGCTAAGTCTTTTTGTTGACCTTGAAAATAACTAGGTCAAGGTCATTCGATAACTAAAAAGAAAATGGGGGTGTACGGTTTTACAGAACCGTACACCCCCGGAAACCTAAAAGAAGAAAAGCTAATTTACAATACAATCTGCCTAGAGTTTAAGAATTAATAAAAATAAAAAAATAAAGAAATAAAATTTAGTTTAAAAAAATAGCTAGACAGCCCAGCGCTGCACATCATGATTACAGTGTGATCATCACGTAAGCGAACTCACACACCTCACCATAAGCGCACAACGCTAAGCTAAAACAAAAATGTTATTTTGAAATAGCAAGTTGCTTAATTAAATTTAGGAAAAAATGTTATACAAATATGTTTTTTATTTCCTAACACTAAAGGAGCCAGTGTCTCGCCATTAGCGACGCAGAACAACTGAGGTCTAGCGAAACTCCGGAGGTAGGCGAACTACCCATCCAGCACGTATAGAGGTTGTAAGTGACCCGCTTTGGTGAGCGTAATCACTACAAAAGCGGTAGCCGGTTTTACCATTATTGGTTTTACCATGCAAAAGATGGAAGGAAAAAAGGAAAGGAAATTGGAATTGAAAGGTGTCCCTAACTAAAAAGGAGTACAAGACAAGAGAGGGAATGCCCTCAACAAGCTTGTTGGAAAAAGGAAATTGGAATAGAAAGGTATTAAAAACATATCATATAACATTCCTAAAAACAAAAATTTTACTTTAAATTTAAACATTCCAGGCAGAAATATATTGTAAGTAAAAGAAAGATTTTAAAATAATACTAACTACCAAACCAGCAAATTAAAAACAAACTACAAACCCTAGGGTATCTACAAGCACAAACAACTACCATGCCTTAAAATTAATCAGTCCTACGTCAAGATGTTATTATACAAATAACACCAAGATATTTTCACCAAACAGCAAAAATGATAAAATGTTCAGGGCGCCTTCTGAACATGTTACCACCTCACTGTCTAGCGAGCAACTGATGCCGAACCACACGCGCAGATCCCGGACCCCAACTCGGCTTGAGGTCATCCCCCCTCCTCGCTTACCCCCTCCCAAACAACAGGACCCTTACTGCGGGTTTGGTTTCCATCATTCTTTTGCCATTGTTCCAACAGGCAACAACATTTCTTTCTTTACTTTACATTGGATTTGTAAATATTTTAAGTGTTAAAACTTCTCAATATTTTTAATATTTTAGGACTTTGAAAAATTTTCAAACCTATCATTCTTTTGCAACTGTTTAAACAGGCAACAACACTTCTTTCTTTATTTTTACTTTACATTGGACTTGTAAAACTTCCTAATAATTAATACTTTCGGACTTAGAAAAATTTTCAAACATTTGCTTCAACATTTATTTTACAATATCAAGTTTCTTTTATAATGCCTCCAACAGACAACAATTTTCCTTTTGGATGTACAATTTGTGAAAAAATATATAAAATAGTTGAACCAGAAGACTTAACGGATGACGAAAGTATTTTTGAAAATAGTTTGATTCCAGTAGAAGATACATCTGATGCTACATCTGATGCTACATCCGATGCTACATCCGATGCTACGTCTGATGCTACAAGTGATGAAGAAAATATTTTGGAAGTACCAGTAGCAATAGGCGAAGAAACACCGTTAACACATGTTGTAACAATTAACTATGATCCAGTACAATATATACATGCTCTTGTTCGGCGACGTTTGTTTCCGGCATCGGACATGGAGGAAGATGAAAGCGATAACGATTTGGAAATAACATATTTAAACAACAGCAATGATGATCACACTTACAACGCATAATATATGTATTATTTTGAACTTAAATTATTTGACGTTGGCACTTAGATTTTTTTAAAACTTCCATTATTTGACCTTGAGACTTAGAAGTTTTTTAAAACTTCCATTATTTGACCTTGAGACTTAGATTTTTTCTAAAACTTTCATTATTTGACCTTGACACTTAGATTTTTTTATATTTGCATGTTTTGACACTTAGATGTTTTTTTTAAACTTGCATTATTTGACCTTGACACTTAGGAGTTTTGAAATATAAGAAATTTAACTGCTATTAACACTTTTTGTGTTTAATACAGAAAAAGTGGTGGGGGTAGTCTATAAATAGGGGTAGTTTAAGAGTGGTTCTTATTATTACTGCAACTTTTGTGGAGAGCACACCTACGTCATGTATTACTGCATCAGTTGTGAAGAATCTTTTGAAAATGAAAACTTACTACAAATACACAAAGAAGTGTACCATAACAACGAAACAAGAAACAATGCAGAAGAAGAAGATTTAGAAGAATTAGATCAAATGCTGGCTACCCATCAACAACAACTAAATTCAAGACCAAGTGTTATTCAATACGCACCCGGACCATCTTTGGATGTGGAATTATACGCCCGAGCTTTACCAGGCAGTGTAGTAACTCATTTTAAGATTGACAATGCTCAATTGCAACTAGCACAATTTATATTGAAAGCAAAAACATTAGTAACAGAAACATTGAAGAATGAACTAAGAAGATTAAATTTTATAAAGTTTGGAATATTATTAGATACTGTATTTACAAATGTTCAGAATGAAACATCACCAAGAGGATTTTTAACTAAAAACAAAACCATCATGTTTGCATCGGATATAAGCTCAATTGTGGATGATTGTTTTGAAGAACTTTTAACAAAATTACAAGAACATGAAGG
Organism: Flexamia atlantica; assembly: GCA_035578135.1. Classification (NCBI taxonomy): domain Eukaryota; kingdom Metazoa; phylum Arthropoda; class Insecta; order Hemiptera; family Cicadellidae; genus Flexamia; species Flexamia atlantica. Next base: position 17,062,776 of record JAQJVK010000014.1, on the reverse strand, counting down.
AAGAGGTTCTGGATGGAGTTTGTTAAGTATAACAAGCTTAGATGTGAGAGTTCATAAACATGGATATGGAATGAGAGGTAGTAGTTATATTGCTTTGCCAAGGAAGATTCGAGTAACCAAATCTTGTGTTAATGTACAAAATGAAAATGCTGAATGTTTCAAGTATGCAATGCTTGCAAAATATGTAGAAGATCATGTGGAACGACCGAGTAGAGCATACGATGAGGTTTCCTATATGTATAACTTTCAAGGCATGACTTATCCTGTTTCAATTCAAGACATATCAAAATTTGAAAAGAAAAATCCTTTTGCATCTGTAAACATCTTTGGCTTAGATTCATCCAACAATGTCTATCCCTTACGTATAACACCCACCGAACGCAGAGATCATACCGATTTATTATTAATAACAAAAGGTGATATTTCACATTATGTATATATTAAAGATTTCGAAGCTCTAGTTTGCAAACAGTTATCAAAACATAAAGTAGAAAAAACCACTTGTAAAAGATGTTTTTGTTTTGTAAACAAACCATTAAGAAGAGGTGGTTCAGAATGGTTGATGGAACATCAAAAATTATGCAATGGAAACTATGAAGTAAGAATTAAATTACCACACCCTAGCAGATCAAAAGTAAAATTTGATAAAGTTATCCAACAATACAGAATTCCCGTTGTAATGTATGCAGATTTTGAATCTTCATTGCTTCCACTTGAACAAGAAGAAGGAGAGGAAATTACAAGCAGAACAAAGTATCAACTTCACAAACCAAACAGCTACTGTTTAATAGTAAAATCCACTCTGCCTGAAGAACATCTTCAAGAATATGGTTTGACATCTACACCAAAGATTTATCGTGGAGAAGAAGCAGCTCGATACTTTGTTGATGATTTATACGACATCGCTGGGAAAGTGGAAGCAATGTATAGCAATGTGGTTCCTATGTCACCTATGACACCGGAAGAAATTTATCTTTATGATTCGACAACAACATGCTATTTGTGTAACAATCAATTTACAGAAACTAAAGTTAAAGTTCGCGACCATGACCATCTGACAGGAGCCTACAGAGGTGCAGCTTGCAACGGATGTAACATCAACTACAAACTACCATCTTTTATTCCCGTGGTTTTTCACAATCTTAGCGGATACGATGGACATTTTATCATTCCCGAATTAGCAAGAGACAACGGTGAAATAGACGTTATAGCACAAACTATGGAAAAATTTATAAGCTTTTCAAAAAAGGTGGGCAAAATTAAACTTAGATTTGTTGATTCTTTTCGATTTATGCCTTCAAGTCTTATGAAACTTTCTGAAAATTTAAGAAGACAAAATTTAATAGAAACAAGCAAAATTGTACCTGCAGAAAAAATGGATTTGGTTCTTCGGAAAGGAGTTTTCCCGTATGATTACATCGATGGACTACATAAATTTCAAGAAACGTCACTTCCTCCACCAGAAGCTTTCAAAAGTAAACTTACCGATTTGGACATTTCACCTGAAGACTATCAACACGCATGCAGAGTTTGGGACGAATTGGAAATGAACACTCTGGGAGATTATTCTGACTTTTATGTAAAACTTGATGTGACCCTTCTCTGCGATGTGATGGAAGAATTTAGAAACACCTGCTTTGAAGCTTACGGATTAGACCCTCTTCATTCTTATACTTCTCCAGGACTAGCTTGGCAAGCTATGCTAAAAGAAACAAAGTGCAACCTTCAATTATTAACAGATATTGACATGGTGTTGATGATCGAATCGGGCGTTAGAGGTGGATTGACCCAAAGTGTTACTAGACATGTTAAAGCTAACAACAAATATCTTCCAAACTACGATAAAGAAAAACCATCAGTGTTCTTAGGATATTTCGATGCCAACAATTTATACGGATGGGCCATGTCTAATCCACTTCCTTTTGGAAACTTTGAATGGGTTAATCCAGACTCTATTGGTGATATTTCGCAAATTTCAAAAGACGGAGACACCGGATACATATTGGACTGTGACTTTGAATATCCAGAACACTTGCATGATTTTCATTACGATCTTCCGCTCCTTGCAAAAACAGAAGTTTCACCAATTGGCAAACATCCAAAATTAATGATGACTCTTGAAAATAAACAAAGATACGTAGCTCACTTTTGGGTTGTTCAACAAGCACTCCAATTGAGTTTACGTATAACCAAAATTCATAGAGTTTTAAAATTTTCCCAATCTTGCTGGTTAAAACCGTACATTGATTCAAACACCAGAAGAAGAGCAGCTGCAACATCAACATTTCAAAAGGACTTTTTTAAATTAATGAATAATGCGATATTTGGAAAAACATTGGAAAACAAAAGAAAACACAAAAATGTTAAATTAATTACAGATCCTATAAAACTAGAAAAACTTGTACAAAAACCAAACTTTGAAACATCCGTTATCATCAATGAAAACCTTGTGGCAGTATCTATGAAGAAGACAAGCGTGAAAATGGATCGTCCGTTGTACGTTGGAATGTCAATCTTGGATATTTCCAAAACCCACATGTACGATTTCCACTACAACAAAATGGTCGCCTTCTACGGTAGAGATAACATCGGAATCGCCTACATGGACACGGACGCTTTCATCTACTGGATTCTTACTGAAGATATGTATTTGGATCTTCGAACATTTGTTCACGAAAATGAATTTGATTTTAGTGACTATCCAAAAGATCATTTAAATTATGACAATGATCGGAACAAAAAGAAACTTGGAAAATTTAAAGACGAAGCAAATGGAATTTTACTGAAAGAACTTATTGCACTAATGTCAAAATTGTATTCACTACAATTGCATAAAGAAGAAAACAATATTATTAAAAAAGCTAAGGGAGTAAAAAGTTTGTATCTTAAGAAGAATGTAAATTTTGAACACTACAAGCAATGCTTATTTGAAGAAACGACTATAACTGCAAAATTCAACACTATCAGAAGTTTCAACCATCAACTGTACAGCGTAACAGAAGTGAAAAAAGCACTCTGCTCCAATGATGACAAACGACACATTCTTCCAGACAAAATTCACACTCTACCATTCGGCCACTACTCTCTCAATCCTATCAATGAGTAAAAAGAAAAATAAAAAAATAAAAAAAATAAAAAAATAAAAAAATAAAAAAGAAAAAAGAAAAAAAGGGGAAATCACAGCATGCTCGCTGTGATTTCCCCTTTTTTTAAAATATGTTGAAATGACCTTGAACTATAAAAGCGGATGCAGAAAAAGAAACACTCAATACTAACTTGACTTTGTTAGTAAAATCATCATGACAGACTTAAAGGAAAAGATTGTTAATGAACTTCATAAACCTGCAAGAATAAAGTTTCCACGACGAAATACTGTTGTAAAAGGAATAAATGATTTATATCAAGCAGATTTAATTGAAATGCAACCGCATAGTAAAATAAATAAAGGATTTAAATACATACTTACGATTATTAATTGTTTTACTAAAGTTGCAGATGCTTTGCCATTAAAAGACAAAACTGGTAACAGCATAACAAAAGCTATGCAAGTAGCTATAAAAAGAGATAAAAATAAAATTAAACATTTACAAACTGATGATGGGAAAGAATTTTTTAATAAACATTTTGCCTTGTTAATGAAAAAATATAACATAAATCATTATTCCACAAATTCTGAGAAAAAGGCAGCTATAATTGAAAGATTTAATAGAACCTTAAAAGGTGCAATGTATAAAATGTTTTCGAAAAGAGGTTCTTACGTATGGGTTGATATCTTACCAAAATTAATAAGCGATTACAACAACAAGTTTCATAGAACTATCGGTATGGCACCTAACAAAGTGAATAAGAAAAACGCTAAACTAGTTTTACAACGAATTAAAAAAAATACACAGCCAAAAGCGGAACAAAGAAAACCAAGAAAATTTAATGTAAATGATAAAGTTCGAATTAGTAAATACAAAGGAGTGTTTACTAAAAAATACCTGCCCAATTGGACAAACGAAGTTTTTACAGTGTATAAAGTACAACCTACTGTACCGGAAACTTATATTTTAAAAGATAACAAAGGAAATTTGTTACAAGGCGGTTTTTACGGACATGAATTGTTAAAGTCAACAGTAGGCGATGTTTATCTTGTTGAAAAGGTGTTGCAAAGGAAAAAAGACCAAGTTAAAGTACGTTGGTTGGGGTTTGATAAAACTGAAGATTCGTGGATACCTATAAAAGATTTGATTTAGTTTTAAATCAACTTATTTACTCTTCTGCCTTTGAATAAGATGGAGATTGTTCACCATAAAGATAAATTTAATATTAATAACATTGATGATTTAACCGTAGATAACGTTAAAATCAACAATGGTAAACACGGCAGTTTATTTCCAAACACTGTACGATGTATAGTCAGCGGTCCTTCAAACTGTGGCAAAACTAACGTTGTGTTTAACTTAATTACAAACACAAAAGGATTGCGATTTAATAACCTATATATTTTTTCAAAGTCCTTACATCAACCAAAGTATCAATTGTTGGAAAAGATCCTGACTGATGTGCCCGATGTTAACTATTACAAATTTAATGCTAGTGACAGTGTTATGCAACCAGACCAGGCTAAGCCGTATTCTGTATTTGTATTTGATGATGTATCTAGTGAAAATCATGATACTATTAGAAACTATTTTGCCATGGGAAGACATAATAATATTGATAGCATATATATCGGACAAACATATAGCAAAATTCCAAAACAACTAATTAGAGACAATGCAAATATTTTAGTTTTATTCAAACAAGACGATACAAACCTAAAACATATATACAACGATCATGTAAATGCTGATATGTCATTTGATAAATTCAAAGAGCTTTGTGGAAAAGCTTGGGCGGAAAAATATGGATTTTTGGTAATTATGAAAGATAAAGCTATAACAGATGGTCGTTACCGCATAGGTTTTGATAAATTTGTTTTAATACATTAATTAACAACATTATCGTACAAGTCTTCATGGTGTAAACATGGTTAATCAGGAAAAGCTATTAAAAGAAATAAAATCACTTAGTGATTCTATTAGACATAAAAACAGAGCGTTAAGATTAGGAATAAGTGAAAGAGAGAAATTTCTGGAATCAACATTTAAACCTATTACTGAGCCATTAAAACAATTAGGACAAAATGTTAAACATTCAACATTTAATTTTTCCGGAGATGCTATTTTACCCATTTCAAAATTTGAACAAAAAGAAGAATATGAAAGTGATACAAGTTTTACACAACAAGGAGAAACAACTGAAGAAGAAAGCGAACTAGGTGAAGAAACGGATGTTTTAACAGAAAAAGAAGGTCTTTCTACAAGCGAAGAACAACAAGAAGAAGAAGAGCCTATTAATCCATCCAACTTGAGCAAATTGGGCTCGGATATCGCGTATAAAGGGCCGCTTGCAAGACAATTTGTATTAAAAATGTTACATTCTGCACAACCAACTCGAAAATATCATACTTTTGGTGCTAGAATAGAAGAAAATGGGCTAATGATTGGAGATAGCAAACTTGATGTAGACGAACATGACAATATTATTATAAATAATAAACAATACAAGGGTACAAAAGGATTGTTTGAACTTATTTTTAAGCCGAAACCTAATAAATATACTAAAAAGGATTTAAACATTTTTAAACAAATATTGGAGGATACAAATGCGCATAAGAAAAATTATTCTAAAAATTTTAATGTTCATAGAAATGCATCAGAAAAATATAAAACTATTATTGCTAAACTTTTCCCACCAAAAAGAAGGGAACCCATAAAAAGAAAATCATTATCTTCTGCTGAAATAAATATTTTACATAAAAGAAGAAAAACAAATCAATCAAGTTTATCAGGAAAAGGATTATTAAAAAACTTGTATGATACTAATATAATATACTACAACGATATAAACAAATTGGTTGACAGAATGAAGTTGATATATGAAGCTAAACAAGCCGGACATAGTGGTTTAGAAAATGAATGGGTAGCTTTGGTCGGCGAATTGCGAAATCGAGGAGTAATTGCATAAAAATATGAGTATATAGAATACAAGCATAACCGATTAAACATTCAGTATAACCATGAGTGTGGATAAGTTTGGACGGTATTCCGAAACTGGAAGCAAATCAGGATCTTATGGAAAAAGAGGTGGTTTACCACTAACATCCGATGGAGATTATGATATAAGTAACAAACGTTTAAAGTTTGTAAATGATCCAAAAGATGATAATGATGCAGTAAATTTCAAAACTTTAAAAAGTGAAACATTACCTAGCTTAAAGCTTCAAAATGAAGTGTATAACGCTAATTTTTATAGAATTGCAAATCTTCCAAAACCAATAGATAAGAATGATTCGGTAAATAAAGAATATTTAATGTGGTACATAAACCAAACCTTAAGATATGATCCTAAAAGTAATAATAAAGCATATGATGCAAAAGATCTTAGAATAGCCAATATAGCAGATCCTGTTAATGATCAAGATTCAGTTACCAAAAAGTATTTACATTCAGTCATACCTGAAAAAACAGATAAATTTTCCTTTTACAACTTTGTAATACACGATATTGGAGACCCTAAAGATATGAAAGATGCGGTAAACCTTCAATATGTTACAGATCATTGTATTACACATGATATTAAGTCAATTGATTGCAAAAATAAAGTGTTAACTAACGTTAAGGAGGGAACTGCAAAATCAGATGCAGCTACAATAAGTCAAATAATGAAATTAAACAATAACAAATGGGATGCGGATGCAAAAATAATTACTAATGTTAAAGAAGGGTTGAATGATGTTGATGTAGCAACAATTGGACAAGTTCCTGCATTAAAAGAAATTTCATCAAGACTTGGTCAACAAGGCTTTGATTGTAAAGAAAGACCACTATTTAATGTTGGAATGGGAGTAAATGACAGTGATGCAGTTAGAGTAAAAGAATGGCGTGAAAGATGCTTAAGAACAGAAAAACACAAAAAGTTTTTTCATTGTCAAAACTTGCGATTGACTAGCTTAGATGACCCTATTGATATTGTTGATGCTGTTAATGTAAATTACATTATAAGACTCTTAAGTGTAGTGTTATATGATGTTTATAATACGATAAAGCCCATAAAAGCTGATCAAAAACTACATTGGGTTAAGAAAAATGTTATAGAAAAATATTTTTTAAATATGAAAACTGGAAATTTAAGATTTGCTCAAGTTGATGTTGATAAAAAGGATACAATCCTACCAAAAGACTGGGTAAAAGTTTATTACCCATAAACAAAATACATGTTTATTATAAATAAACAATGTCAAAGGATAAGTGCATCATTCATTATAAAGAATTTATAAAATAAACAAGTATTGGCATTTCCTTTCACTATAAAAAACCATGTTGAAAGTTCAACGCATCAGTCATAATCGACACGTTATAAAGAGAGGAAGAGGAATAGCATCAACAGCACTTTCTCTTATTACTAAGCCGGTTGGAGCTATAGTTAACAAAGCTATCGATTTATTACCTGTAGAACTACATTTACCAGGAGGTTATCAATATTGTGGTCCAGGAACAAAATTGAAAAAAAGACTTGCTAGAGGAGATCTTGGAATAAATAAACTTGATCAAGCCTGCAAACAACACGATATAGCATATTCAAAGTTTGCAGATACTAAAAATAGATCAATAGCGGATAGAGCACTTGCTGAAAAAGCTTGGCAAAGAGTAACATCCAGTGACGCTAGTATCGGTGAAAAAGCAGCAGCTTTAGCGGTATCAGCAGCAATGAAGGGTAAAACGATGTTTGGAGGTGGAAAGAAGAAAGGAGGTGGAAAAAGGAGAAGAAAACCTGCAAAGAAACGTGGAGGAAATATAAGAAGAAAACGACGATCCACCGCAGGTAAAAATAAAAAGAAACAAACAATATGGTCAATGATAAAAAAAGGAGGAGGATTATACCTAAGACCGTATCGTGTGTATTAAACAGAAAAAAACAATTACTAATTCCAAATAAAGAATTAACAGATAAAGAATTAATTACTTATGTTTCTTGTTTAAAAATTCCATTTTTTAGAGGAGTGTTTATGAAAGATGCATTACCTGTTAAAATATGGAAAAATGAAACCGGAATAGTAAATTTAGATAATAGTAAAGGATCAGGCACTCATTGGGTATGTTATAAGAAACTAGGATCAACTATTTACTACTTTGATAGTTTTGGTAATCTCCCACCACCAAAAGAACTACAATATTACTTTAAAACAGCTAAAAATGTACTATACAATTATAAAAGAGAGCAACCTGATGATACGGTAATCTGTGGACATTTATGTTTAGATTTTTTAACAAAAAGCGTTAGTCAACTTTAAGATGTCTTCCTATACAGTATCATTAACTGGAACTTCATCTACTTTGCGAAGTGTTCTTTTCCCTGCGTTACGTTTGGAAAAAGATAAATTATGGGAAGCCGCATTATTAGATATAACAACTTATAATTCTATTCCCAACGTTACTGAAAATGTTAATGACAAAATACATTATTACAAAACAAAAGATAAAAATACAAACAAATATTCAGATATACAAGTATTTAGTTTACCCACTGGAGCATATGAAATTGATGATATAAATGAAGCGATACAAAATCATATGGGAAAAGATAATATAACAATAAAAGGAAATAACAATACTATGAAAGCTGAAATTAAATCTAAATATTATATAGATTTTAGCAAAGAACATTCAATTGGTAGTTTATTAGGATTTCCTAAAACAACAAAAATTTTAGAACCTAATATTAACCATTCAGGTGCTAGAACTGTAACAATAATGAAAGTTAACAGTATAGATATTACATGTAATATTATACATGGTTCTTATAGAGATGGTGAAAATACTCATATATTGCACACATTCTATCCAACGGTCGCTCCGGGTTTTAAAATTGTGGAAAAGCCACAAAACTTGGTGTACCTACCGTTAAACACCAGTTTTATTTCAGACATTGTGGTGAACATACTAGATCAAGACGGAAATCATATTGATTTTAGAGACGAACCTATAACTATACGAATACATATAAAATCAACCGTATAACAATGGGGTTATCATTTAAAAAGAAAGAGCTGACTGGTAAACAAGTCAGTAGCACTTCAGCTATAGAAGGATTAACAAGTGATAACATTCGTTTTCTAGAAGAAATTGGATTAAAACTTATTAATAATGGAAATATTGGATATAGCGCAGGGTCCGACATTCGACGAAACCTTATGGGAAAAGGAATATCATACGCACAACCCTTACGCTTCATCAAAATTAAATAATAATGATGAAATTAGAATTCCCATACAACAACAGGATATTTATACACTTCCATGTGAAAGTTATTTGTATATCGAAGGAAGAGTAACAAAAAGAGATGGAAGCACTGCAAGTACTGTTCCGTTCATAAATAACCCCATGGCATATTTGTTTGATGAAATAAGATATGAAATTTCCGGAGTTACAGTAGATTCAACAAAAAAGGTGGGAATTACAAGTACATTAAAAGGATTAGCATCTTTAACACCGAGTGAAAAAAATATGCTGGCCGCCGCAGGATGGGTAGCACCCGATTCCAGTACAATCACTCCAAACACTTCAGGCAATTTTGACTTTTACATTCCTTTAAGATTACTTTTAGGCTTTGCCGAAGATTACCGAAAGATAATAATAAACGTAAAACAAGAATTAGTTTTGTTAAGATCATCAAACGACAAAGATATTATTATGGCGCCTGATGGAACAACGGAAGCTACTTTAGAATGGAAAATGCAATTAGACAAGATTGTTTGGAGAGTACCGCATGTACGGTTAAACGATCAGAATAGAATTTCATTATTAAGAACTTTAAAATCAGATCGTGATATCGTAATACCATTTAGAAGTTGGGAGTTTCATGAATATCCGGTTTTACCGGAAACACAACGTCATACATGGACTGTAAAAACTTCTACCCATTTGGAAAAGGCAAGATATGTAATATTTGGATTACAAACAAAAAGAAGAAATGAAATAACTAAACATGCTGGTGAATTTGATCATTGCAAACTTACAAATTTTAAGGTGTTTCTAAACTCTCAATTCTTTCCATACGACAACTTTAACATAAACTTTACAAAAGACAGGTTTAGCGTTTTGTACGATATGTACGCAAGATTCCAAAATTCATATTATGGAAAAACAAACACACCTTTATTAACGCCAAACCAATTTAAATCTAACTATCCGATTGTTGTAGTTGATTGTTCAAAACAAAACGAATCTGTAAAATCTTCCAGTGTAGATATAAAAATAGAAATGGAATTTGAACAAAATGTACCCAAAGATACATCTGCTTATTGTTTAATTTTACATGACAAAATTGTTACATATACACCTTTAACAGGAATTGTAAAAGCAGTTTTGTAACATGAAAAGGAAAAAAAAAATACCCCCACCACTCGGTTATAAAAGCAGGAGCGGGAACGAAAATTGTTTAGTTTACTGTCTACAGTTGTATGGGTAACATCGTCTACAGCATTATAAACAAAATGAGTTCTTTATCAGTTGTACAAGACGTTTCCGAAACAGCACCTTTATTGGAAAATGATGATAAACATTTTGAAGAAAATATTGTAAAGGAAATTGATGACTTTTTAAAGTTTGGAAAACAAAATAAAAAGTTGGAAAATAATAAAACAAACGTAAGAAAGAAAAGAAAACTTGAAGAAAATATTCCCCCAAACATTTTAACTGAAGTTTTCCTTCGCATCTTTTATCCTATTTCATCTTGCATGAGTAAAAGTGTGTCGATAGGATTGGTAAAATCATTAGACTACTCTCCCGCAGTAATCCTAAGCCATGGAACAAAGATGGTTTTATTTTCAGAAAATGCTTGGGATTCCTTTTTAAAACATCTACATCTTATTGAATGTTATTTAGCCAACAGTTTCTTTGGAAGAAAAACTAACATTCGACTTTTGGATTGTGACAATGAAATTGACATTATTAAACATCGTGGTCAACAACAAGTAAGAATTAGAGACTCGACACAATTTGAAAATAAAATTCTTCTAACACGTGAAGAATTTTACATTTTAAACTATGCAACATCACCTATTACCAGGTATATGAAACAATTAGTATTTTCAAGCTCTGTTATTAAGGAATATCTGGTAGATGCATGCGAAAAACAACCAGAAAGCACTTTACAATACGGACCAATAGATACATCCATCTTTAATAGAATACCTCACGAAGTGGAAATGTGGAGGCAGTTAAGAAACTTTGAACCTTTTACCGAAGTTGCAACGGAGGCTACAGAAGAAGAAACCAACAACAACAACAACAGTACAGAAGAAGAAACCACCAACAACAATAATACAGAAGAAGAAACTTTGCTAGGTTAAAACTACAATGTAATTTAACAAAAGAATAAACCGTGGGGTAGGCCTACTGGGGATGGTGCCCACGTTAAACATACACCAACGCGCCTACAACTGTACGGCCTGGTTTATATATATATATCTAACCTACCGTGGTGTGGAAAACAGTTGATCAGCAGACACCATGATGAGCAGACAGGATGAAGAAATGGCAGCAAAACCTTGTGTAATTGAATTTCAAGCATTTCGCGGAAACGATGATAGATTTATCATAAAAGAATTGGTAATTTTGGATTTGCTTACACAAGTAGCATACCCATTTTTATTTGAAGCACCGTGTTCTGTCCATGAACTAAAGTCAAAAGCTAAAATAACAAACAGATGGCTAACAAATAATTTTCATCATATCCATTGGTATGAAGGTTTCCTACCGTACAACAATGTACACAAAATTATGTTTCATTTTTGCAAACAATTTACACACATATATACCAGAGGATTGGAAAAAAAGAATTGGATACGACAGTACACAAACAAAGAAGTTTTAAACATAAAAGTGGACAAAACATTTCACTTTGATGCTAGAAATATTTGTGTTTCTACAATAAATCCGAAACACAACCAATCTCAATGCGCATTACAAAACGCGTATCACTTGGCTGCTTACGTACAACAACAAACGGAAGAATGTAGTGGGGGTTCCGAAGGTTATATAAACGAAGAGGCAACACACCCCGAGTATCAGTCTAACTCCATACTCCGAACAGACAACATCTCCTGTGAAGGATGGCATCACAACAGTTTCTCCAATGTTTAGTTGAACAATTCAACTTGCATTCAAAATCAAATACTCTAATTATCAAGAAATGTTCAGAATTAAAAGAACAGAAACATTATATTGTTCATGAAATGAAGAAAATTGATACAACGCATGGAGACGCAGTCGTCGCATCTTTATCCGATGCACCATATACACCGGGTGATGAACCAAAGTTTCAAGTATATCTTCCAAAACGATTCGTCCAGTTGCTGCAAAATGAAGATCTGCGGGAAATTCAACCAGGATCATTATATTTGGTGTCACACGGAATGAGCGGAAACAACTCTACGGAACTAACTCTGCACATCGCACAAAAATAACATTGTAAAAAAAAATGTTTTAAATAAAAAGATAAAAAACAACAACATATCAGTATGTTTTTATATACTGATATGTTGTATTTTTTTAAAACCTCAAACGGATGACCTTGAACTTTTTAATCGATAGTATTATTCGATTATTTTATTCGATAGTATTATTCGATTATTTTATTCGATAGTTTTATTCGAATACTTTACATAAATACGAAACTTTAACGTTGAGAGGCTCAGTTCTGTTTAAGACAAGCTACAACCAACATGTCATCCAAAAGAAATAATCTAACACTTATAACTTATTGTTGCAAAGAAAAATGTTTTAGAATACCTGAAGATCAAGTTGACGGAAAAGCTTGTACAAAATGCAATTCTTTCAGCTATTGTAAATGTAGTTGCAAAACATATCAAAAGAACCGGTTGGATAAACTAGAAGAATTGCAACATCGACTCGGTCTATTGTGGCAACGATTAAATTCAAAGTGATTAAACAAACACCTGCCATTACCCCCACCACTACCCCCACTACCATCGGAGGTACCTGCAGCACCGGCTTTGCAATAGTCATTCCTGCTACACCTCTCGTCGAGTAAACAACTCTAGTCATGTCTCTCAACATTCGCGGGATTCACTACAACACTATCAATCTTACAACCTACAAGGATTTGGAAATTTTTAGTGAAGAACTAAAACAACTTATAACCACTGGGTTTGGTTTATCTTTAGAACTTTATGCAACAAACAATCAAAACGAAAAAAATGTGTTTTTGCCAACTTACAACAACAAGAAGAATGAAAATAAACAAGAAATTTCAGCACCGACAACAACTTACTTTTCAAATTTGGGAGCAAACTTTACTAACTTGTAAAATAATACTTTTGTAAAAAAACAAATAAATAAAAAAAGAAAATATCTTGCATTTTCGGATTTTCCGAAAATGCAAGATCTTTTTTAAAAACATCCCCAAACGACCTTGACACACTTCCGGCCATTTAAAATTTAAATACCCAGCACAGCAGGGCATTTAAACTTTAAATACCCACCAACAACACGTCACAGCTACGTCACAGCTGATGACGTCACTTCCGGTCACGTGACCGGAAGTAGCTGTCAAAAAATTGACTGCCTGTCAAAGTTTGATTGGGCCAGCAGCCCCACTATTGCACTACTCATATACATTAAATGTATATAAATGAAATGTATATTTTTTTAAACAAATAAAAATTGCTGTGCTGTTTTAAATAATTCTCTGAACTTTGTCAAAAAATAAAAAAACAAGGTTACAAAAAGAGCTTATTCCAAAAAATGTCCACAAAGTGCGAAATATTCATAAAAAAGCTGTTACAAAATCTAAGCTTTCATAAAAAGTAATAAAAGTTTGAAGCAAAAAGCTTCAATCATAAAAGCTTATCATAAAAGTTTGAATAAAAGTTTGTTGTAAGTTTGAAAGTTTAAAGTAGCTACATTAAAACCACAGTTATGTACGTTAACAGCGTAAATCATGTTTCTTTAATTTTTATGGGGTTTCTTATGGGGTTTCTTTGTCTCCGCGGGGTATTAAGCTTTATTTTATTCACCCATTAAAAGGAGTAAAGCGTCTTTACATAACAGGTGAGTAAAATGAACTTTCAGCATCGAGCAAGTTCCTGCTAATAAAATGTCTGCATTGCATTTCAGTTTTCGGAAGAGTCATGCCCGAGAAATTCACATGTTGCACCAGCTTTTCCGACAAAAAAAAATGTGACACGGACAAAAGAGAGGTCTGTTATGAATGCTATTCACGCTCTTCTGGTAATGTTCATACAAGATGCGATAGCAAAAACCCTGGTAATAACGACGCAAGATGGTACAGATGCAATTCAATATCAAGAGGCGATTTGCAAAAGAGGTCTTGCTCCCGCTCCTTTCTATAAACGTCAGGAAGCGATGTAACTGAGTAGTCGGCAGATGACTGATTGTAACTGCTTTATCAAAATAAAGTGTATCCTTGATTCGAAATTTTTAGTTTCTTCAATTTGTTTCATCCCGAGACGTGATGTGAGACGTTCATGGTGTAAAAATCTGAGTCTTCAACTACAGCTATGAGTTCCAGCATTTACAAGCCCTGATTTTATACAGGTTATACTGTATTCTTTTTTTTTATATAGAGATTTAATTATAATCAGCTGTCCCTTCTTTTTTCTTTATATTTATTTAGCCGTTAGGGCCACGTCACATTGGCAAAGTAACTCAGCCGAGTTAACTTGGCCGAGTTGCCGTAAGATCAGCTGATCCCTTTAGTTTAGAAATGTCAACTCGATTTGGCCATTTGAAAAAGGTCGGTTTACATTGGTCGAGTCCAACTCGCCTGTCTAACTCGCCCTCCAACTCGACCAATGTGACGTGGCCCTTACAGAATACTATCAAAACTATCTAATGATGTCCCGCTTCGCTGTAAAAAGGAACAAAATTATGAATTAGGATGAAATAACAAATAATGAATAATGAATAAGAAACTAATGAAAAACTAATATTTTTCGTAGGATTTTCTCACCGAGACCTTTTATTCAAGTATGGGGTAATGGTTGTCAGACTTATGGTTTTCTCAAAATGTATGGGTTGTTTGGGATTTATGTGTAGATACTCCGTTGCAGCTGACCTGCACACGCAATGAAACTGAAATGTTTAAATAAATCATTGAGATGAAGTCAATTTAAGGGAAATCAACCTAAAACCTGAAATGAGTATAAGTTCCTACTTAAGAAAAACATTGAAAATGTATAGGCAGGTTTGCTTCCAAAGTCATGCAAAATTGAGATATTTTGGCAATAATGTAGTTAGTTTCAACTAGATGAAACCACACTATTAAGACGTGTCATGACATAGGTTTGTTACAACTGAAATGAATGAATAGGAAATTTAATTAGGCCAATTTTTATTGAACCTCAAACATATGAAGACACATGCTATTCAGGTATGTTGAGAAATAAGCTAGATGTAAAATTGTAGTTTCTTTCCAAGGTTAACGTTCGGAAAACGTACTGTGTTTACCCCTCTCAGTATCTCGGTAGTTTTTTATTTTAACCGGTAGATCTTTGAGAGCAATCTGCTTTATAGATAATTAATTGGTATTCCAAATACAAAGGATACACAAGCCCTTGAGTGCGGTAATCGGCCATATTTTCGAATGCAATCTGCGTTGCCAACTAGTAAATATTCATAATATATAAGACGATATGTGCTCCGGTGGTAAATAACTAGATCTTTGAGAGCAATTTGCTTAGCATTGCCTATGTATTCAAAGTAATAGGTTACACAAGCGCTTTGGTGCGGTAATCCATCGACTAATATATAGTTTACAATATACTATATATATATATATATATATATGTGTGTATATATATATATATATATATATGTGTGTATATATATATATATATATATATATATACATAATTTAAATTTTTAACTGCATTCTAAGCTCTTTATGAATTAATCCGTTAGCAGCGTTAAAAAAAAGCAAATTTCATGGGATTTTTGGATTTTTAATGGTATAATGGAATATATCTTAGCTTGATGTGCACTAGAGTTTTTGGGATGAGTTTCAAAGGCTGTTGAAATTTAATTTAAATCTGGCAAAGATGGTTCACAATTAATTTCAGAGACCATAGCCGTTCAATGACAGTTTTTGCAGTCAAATCGTTGTTTTGGAAGTTCAAAAGGGACGTTTGAATGGCCAAACTAACGATTTGAGTGCAAAACTGTCATTGAACGACAATGATGATTAAAATTAATTATGAACCATCTTTGGCAGATTTAAATTGAATTTCAACAGCCTATGACTCATCCCAAAATCTCAAGTACACATCAAGCTAAGATATATTCCGTTATACCATAAAAAAACTCCCGAGAAATTTGCCTTCTTTTAACGCTGTTTATGGCTTTGCTTGATTCATAAAGAACTAATACTGCAGATTAAAATTTAAATTGTGTATATATATATATATATATCAAACACCTTAAGGTTTTCTTGGTATTTTTTCAAAAATATTTCTTTTTATATATTAAATCCCAATTTAATAATTGTAAAATCAGCATTATTGTGACATTTATAACATGAATTCATTTATTAAGAAAACATTTATATGTATAAATGGAAGTATTAATTCATTGAAAAAAATGTAAGAAAAACGAAAAATATTAATCCAGAAATTTTTCAAATAAAAAATGGATTATTTAGAATTACTACAAAATGTATAATTCTTAAAACTAATTAAGGTAAATTATTAATAAGGAAATTAAAACAATTATTAAAAAAGGACTTTTATAAAAAAGAACAGATTATTGAAGCAAATGAAATTCATGCTCCAATTAGGAAAAAATTTAAAAAGTAAAATTACTACTCTGAAAGTTAATGATTTATGAGCAGCATATTTACTAATTACGATATATTATGGTAAATAGAATGATGGTCATAAATATATGTTGAATGTTATTGATAAGTTCTCAAAATATGTTTGGTCAAAACCATTAAAGGAAAATGATGGTTAAAAGTGTCCAGTCGCTAAATATTTGTCATTTTATAAAAGCTAAAATCTCTATACTTTTAAGTTGTATTGTTCTAGTATTAAGTTTTATTACTTTGAGTATCTTTGTAGTATATACTATTAAAAAAATAAAGTTTTATAAACTCTGAACATTTTATTTTATTTTGTGAAACATATTGATTCTTTACAACACTTAAAAAAAACTTTAAAAAACTAATTTAAAAAACAGTAAAAATTTTGAGAGCATTTAACTTCAATTTATATGTTAGGAGTCATATGCAGGCTTGATAGAAGTGTACTTTATTTATTGATGGGATATATACAGTATAATATGTTATCCCATGTACCTTGTTATTTTTTAAACACACTAAAGTTCCGGCCAAATCATTAGGCGGGTGGCGAAAAATGGAAACTCCAGCTGTATAAATGACTTGATGTTAAAGACACCTCCACTCCTCTACACAGTTAAGTAGTTGAACATATTTCCAACAGGTAGAAGCACATTTACTTGGGTATGTTTGGAGAACTTACTCAGCTGATTTGGAGAACATAAAAAAGAGCATAACTGTCTATAACTTCAGATGGGTAAATGATTGGCCAAAAACATATTTTGAACGCCAGCAGCACACTCACTCACCCGCCTAATGATTTGGCCGTAACTCTAAAAATTTTACTCATCTTGAATTTGCTTTTCAATTAAGATGAATAATAATTTGACTCATCCACATAATGTTCACAGATTTCTCCAAGGAAGGAAAACATATTAGTATATTTGTTTAGGAATCATTTGTAGTTGCAGTCCGAAGTGCACTTTGTTCTAATATTGATGGGACAAATATAATATTTTATCCTAAGCTTCATCATCTGAACCTTGATAATTTTTAGCACACAAACATTTTACTCATTGTTCGTTAAACTATTTTAGCTATTTTCTTCAATTAATAGAATTTTGACTCATTATAATTAATGTTCACCGAGTCCTCATAGGAAAAAAGGTATTTAAGTGCAGAACAATTCCTTTTTTTTCTTTAAATCAATTTTTAGATGAAGTTACTTTCTTAAACTTTAAATTTATCAGTGAAATAAAAAAAAACTGTTTAATATGTATATATCAATTCAAAGGGGTTTTAACATTTGATTTAAAGTTGATACTCTCTGGATCCTTGAATTTTATCACAGATAAACGAATACGTCTTATTAAAGTAAGTATGACATTCCACTCAAGTTTTTTGTTTGAAATTCAAGTTTCAAACTTCATATTTAAAATTTGAGTGTTTCGACTCCGAAACATTCAAATTTTACATTCGAGTTTAGATTTAGTTTGACTGTTGATAAACATAAAAATTGACCCATTCATTTTCAAAACTAAGTATCATATTGCAAGCATACTTCAAATCTGAAGTAGGCTAAGGGGAATCATTGGAAAATACTTCATTGGGACAGCATGAATTTATTTTTAATTCACTTAATATTAATTACTTCTGGAGCCAAAAATTCATCTCCATTAATTCCGGTAGTCTGCTGAAATATTCATTATCACGAAGACCTCAAGTTAAACTAAAGCTGTTATACTAGGCGTCATGAAATTGTGATTTTTAAAATTACATAAACAGCTGATTTCCAATATTAATTATATAGGAAATCAGCTGTTTATGCAATTTCGAACATTGCGAATTCGTGACGCTTAGTAAAGTAAGTACATAATTCTATTGGTTCGGTAAAAGCAAAGGCCTGAACTGTCCGGCAGATGGTTCCGTCCAGGCAGTCAGGAGTGCCTAAACTGTCCGTCAGTTGGTTCCGTACAGGCAGTCAGGAGTCAGGAGGGCCTAAACTGTCCGTCAGTTGGTTCCGTACAGGCAGTCAGGAGTCAGGAGGGCCTAAACTGTCCGTCAGTTGGTTCCATACAGGCAGCCAGGAATACCTAGACTGTAAGTCTGTTGGTTCTGTACAGGCAGTCTGAAAGCAGGGCATTTCACCTGGACTAGTCCCGGTCCTTTAGACTGATTTTAACGGCCCTCCACCTGTACGGGAACACCCGTACACGTACTGGCAATTCTGACGTACAGTACTAGTGCCATGTACGTATTTCAGACGTACATTTTTCTCAGTGTTGTAGATCTATGAGGGCAATCTGATTTTCAAGTATTTAAAATACCAAAGATTCACTAGTGCTTTGGTGCGGTAATCGACCAAACTAGATTTTTGAGAACAATCTGCGTGGCCGACGATTAAGTATTCAAAATACATAACATACATATGTTTCGGTATAATAATCAACTAGATATTTGGTGGGGTAGTAATTAATTTTTAATTTCGTATAGTTTTGTATAATGGTAGCCTATAATAGCTTCTTTCCTGTCGCTGGAGAATTTCGCTAAAAGAAGTTAGAAGAAACGTTTGCGCCTGTATAGCCCTCGCCGATTTTTCGCCAATTTCTAACTTACTTGAAATACTAAAAAACGTTTTTTATTGCCTTGATGTGCGGCAGGTAGAAGTATACTCGGTGGATTACAATTTGCGAGCTTCGAAATTACTAAACCAGCTGCATATTTCCATGTGAAGTGGATTCAAATAACCAGCTGTTTTAAAGCTCGCAAGAATATAGCGCTTGCTACAGGCAGTTTAAACCAGTCAGTGTGAACAATTTGACAGATTTTTTGCCACTCTCGGAAACACGTTCGTCGCCGGAGGAGACTACAACGCCAAACATCAAGAGTGGGGTTCACGATTGGCCACACCGAGAGGTCGGCAACTACTAAGAGTGATAAATAATAATAATTACAATCATGTTTCAACAGGGGAACCCACATACTGGCCGACTGATATGAGGAAAATCCCAGATTTGTTGGACTTTTTTGTCTCCAAAGGTATTCACCAAAACTACACTGATGTCCAGTCTTGTCTCGATTTATCCTCTGACCATTCGCCAGTTATATTGAAAATTAGCACTCAAATTTTTCAACAACAAGCAACTCAACGGTTATACAACAAATACACTGATTGGAGTCTTTTTCGCAGTTTAATTAATGAAAACTTACATTTAAAAGTTGATTTACAATCTAATCAAAATTTAGAGGATGCCATCTCCTACTTTACAAATTGTCTTCAAAATTCTGCAAGAACATCAACGCCTGTACTTCAAAATTCATCGAAGTCTGTGTTGCATTACCCTATATATGTTAAAAAGAAGATTGCCGAAAAAAGGAGGCTAAGAAGAATTTGGCAGAATAGCAGAAATCCAATTGACAAAGCAAATTTCAACAGGGCATCTCAAAATCTGAAGAGGTTATTGTATCGTGTGAAAAACCAGTGGTTTGTGGAGTATACCCAATCTCTGTCACCTACCGAAGCAACGGACTACTCACTTTGGAAAGCTACTAAAAGGTTAAAACAACCCAAGACACCGATTCCGCCTATTTTAAAGTCCGATGGAAGCTGGGCAAAGAGTAACACTGAAAAATCAGAAACCTTTGCACAATACTTTTCAAATGTTTTCAAGCCAAACTTGGCCACTGTTAATAACGATAATGACATACAAGAGTTTTTGGATTCTCCACTACAGCTTGATTTCCCGATGGAAAAAATCAGACCATCTGAAGTGCGATCTGTAATACATGACGTCTTAAGTCCCCACAAATCTCCTGGTTATGACTTAATTACAGGTAAACTAATGAAAGAACTTCCGAGGAAAGGGATAATCTTTATAACTTTTTTATTTAATGCTATGTTGAGTCTAGAATATGTTCCAGCTCAATTTAAACGAGCTCAACTAATTGTAATTCCAAAACCAGGAAAGCCTATCACTCAACTGACCTCTTACAGACCTATCAGTCTTTTACCTGTCATATCCAAGGTTTTTGAAAAGCTTTTTCTCACTAGGATACAAACAATGATTGATGAGGATGCCATAATGCCCGGCCATCAATTTGGTTTTAGAAGAAAACACGGCACAATAGAACAAGTTCACAGGGTTGTTGGGACGATACGACAATGTTTAGAAAATAAATCTTATTGTTCAGCCGCGTTCCTGGATGTAAGCCAGGCGTTTGATAAAGTGTGGCATCCTGGCTTACTGTATAAAATTAAGATGTACCTACCAAATTCCCTTTTTACTATTTTGAAATCTTATCTTACAGGCAGGACATTTCAAATTAAATATCAAGACATCCTTACTGATCTGCATCCTATACAGTCTGGAATTCCCCAGGGCAGTGTTCTGGGGCCTTTCTTGTATATTCTCTATACTTCCGACCTCCCAGGAGATATGTCTACCGAAATTGCTACTTTTGCGGACGATACTGCAATTTTGTCCGTTCATCAGGACCCAGCTCAAGCTTCTAATAATTTGCAACGAAGCTTAGATACGATCACAGATTGGTTTCGGACATGGAGACTCAAAATTAATGAAAATAAATCTGTTCATATTACGTTCACTTTAAACCTGAATTCTTGCCCACCGGTAACGATAAATAATACACAACTATCTGAAGTGACCGAAGTGAAGTATTTAGGTATTCATATAGACAGCAAATTAACTTGGAAAACCCACATATGGACTAAAAGACAGCAACTTAATTTAAAAACTAATCGGATGAATTGGCTCCTTGGATCAAAATCAAAACTTAGTTTGGAAAATAAACTGCTTCTCTATAAGACTATTTTGAAACCTATTTGGACATATGGTGTGCAGCTTTGGGGTTCTGCAAGTGTCTCTAACATTGAAATAATTCAAAGGTACCAGTCAAAATTATTACGCAAGATCGCCAACGCACCTTGGTATGTTTCCAACAGGACCTTACATGACGACTTTAAAATACCTACAGTGAAAGAAGAGATCACGAGATTTAGTGAAAATTACATTGAAAAATTAGAAAACCACCCTAATCACCTAGCCTTGAACCTACTCGACAATACAGACACTGTTTACAGACTGAAGAGGTCTTCAATCTTGGACTTGCCTTTTCGTTTTGTAAACTGAGGATAAATTTCTATTACTAACATTGTAACCTACATAATATTTACTAATTGTTCACATTAGCATAGAACAGATTGTAAAGTTAAATAAATAAAAAAAAAAAAAAAGTACGTTTAACACGCAGGTGTCACCTGTACTGGCACACACTGAGCGCATGACAAACTGTTTCCACAGCGCTCGTTTCAAAGAATGCTTATACAGTACAGTATCTGGTTACAACAGATAGTAATAATTAATTATTTTACAACCCGATTTATCCGCCATTCTCACCCGAACTAATTTCCTTTTTATTAGTAACTCCTTTTAGCGAATTACCCACTATGGATAAGTAGATATTACCGTGGGCGCCATGGTAAGGCAAGCACGGGACTACTTTAACTTTTCGTTTTGATTTCCCCAGACACCAAAAGCACATTTCGTTCATTTCCAATTAAATTGACATATTCCTGTTCGTAGGCACGATAATGTTTGTAAAAAAAGAACGATCGCGATGAAATTTGGCACATACGTGTAGAGCGAAATTTATTACTTCGAGATCGAAAACCAGCACGATTGGTTAACTCTAAGGAGGGGTTTTAGCAAAATAAAAAAATTTCAGGATCTATATTATTTAAATTATTAATTCTGTAAGCGTCTATATTATTAATTCTGTGAGCGATTTTTTAAAATCAAAATTGTGAAAGTTTGCCAGCTCGCAGGATGACAGGAGATAGCTCAAATGAAAGGTCCCGGCCCCAGGGGGTCGGGAAAAATAGCAGATTATGTCCAAATATACCAGAAAATGAGAAATAACAAAAAATATCTTCCGTTTAAAATGAATTGGGATTGAAAAGATTGAAAAACGTCTGCTTTGTTTACATTAAACATGTGGTGCTAATGCTTGATTCAAAGCCATAAATATGGTAGATGTTGACATGTGGGATTTGTTTCAAAATGCAGCTAACTATGCACGTTCAATGTACTATAACAAAAAATATTTTAAATTTAAGATTTTCTGATTTTATAATCATTAAGGGCTTGAATTTTCCATAGTTTAAAATTAAAAAAAGTTAAGTACGTTTGTTTAGTTTATGTTATAACGGATTTAATACCAAATGATCTATACATATATATGTATATATAATTACGTGAGCGAAAATGTTGCGAATAAATTGTGGGCGTTTGGAGGACGATGGGGGGGGGGGGCTGAAACTGAAGGTCTCCATCTCAGGGATTCTGGGAAAATACTGAAATTGCTTTAAGCTTACTATAAAATGAGAAATAACGTAAAATAGCTGTCATTTAAAATCCATTACGATATGAAAAGGCCTGCCTTGTTTAATTCAAACCAAATGCTAGAAATATTCATAATTTTGTGGATCCAAAAGCCTATTTTCTAAGAAGGTATTTTGTGCTATAGTAAAGAAGGATTATGCTTAGGGGCTATTAGCCCCTTCAAGCCTCTAGTTACATATATATTTCTATTAATTTAATTTAAATTTAATTGTCAAAATTGGATCCAGCTTAAAAAAATAAACAATTCAGCATTTTGAATTATTCCTCTACGTCAATCGAAAGCTTATAAATTGTGTGCTAAACACACTACGTTATCTAATATTATTCCTTACTTCACCCCCAACAAATTATAATGACCCTGTTTTCAGGGAAAAATCCTCACAAGTTGCATAATTACTCTAAATAAATATATTTACCCTAATTTAGGGAATTACTAAAATAAAACACTAAACACATGATTATATATAAATTTTCAGACGAATATTTTATTCTGAATAGTTGGAGTTCATTGATCATGATTTTGTAGAAAATATATATTATAATAAAAATACTAATTATTATAAAATTTTATAAAGAAAGTCAAATGAGCATTGGCGGGGGGGGGATGTCTTGGTCTAAGCTGCCTGAAAAAGTTACATAATATATGGTATGTTTAAAATGCTGTAGAATGATAAGATGTCTTCATCATACTGACTAAAAAACACCTGTTTTCTGTTCCTTTTTATTGGCTCGAAAGTTACCCGTTGCCGCACTAGTCCGGCAAAAACATTTTCCGGACAGCTAAAGTTTTTTCCGGACTGCAATTTCAGTTTAAAAACCAGTTAGTTGATAAAATTTTCTATTGTTAAAAGCGCACGATGGAAAATACCATGTTAAATAAATGGAAAGCAAACGAAACTGTAAACAGAAAATAAATCAGTTATCTTTAATATGAGATCAACAGTCTGGCTCCACCGTTAAGGGGGCGAAAAAATACACCTTCGTACAACAGGAAACTCAAGAATTAATTCCACCTCATCACGATAGGGTTAATTAACAGTCCTGTCTAAGGGACGTGCCAACCTTAGTCAGTAACAAGGCTACAAGATCGCACCACTATCATCACAATCATCACATTCATCCTTCACTCATATTCAGGGTAAGTCCTCTATGAGGTACCTGTCTCACCAAAGAATGATTAAGAATGATTAATTAGCTTTTTACCATAGCATATCTTTTTGTGCAAAATTGATTCGTCTACTGAACACTTCAAACTAAAATGTGACGCTATGATTTCAATTAATATTACTTATTTTTGTGAAAATATTATTCTTAACACTATGAAAATATATAGTTTTTGTCGACTTTTTTAAATTGTACATTTATATCAGTTTAATTTCTTCTGGACAGCACTTTTTACTTAAAATAATACGTTTGCTCTTCCATTCTAGCTTTTTGAGGGGACTAAAATATATTAAATATATATTAATTTCTTTGAAAAAAATATAAAATAAATCGTCATTCGTAAAGTGGTAATTAAAATGTGTATTAAAAAATTATTCGTGTGGTTAGTATTTTCTCTCAAAAGTAGATTTTAAGTCCATCCTTTCTTTTGGAAAGTAATCACACAAAAAACTATTAACCTTTATAATAGTATAAAATGGAAATGGGCAAACACTAATCCTGCACCAAGAACTGCTTATGTTCGGGGATTACAGACGCTAGGATAGCATTAAGTCGGAGATTCAATTCAGGAAGGGATTGCATTATCTCGATTCCCCCGCAATTGCTGATAATAAATACAAAACCCAATTAGTTTAAGTTCAAACCACATGACGAAATAGTTTGTCTATGGAAAGAAATTCAGAACAACAAGTGATATGAGGGGGGGTTAAGATTTTTTCTATACAAGAGGCGGGGTGAGGATGGATTTGATAAGTTGGGACGATTGTTTGGTAGTAAAATGTTAATTTCAATATTTAGGACCGAAGTAAGTATTCTAATCGATTCCTTATAGGAACATTAGGGTTCAAAGTTATATCTTTTGGAATGTCGTGTTGTGTATTGTTGCTTTGTCTGGTTTACTTCTGAAAGTTTGATATTTTTGAATATATTTTTTTAAATATTAACTTCTTCTGACTAAACAATGGTTTTGTAGAGTGCTTGACACTTGATTCTCGATTGGCCAATGAGATACTCGTAAAATATGTACCGACCTAAACATTTCACGGACCGCATAGTTTCTTTTTTATGTTTCCCACTTATCAAGTGGTCATTGAAATTTGTGAATAAGTATAACTAGCTGACCCGACAGACGTTGTACTGTCTTCTTTATGAATAATTTGTTTTAGTTTGAATAAATATCAAAATATTCACTTCGACAACTTAGCTTTTATTCTAAAGCTTTTTTAATATACAACATTGTTAGTTTTGTTTTCTGGCGCTAAAGTTATATTTTCAGTGTTCCAGCACGGGAGTGACATACAATTGGCCATGTGAAAATCATGGATTTTCAAAGTTGTTTCCACAAACATTCAACGACTGTCCATTTAATTCGAACATTGTAAATGCAAGCTGCTGGAAATTGTTGCCGCTTAAAATCAAAGGGCGTATCGTTTGGAATCATTATTTGGATACGTGGAATAAAAACGTCTTCACCTTTGTAGGTTTTTTTGCGTAATCGTTGCCTCAATTATGTTGCTAATTAATTTTTTCACTGTCAGCTTTTTTTTACCTGTCAGCAACACAATAATTACTAAACCGACTTCTAGCTTAGGCCTAATGAATATCCTTCATTTAGCTGATATCACATAATCCATTTCATTCGGTTTTATCCTCTCAACCAACCAAATAAATAAGGATGTGTGCAAGTTGCAGCGCGCGTTTTTGTCATTCTACTGAATACGTCCCACAATGCGTCTCGCCGAACATGCAATGCTTAACAATAAAATCCATGAGTAACGTTGATTTTCTTTTAAAAACTCTTGCGGTAATATGGCGATCAATGGGAAATTGGCCAGGAAATAATTCTTGTAGAATTTCTGACCAATTTGAATTGCACGTGAACGTAATAAACAAATCTGGTGTACCATAATGACGTACATACGACTTAGCATCCTGAGCGTACTCATGCGCATATGTCGCGGACTTCCGACGTATGTTGCTGGGACAATAGTCACTCTGCCGTCATTAAATGCATTTAAATCAGTATATTGGTAGCATCCCAAAGATGTACATATTCCACGGAACGGAGTTTTGCTGGTTCAACCTGATATACCAATGGTGTCAGTTGTAGTTGGCCACTGGTGCAGTACATTACAGGGGCTACATTTTTAAACCTAAAATCATTGCAACCGTTGACACACAATGTTCATTGAGCCAATAGCAACTATCAGCAATAAACTGTAATCGATCGTCGCGTTATAATTGAACGCAGCTCAATGGGGATTGAATGCAAGATCTCCTCGTTGATGGTTTAGATTAAAAATAAAGCACATTAATCTTCATTTCGAGACTCGTTTTGCTTGTCATTTTGACTTGCCCGAAAGTGTCCTACGCTCACAGCACTGCGTTCTCTACGACCAAGGTTTTTGCGTCGAGGGTAACGTGGCATTTTCAAGAATCAGAATAATACTGAATCAATGTTATATTAATCTTAAAATATACTCATGATTTTGGTGAACTATGAACTCAAACACTTCCCAACCACTCTGGTCAAATAAAAAACTGCAGTTTTCACACACTCATATAAGGCCTTCAGTATGAATTTTTCTAAAACCAAACAAAACTATGAGGATTTATCTTCATTTCTGTACATCCTAAAAGGTTAGTTAGATAAAAAGGTAGATTCAACGTGTCATGTAATCAGAATTCTTCAGATACATAAATTAACTTTAATCTAAAGTTAATTTTGTAGACTTTTTAGTTTCACAAAATCCTTGAACTACAAAAGTAAATAATCCAAATGTAAATAAACAAACAAATATTTCAGATTCACATTTGTTTACATGTCAACATATGGTTATGATTTGAAATAGTTCTCAAGTTGCTCCACCAGAATGCACATGTGGTCAAGTAACCTTATAGGCCTGTAGGACAGAGCCCTAAGGTTGAATTAAAGATTTTATTTCACACATACCTTGTCCTAAAAAATACGAAGAAAACAAAAAAAGAATTGTCCAGTTTGGTGTACAAATAAAAAAGTTGTAGATGTTCAAAGAAATAGGATTGTTTTGATTTATTTAGTTAAGATTAACATTGGAACAACGTACTGTGTTTACCACTCATTGAATTGATTTTTAGCGAATTTCCCCCTATGGGGAAGTGGTTACAGTACTTTCCGACTTAGTATCGTAATATACTACGTAATATACGCTAATGTAATCTTTGCCTTCAATTTCACTATCATTAATTAAGATCTTAATTTGATATTTTATTCCCTTGGTCAAATAATATTTTTATTCATATAATACAAACTATATATTTTTTACGTGTGTTGTTTCTTTATTATACTTTGCTATTTTGATTAGAATTTTGACTTTTAGGCTTTTTTACAATCTACGGATCTGAGAACTCTTATAAATTAAAAAATATAACAAAAAATATCACTATTACGCATTTCCTTAAAGAATAGCTTGATAATAGGCTGGGAAAAAATCTTGTGCTGTTCCGTAATGCAATTAACATGCATTTTATATGGAAAAATGAGTTTTTGGCTTATTACTACTACACTACAAAAAATAGACAGTAGGTGTAAATTGAAAAGTTGTTTGTCTTTAAAAGACGCTTAAAATGATATGCTATTTGCCATATGGTGCCATTTGACTTTTTTGATTTACAGGGCTACCAGCATTACAAAAAAATAAAATTCTGGTAAAAATTGATAACTTTGAAAATTGTGACATGTAACACATCATTGTAAAGCTGAGTTTACCGGGGTTACAAATTTTCAATCAGAACTGAAAAATGTTTAGCGGTTTCGAAAATACTGGGTATTCCGTCAACAGGAAAAAAATCAAAGAAATAGCCGCCATCTTGAGACAGTTTGAGATAATTAGGTTCGGTTTTACCAAAATGTTCCTCTAAACAAGACCTTTCTGAAAATGTACAATGTGTCATGGGTTTACATAAGAAAATTTAGAGATTCGAACTCGTGACCTTTATTTCTGGCACACCCTGTGCTCAGATCATGTTGTAAATATTTTAAATGAATTCTTCATATGTGATTTAGGGTGGAATAATTTTATTTGGCGTTTCTAGGTTAAACCATACTCCGTTAAAACTATGTGCACGGGTGGTCTGCCTCACCCTGTATAGGTACTATAACAAGATAACAGATATTAAAAAAGAAAAAGGCTAAGATTTATATAAAATACAAAAGTGTATGTATTACTAATGAAAACAAATGTGGTCTCTTTGTTAATTTTCCTCATGTTCAAAGCTCATGAATGATTAAACATACATTTTTAGTATAGTATTTACTTAACGTATCATTCAAACAATACTTTCCTTCAAATAGGTTGAATGCTCACATATACAAAGTAAATCCTATGTAAATTCGCTGAGTTCGCAGGTTTGCTGCGACGGGGGTATTATTTATATAGATAAGTAATATTAAGGATATCAATTTGGAAATAACTTATTAGCTACGAGAAATGGTTTTTAGTTATTTTTTTTATTATTTGTTGTTTTGTTAGTTGTAAAGATATGGTTATCCACAATTATTTCAAAACATTATCTTGGCTATGTAGGCTATTGAAACAAGAGTCTTTTGCAGTATTATAATTTATTTTACATTTATTGATCTCATATTACTTCAAAGTATAAATTGTAAACGATTTTACGTCACAGTTGTGCTGCTAACTGTTGTGATACACACCGTATGCATTCGATTATTTATTAAAAAAGTTTTTCTGATATATCGATATTTTTGATCCGATATTTTCGGTTCGGTTTTATCGTCGATATAAATATCGATACTTTCCTTCGATATCCAAACACTAATCGAGGGAGCGAAGTTTAGATTGAAATCCATCAGAGACGGTGATTTTTGAAGCCCAATTTTATAATATTCGGTTCTGTATGTTCTTACAATCTATAGATATAGATAATATTAGGCTATAGATGTTGATTCAGCTAATTGACAGCAACTCATTGATCTTGCAAGATAAATACACTTCATTAGGCTAATCAGTTGTATGTCGAGTAACATTATCAATCTCAATCTTCATTTACATTATTATTTCCGTTTCAAAATAATGATTGCGTAAGCAAGAAAATTGAAACAACACACGTAAAAAATATATAGTTTGTATTATATGGTTGAATAAAAATATTATTTGACCAAGGGAATAAAATATCAAATTAAGATCTTAATTAATGATAGTGAAATTGAAGGCAAAGATTACATTAGCGTATATTACGTAGTATATTACGATACTAGGTCGGAAAGTACTGTTTTGCCGAACGAGCATGATAGCTCCCACGCGAGTGAAAGTGAGTACGAGATTTTCATGCGAGTACGGTAAACCTTTCCGGCCGTGTAACGTACGATACTTTTCACCATACTATTCAAAAAAACATACTTTCAATCATAGTAGTCCTTACGTAAACCAATACGTTTCTCAATCCCTCAAACCTAACCTATAACAAACAGAACAAACATTTGCTACTGCTGTCAGTGCTGTCACTACACTCCTCTAATAAGTTAAGATACATTAGATACATACATTAGATACATTATCTGAAATGACGACCTATCCAGGTAGGTATTTTAAGCCAAGTATGAATGACAGATGAGTGAAGGTAACCAATAAACAAGCATTAAACGTCGGTTTGCTGCAAATCAGCTGATTGTTTGCTTCCGTTTTTCCGGCCTAGGGCGGCAAAAAAAATGTCCGGCCTTGGACGGCAATTGGTAACAAAAAGGAACAGCAAACAGGAGCCAACAAAAAGGAACAGAAAACCGATGTTTCTGTGTTAATATGATGAAAACATTTTTTTTGCGATAAACATTTTCTGCCCATTCCAACATTTCAGTCTTGCCTTCTGACCCTAATTTCTACCCGAACTCGCCGCGCCGGCTAGCGCAAGCGAAGCTGTTCACAGGAACCACAATGATTCCAGTTTAACATCTACTTTGACATGTATAATATAAAGTATAATAAATGAACCTACCCTACAGAGTAACTTACTACTCATTAGCAGGATTTCACGAAAAATAAGAAATAATGCCCTTAACATTTTTTTCTCGAGTAAAAACCCTGTAGAATATACGATTGTCACTGTAATACTTTGGCTGTTAGCTGATATTAAACGAATTGTGAATATAGTTGGAAACTCTGGGACAAAAAAATCAAATGCTTAGCATATACTTTACAATGCGCGTGTATGCGTTGAACAAAAAACGGAATACGCGCCTCATGCCGTCAGCCTAAACCTATTTTTTTAGCATTTCACTTACATTGTGGTAAAGTTCATATCAATTTAAGCTTCAAGGTCACATTATTTAAGTCATCAGTGAAAACAATATGTGTGAATCAAACTTGTGATATACAAGCTTCTGTTGATTTGATGTTTACTGTGATATTAGAAACATCATCCACACGTTAATTCGTTTGATAAGAATAAAGTATCATCCTATATTCCTATGTGAGCAATGCTTGTGTGTTTGCTTACTCAGTTCCACGATTTATCTCTAAAAATACACCGAGGATTTCCATATAAATCTAAAAATTACTCTTTTTTTGTGTAGTCCTCATTGCCAGACACCATAAATTTACGTAAAAAATGCATCTTAAATTTTACATGTTAGCATCGAATTAATAACAAAATGTTAACTCAGACAAATAAAATTGCTATAAAAATAGATCAGCTACCTACCTGTAGCCCCATGATTTATACCAGCATGAAGAGTGGGGATTGCGAAAGGAGAATAACTAGTGGAAGTAATAACAATGAGCACGACTCTGGGCACAAAATACTTAAAATAAAGATTCGTTAAATTTGTTTGTCATTCACAGGCGCTTATCATTTTTCAAGACCACCGTTGTATATACATTATACTGTCAGGAAAGAATAACGCTGTTGCAGTAAACTGTCATAAATATCGTTGACGGACTGTAGAGTAAAATAATGTTGGTGAAAATGGCTAGAAGAACCTTGTCACTTCCCTCAGTGCGTTTTACGAAATTCAGACAAACTGGTTTGGAATATTCGTGGAAAGAATCTGGCTTTGTTGATGAGGAAAATAGGTGGTGAAATATTTACATGGTCTGGAATATCTGTGAAAAGAGATCTGAATTTTTGTTTTGAGAAAAATAGTTGGTGAAACATTTACGTTTAAATTCACATGTAAAACGCCGACCACAAGAATGAGGCATTTTAAGGTGAATTTGACGATAAGTGTCAATGAAGTTTTTAGATCAGAAGGAACATGTGTCTTAATTCATGACTGAAGCATCGATGTATAAACAAAATATCGATGGATTGAACAGGATTCGTTATTGATTTATTTTTATTCATTATTATATCCTATACTCAAATCCATATTTACCTTTCAGTACAGACCATATGGGAGGTAGCTTCTACTAGTATAGGCCCTACTCGGATCCACATTCACCTTTCAGTATGGAATTTCCATAAGCCATGTATTTCAAATAACAGTTTAAGTTGTAATAGCCAAATTGTGCTGTAATCAGCTGATAATTTTATAATATTATGTTCAAATATTAGTAAACAAATTTACTCAAAATAGATAATAGAACTGTATTGTCCCATAAGGCCTTTACTGAAAAGTGAATGTGGAATTGAGTATATTACCTTTTCTGGGTACATTTGTTTACAAATATCCATATCAACATGTTATAAAATCATCAGCTGATTATAGCATATTTGGCTAATACAACTAAAAAGGCCATATGAAATACACAGCTTATAGTAATTCCATACTGAAAGGTGAACGTGGAACTGAGAATATGATTCTATATGAACAATGTTTGCTTGGTTGTATGTTGGCATGTGTGCTTGCTTGCTTGTATGTTTGCTTGTACAAATATCATGAAAATGGCTCAGAAGATTTCCTTCAAAGTCTGGAAATAACTGATTTACGATTTAAAAACGAGTTCTATGCAAGATAATTGGCCAGAGAAAATCTAATGTAGTAATAAATTAATTTTTAAGGCGAACAAATTAAATTGGGGTTATGAGTTTCCATGCTAGCAACAAAATAACCAAAGAAAAGTTAAACAATCATAGCAGGTGTTCAAAAAGTACGGCCGGCTATGAAAAAATACAGTGTTTTGGATAGGTAATGATTGCTTGGAATACTAAAAAAGTATTTTTATATAAATGTTTTATAGTAATTGGATGAACATAGAATAATACCGAGCAGAGCTCGCTCCACCGTTGTGTAAATTTCTGTAAGCTCTGTCCGCCTCTTTATTAAATAAATAATAATACTAACTTGTTTTATTACAAGAAATGATTTTCCAGAAAATAAACTCTTAATTAATTTTAAAATAGGTCTTTTATACTATCAACATTCATGATTTAACGACTATCACTGACGGTTGACTGACATTATTCTCCCTCTATCTTTCTTTAACAAGCTTAATAAAACAAAAGTGATTTGGTCATACAGTATAATATACCCGTGTATTTCGTCAAATAAACACACAGCAAACCAAATAAATCTATTCATCGTTGATGTAACTAAACGGTAGGCATTCACTGTTTAGTGCGATGAAATTCACAGTATTTAATAAAGCTACTGTCAAAATATAACTCAATAATAAGTGACACTTGTAAATATGAAATGAAATTATGAAATGAAATGAAATGAAATTATGAAATGAAATTATTTTATCCAGCAAAAAAATCAGTTACAATACAAGTTATTATACAATGCGGAAATTATTTCCCCACATGGGCGTAAGCCTGTGAGTGGGGAAAGAGTTCTGAAAGTCTCTCAAAATTATTGTAACAAAAACAAGTGCACTTGTAATAAAAATAACTTACTTTCATTAAAATTAAAATAGAATTCGAGAATTTTTAAGTATCAATTAACAAAACTGAATGAAAATTCAATGAAAAAGAAAACTGAGAGATTGATGAAATGACGCATGCATCTATGATAAATTTATATATAGTGTTTATTGAAAACTGTAAACGGGGCCCGGCCATACACGCGGACATTCAAGGTCAGACAGTCACACGGTAAGGACAGACGGACTCGCACGCGTACTACACACACACACACACACACACACACACACACACACACACACACACACACACACACACACACACACACACACACACACCCGCGCGCGCGCGCTCATATACTCACACCACATTTACACTAACAGATCGAGGGTATCAACAAAACAAGATTACTAAGCGTATGGTGATTCTAAATAAGATCTAATTCTAACATCTGGCCCAGTATCCAAAAGCCACTGATTGACTTTTTTTTTAAAGCGGTTATGCTACGAGTTTGTGGGTGTTTCAATATATTAGGAAGCAAAGGATAAATCATATAGGCTAAGTAATGAGATGATGTGGTATTAATAGTTTTTGTCAGACGAGGATCAATAATACCGGAAGTCGCTGAATACCTTGTAGAATAAGAATGAGATATTTGCTGAAAAAGTGAATAGTTGGACTTAAAAATATAGATAACTAAGGATTTAACGTAAAGTTCATGAATGCTAAACACTTCAAATAATAAATTAGAGGGATAACGTCGATTTTTATTCAAAGCTGATTTAATTATAGATTTTTGCATGACTTCTAAAGGCGAAAGTGAACTCTGATAACTGCCACCCAAGCTAAATTCCATACTGTAACAAAGACTGAACATAAGCGTAATAAACTGTTTTTATTAGATCGGGAGCCAGAACTGTATTTAGGTTTGAAAAAATAAAACTAAATTTTCTAAGTTTGTTTCTTAGATAAGTGACATGACCAGTCCATTTCATACGATTGTCAAAAATAATCCCGAGATATTTGTACTCAGAAACCCTCTCAATGGCGTCACACGTCGTGCATACATTCACACCGCCACATGTGTGCAGGCGCAGACACATGTCAGTAGGATCGTGATCGGCTCTCAGTGAAATTGTCAAGTATTTAGTTTTAGAAATATTTACCGAGAGCCGATTTTGATCAAACCATTTTTTGATGGTGGAGAGGCCGCGCTCCGCAAGGCCGTAAGAATCCCTCCAACTGTCGCCCTCAAATAAAAGGGCTGAATCGTCTGCGTACAGAAAAATGTTGCCATTTGCTAGATTGACTTTTCCTAAATTGTTAATATATATATATATAAGGAACAGTAACGGCCCCAATGTACTGCCCTGTAAAACCCCATAATCAATTTTTGCAGGGGCACTTAATTTATTAAATATGGAAACAGTTTGGAGGCGATCACACAAGTAATTTTTGAACCAGTTCAAAGCGGTGCCATGGACCCCAATGTACTCTAATTTTCTTATCAAAATGTCCCTATCAACTGTATCAAAGGCTTTGGCTAGGTCGATGAAAACTAAAATAGGTTTTTTATTACGTCCAATAGCCTCATGAATATTTTTTGTGAGCAAGAAAAGATCGTCATTTAAATTTTTATCTCTTCTGAAACCAAATTGATTTTTAAACAGTAAATTTAGGGCAGCCAAATATTTTTCAAGTTGTAATCTTACTGTTTTTTCTAATATTTTTGAAATCACACTTGCCAAGGTAATTGATCTGAAACTAACACAATTGTTTTCAGGCCCCCCCCTTATAGATAGGAATTACTTTACCCATTTTAAAACATTTTGGAAAGACCCCTGAGGAAATACTTTTGTTAATCACATGAAGAAGCGGTGACTTTAAATATTCAAGGTTATTCTTAATTAATTTTGCCGGAATTTGATCATGACCAGGAGCCGATCCTCCTTTCAGTTCATTTACTAAATTTATAAGTTCTGCTTCTGATATCGGCTCCAGTCGGAAAGAGGAGTCGGTCGCGAACTCGGCGTCATCAACAACGACCTCGGTTACATGGGGGATAGCACTGGCTAATCTCTGGCCCCTACCTCTACATAATATTTATTTAATTGATCAGCTGCTTGCTTAATTTCATCTTCTCCTATACTATCTTTCCTGTCCAAAAATTGTTTAACAGGAAATGAGTCTTTATTTTTTTTTAATTCCCATAATTTCAGCAAGGCTGCTCCATAGTTTAGCTTTGTTGTTTCTTGTTTCAGAAGTTTTTAGCGGTAATATGAGTTTTTTGCTTCCTTTATTGTGCGATTCAGAACATTTCTATAATTTTTAAAACGATCTTTAAGTACTGTATTAAAAGGTTGTCTTTTTAGTTGGGCGTTCATCTTATCTCTGACTCTAATTGATTTAACGATCTAACGGAATTCCCTGAATTCCTGCATTCAGTTCTTCTCAGATATCAATTTGAGAACAAACAATTCGAAGTCGAATGTAATTTTGTTTCGTCTTCGACAGCAGGAGGCTGACCTGCAACCAGTTGTCATGGTAGATGAAGACCTCCTAGAGTTAACTGATTCCACAAAGTTCCTCGGAATGATCCTCGATAGAGGTCTGACGTGGAGTGACCATGTTGACCATGTTTGTTCAAAGGTCACATCGGGTATTTTTGCTCTCCGCAATCTAGCCAAAGTATGTTCTAGAAATATACTTCTAATGGCCTACTATGGCCTAATTTTCCCCTACCTGGCTTATGGTATCAGACTATGGGGTGGTTGCGCTAAACACATTGCAAAAAAGAGCAATCAGAATCATTTTGAATCTGCATCCAAGAGAGTCGTGCAGGGATGCCTTTAGGGAGCTTGATTTACTCACTCTGCCCTCACTTTACATCTTCGAGGTGGTACTTTACTGCCGCTCGAAATGTTCTCTTGTTCAGGGCAGTCAAATCCATAACCATGACACCAGAGGCAGGGACAGTTTCCGTGCGCAGCAGCATACGACTGTGGCGTGCGGGCACTTACCCTCGCAGGCTGGTGTTAAGTTTATTAACAAGCTCCCTAAAGAAATCAAGCAAATCCCAAATGAAAAATCAATTTAAAACTCGACTTAAACGCTTTTTAGTGTCAAAGTCGCTTTACTCGATTGATGAGTTCATGCTAAGCCGCTGGGGAAATCAAAATTAGAACAAATATTTTACGCGAATGAAATCTAGCATTGGCGTGTCACATTAAACAAAG
Source organism: Flexamia atlantica (assembly GCA_035578135.1). Classification (NCBI taxonomy): domain Eukaryota; kingdom Metazoa; phylum Arthropoda; class Insecta; order Hemiptera; family Cicadellidae; genus Flexamia; species Flexamia atlantica. Next base: position 17,026,250 of record JAQJVK010000014.1, on the reverse strand, counting down.
TGAAAAAAATTGTACTTATACTATTTGACGTTTGCAATGCAATGTATATTGTCTTTTTACTGCAATAAAAATTTTTGAATTTGAATTTGAACGATACCAGTGGAAATCCAGGGTTTAATATTACATAGTTTAGCAGGTTTTTTGCTCGTTTTGGAAGAAAGGGTTATAATATTTTTCAACTGATTTGCAAAATTTTGACTACTCAAATTAACGTCATCTATATCTAATACACATGACCACTCCTGGTCAGAGACAAGACGGCGCGCCAAATCAAAGTCCAAAACATTTGCTGTTTGTTTAATTTCAAAGTTGTTGCTTCTTTTGAAGGAGTTTATTTGTAGTTGCGCAACTGTAAAATAATGATCAGTTAAACCAGATTTAATAACAGCAGATTTAATCAATTGGGTGTTTTTGAAATCAGTGAAAAAATGATCCAAACAACTTTTAGAAAATTCCGTAACTCTAGTAGGTTTATCAATACAACTGATAAAACCCGCTCCGTACAGTGTGTCCAAATATCTCTGCGATAAAAAGTCTTTCGTTCCGGGCAATATGCAACAATTGAAGTCTCCAATCAGCCAGTGAACCACCTTTTTATCTCTCATATAGTAACTCATTGATCCCATATAATAACGATACGTAAAAAAACTTAAGATTACATTAATTTTAAACGAAAAATATTAAAGATTTTCGTAACCTAACCTATTTTATCACAACAATGATATTTTGTGTTACTATAGATTCTACACTCCGACATTTCGAACATCCCAGTCACAATAATTCCGATTGTTCTGGATTCCCCCTAAATTTTTGTGATTACAAATTCACAATAGACCGAAAACATTTCCTCACACTATAAATACACTATAACTTGGGCGTCGATCTCGTTAGCCCATTTGCGATCAGTTTCGAGCTACATTTCAACAGGTTCCTTGCACTTGACGATGCTTGTCCTCCGTCTTTCTGTAGTCCTGTTGGCCCTCTGGTTAGGCCTCACCGCTGCGGACGTTGACCCCGACGAAGGGAACAACAATCTTGGCTTAACCAGGACCTTCCCTGAAGCCAGCCCGGACTCGGTCCCCAAGTACTACCCTTGCATGGAGGACTGGGCCAAAATTGTAAGTCGGTTTCAATTTGGATTATAAAGAAAAATAGATAGTCCAAACATTGTTAAATTTTGAATCCAAACGTAATATGATCATATGCTTCAAAAATTAGCACATGCTGAAGGAGAATCTTGGTATTGAAGAAATTAAAAATAGATTTTTTACCCTTTGCATTCCTTGTTTTAACCCTTTTAGTGCCAGAAAAAAATTTAATGTAGGAGTAAGAAGTGCCGGACCTTATTTCAATGTTACCTTATTTGAATGTTACCTGCAAGAAGTGCCAAGCCTTTTTTAGCGAAAATGTAAGCGTTTGGGAAAAAATTCACTAAAAACTTATTTATTACAATTCTTTTACAAATCTTTTTTCTTCATTAAATCTGCATCATTCATTTTTATGTTTAAACTAAAAAAGCATATTTAGGTTTCACTCTGATGCAATTTTTATTAGTTTTGTGTGGAACTACGTAAAAAAAACAAGTAAAAGCCATGTATAAAACATAAATTTACTATAAAAGGCTAAGAATGTACCAAATAAAACGATAATCTTGCAATAATGCAGATTTGAACGTCACTAAGCAACCTACTTCAATCAGTATTCGTATTCCATATTTACACTAGAAACATCATTTAACATTTAAAAAGATCCACAAAATTAAAATACAAACTATATTTTAATAATAATCCTATAGGTGACACAAAAACATAGCCTACAATTTTTTTTACAATTTTATTAACCGTTCAGCAAAAATTACAATTGCTATACAGGCTAAGGTTTAAACTAAATTACACAGACGAATTTGCATCTCTTCCATACGAAATGCATGGTTTATTTGTCTACCAACAGCTGTTTGCATTCCAGTATGTCATTTCAGTTAACCATAGAGACAGTTCAGGAGAAAAGTCACATGAACCAAAAGAGTTGATTGTAGAAAGACATTTGGCACGAATTCCAGCCAGTAAAAACGAAAAAATATATTTTATATGTATAAAAATGTAAACGTTTATAAAAATGTAAACGTCTCACTACGAGATCCCGGCACTGAAAGGTTTAAAATTATAAAAATAAAATCCTTTTTTAACACTAAACCATATTTTAGCTCGAAAGAAGCAAAAATACCCCATGTTAGTGATACAAATGTCTAGAGTGAAATCACAACCCTGGCGTAATCTGTAGTGGCGAGTGCCGATCAAATTTAGCGAGTGCTCTTCTGGCTTCAAAACATACATAAGCATGAGCTTAGTCAATGGTTTAACTCATGATTTTTATTACATAAGCGATGCTATTTTTTATGTAAACGGAATGAATTAGGCGATTTCCGACCAGTAGCCTCTGTCAGAACTTCTCGCTTAATGGTGATTTTTTTTAGCTCTTTAGGTCAAATGCGCCTTTTAAGAATATGAATATAGCAAATCAAACCCGAAGCTGTTACGAACACTTAACGTATAGTTTTGTCCCACTTCGGTAATATTGAATAATAAATAGGAAAACATAAACATGACAGCTGTATATCAATATACTAGTGCTCAACGTAATTTCAACTAAATTATACAACGATTCTTTTATCAACCGCCAATTTTTACATGTTACAAAACTCTATACTCCAATATCCAAATGGATAAAACACAAATGAATAATTAAGACAATGTCCTCAATAATTTAGTCTATCATGCTGATCCGACTTGAATCTTCCGTTTGACAGTGCAAAAATGACAGTGACTGCTGCTCTGGGGAGTGCATCAACCGCAGGTTCTGCAAAGTCCTCGGACTCGAAATGAGAAGGAGGAGGATGGCGTCAAAGAAGGAGTTCCAAACAAGCTTAAGTTGAACTAAATAAGGTTGTACAGCCATGAGATTGTATGTCGTATGATCACTTGTTGTAACATATTACAAAAGAAAAGAATATCATAGTAAAAATTGTGGTTTGCATTAGTTAACTGATGAATGTCTTGATATAATTTACGGCTTACCTCAAAATACAGTAAAAAGCGTAATGTAATATGCCAGAAAGTACTGTGTATGCCAGAATAGGCCCTACCAGCCCTCAGTATCAGTAATGTACTAGGAACACCCTATGGAAGAATGGATATTTTCCGCCGCCGAAAAAGAGATTGTGCCATTTTAATTTTTCAGTCGATTGGAATAATTCTTGAACGAACGAAGTTAAGTGAATGTATTAGCGGAGTCAGAGATTAAGATTATGTATTAGCGGAGTCAGAGATTCATTGTCCGTCACTGTGTGTGTGTGTGTGTGTGTGTGTGTGTGTGTGTGTGTGTGTGTGTGTGTGTGTGTGTGTGTGTGTGTGTTTGTGAGTGACTGTGTAGGCCTACGTAATGCGATGCTCAAAAACGGTTCCACTGATCATTTCCAAATTTTGCACAAACGTTCAATTGCTCATCGAAAAGATACAGTACATCATCGGATTATCCGGATTAATGTGGTGGAACACCGATTCGGATAACAAAAAATCCGGATAATCCGAGGTCACTACAATATCGCAAAAAAGCGATCGTGTACCTTAGCCCCTACTAAATTGATGCTGTAAGCGACGTGTCAAGACTGTACATGTTAGTCTTTCAAATTTTACGGGGGTTTAGTTTTGAAACAAATTTAAGAACTAAACTTTTTTATTAATCATACAAATATAATGTTTAATTTTACCGTACTTTCGGTTTAGGTTTGGAATAAAACGCCAGATGAAAATATTTTATTTGTTAAAATAAATAATCATAACTCAAAATAACTCAAATTTGAAATAATCATGGCGAAACCAACCCAAATCTCAAAACTTATTACAGTAACTCTTTTTATGAAATAACGCAACATTTCAAATGCGCAAAATTGCCTTAGGCTACGTCTTTGTTGATGACTGCTAGCGCCCCAAGTAGCAATTCAGAAAAACTACGTTCACGAAAATGCTGCAATGTACCGTGCTGTTTATGCAATGTGATTCCTTCAATTATTGTGATTCCCAATTCATACATTAATGTATTATATTTGCATTTGACTTTTAGAAGGCGCATTTCACCCGCAAATTCGCTAAAATCATGTCATTGCCGTGATTTTAATTTTTTAATTTCTCGGATGGAACGGTCCGGATAATCCGGGATCCGGATAATGTGGGGTCCGGATAATCCGAGGTGTACTGTATCATTAAATTTTGAAGTGAATACCTTGAACCATTCCTTAGCAATCCAATTTTAAGTATTTGAAAAAATGCCATTACATTAGCATTCCCATCAGGTGGAAAATCAGCATGCTGCTGCTCTCTGGTGGGTTTTTTGTGCAGGATTTAGTAAAATACATTCATAGTCTAGGAGAAAATATTTTTCTCCTAGACTGTGAAGACATTACTGATAAGACGAACGTTTCCTCAGGACTTTTCGCGTGTGAATTTTGGGTTTTCCACTAATAATAACCGTGGAACCTTTTTCAAAGTAATTGAAGAAGCGTCAAACACACAGCATGTGATGTACCTTTTGCGGAATAGTTATTTATGCATCTAGGGACTAAAGTGAAACTTTTTCTCCCTGAGGGAAACTGTTGTCAAAACAATTTCCCGAGGGAGAAAAAGTAATTTAGTCCCGTGATGCACACAAAATGTTTCCTCCACCTACACCATTAACAATAACGAGGTATAACACTGTAACTTTACCTTCAGATGATCCTTTGCTTCAACAAACTGCATTACAATCACATAGCCTATATAAATGAATAATGTAAGGTATTTAGGCTTTAATTTCAACCATTTTATTGACACTCTTCTGTAAAAATACTCTAGGCCTAACTTATTTGTTCACAAATATGCAGGAATATAGCCTAAACTACAGTAAACTCAAAATGGATACGCTGTCCTGTAGACAACGGAAACGGACGGACGCTCGGTTGCTGTGACACTCTCTTCAATATAGAGAAACAAATTAAAATCGACAGTGTTGCCATATTTTCTCACCATCCACTGCGGCGTTGCCGAATTTCTTCCCATGTATTTCTTATGAGATTACTTTTAGTCCCGTGGGACTAAAAGTACTGTAAGTAAGTAAATCACATGGAGTAAACTAGTACTTTAGTATTCTATTCCAGGGACTAAAAGACAACTATAGATAGTAGTTGGAGGAAAAATATATTGGCCGCATATTTAATCGCTAGTTTTTTTTATTTTAAATTATCTTCATTTGCATCACATTTTTTAATAAACGCAATTTTTCGTCAATGTTAATTTTCTAGCAATGGATGTAGTGTGTTATTATTTGTGAGTTCATCCAGTTACGCGATAAAAGTATAGCACGATCAAGCTGCCCTTCCAAAGTCAAGCAGCTGGTTGTAAGATTTTGACAGTTGTACAATGTAATATAATGTTATTGTATTATACTATTACATGTTTTTGCTAACAAACATTCTCATTTTGACATTTTGGACAGTGAGTGAAAGCGCGCATGTCGGAGCAACTCTGAACTATTGCTTGCATGAGCGCTAATAATTTCTCCTCTGCTTTGCGGCGGCAGAACTTAATGTTGGATATGGGTACTGTTTTCACTTCATCATACCTTTCTGGCCTTCAGAAGTCGAAAAATCGATTGAGGGAGAAAATATTTAGGCGATCACTAAAAAGAGATCAAAATCCTTTATGTCGAAATAACAAAAATATGCTGGCCTGATGGGAGAGTATTCTGGTGCAAACAGCAGGAATGTTCGTTTTCTCAAGAGGTTCAAAATGTATCAACAAAATTCCGGTTTTACATTCACGGTGTGTTTTAAACTTTGATTTTGTTGTATCAAACACTAGTTTTTTACGATATTCAACTAATATTAGTAAAAATTAAATTATTTTACGGATGCACTATACTAGCATACGTGAGTACATGCATCTAGAAAGATACGCGTATGCTGCTGAGATTGCTGGCTTACGCATGAGAATACGCTAGCAATCTCAGTCAAATGATCGTACACTTTCACTATATCACTATTTAACTTTAAATAGCATGGGAATGTAACATCGCTCTACCGTCCAATGAGAATAGGCGAAGAAACACACAGAGAGCTATTGCAAACCCATTTGATTTGTCAGTTAATTTATCAAAATTGAGTCATAAATAAAGAAGTTTTGTTGTACTAAAAAATCTAGATAATTTTTGACAAAAATAGTATAATTAATTAATATTATTATTCCGTTGTAGCAATCTTAGGAAAAAACAGCTGTTCTTATCAGAAGAAGTGCCTTCATCTCGACCACCCCAAACTCACCTTTAATCATATCCCACTTAAAATACGCAGCCGTGCTGCGTCTAACCAGGTAAAAAAGGCACAAGCATTACGTTGGTACATTGGTTTACATTGTAAATTAATAAAACGCTTAGTATATCCTTACTTTCAATACATTTACGATGCGTGATTGTTTTTACTTGTTTTAGCGAATTTCCCCTATAGGAAAGAAGCTGTTACCTTAGTACTCATGGTAAGACCTAAGCCCGAGACCATGATAACTTTTCGTTTTGGGGCCCCCAGAAGCAAAAAATACTATTTGTTCATTTTCATAAGTATATATGTATATATATATATGTGTGTGTGTGTGTGTGTGTGTGTGTGTGTGTGTGTGTCTTTAAGCACGATAACTCGCGTTAAAATGGCCCAATCTTAATTAAATTTGGCATGGATTATGTTAGTAATTATTCGGACGAGTTCGTAATCCAGCCCAATCGGACTACCGGAAGGGGGGGTGAAGGGGGATAAACCCCCCCCAAAAATGGGTTTTTTGAGTTTTTACATAGATAAATTAAAATAATCCAATTTTTGTTGGCACCATTGAATTCAGCTCAAAAAACAAACAATTTAGTATTTTGAATCACTGCTCTATGTCCATTAGTTACCGAGATATTGAAAGTGGTAAACACAGTACGTTGTCCCAATGTTAACGTTATGGGAAATAAGTTAAATTCTATATCTCGCTTATTTCTCAACATATCTTGATAAAACTTGGTAAATGGCTTCTTCTAGTTCAGACCTACTAAATATTGAATTAAAACTACCCAGTTTTAATATACCCGTAGCAGCAAACCTGCTTACTCATTCCCCATGTTATTCTTATGGAGCTTACCGAAACATGTCAAATCTCGCTATGTTGGATTAACATACGTTGTTTTGCATTTGAAATTCGCTGAGTATGCAGGTCTGCTGCAACGGGGGTATTATAATATTTTCTAAGCTTGTGTCAACTTGGAATTCAAAGGGTTACCCGATTCAATACATCTGCACAGACTGCAGCGTCTTTAACTTTAAAACCTGCAGGATACGTCGTGTTATGGCCGGTTTACGACCTAGAAACTCTTTCCTTGATGGTCTCGACGTAAACTGAAACACTTTTTTACATTGTGAACAGGACATTTGTGGTTTTATAGGACTCTGCACTCGGCGTCAAAACATTACTATCTTCGAAGTTACTCCAGCAGCAGTCACTCAAGTGATCAGCTGTTAGAGTCATTTTGAGACTTACAAAGATATGACGCTGGGAATAAGCTTGTCATGTTCTTGGTTTGGAATGGCCAATAAATTCTGATGATTGTAACACACCTGTAGGTCATTTTAGGTTGATCTTTGCCACTAACAAAGCTTTCATATTATTTATTCTACATTCATCTTTCACTCACATTCGCCGACCTCCTATATTTTATATCCGACCCTACTTCCTATCCTATCCTATCCTATCCTCCCTACTTCCTATCCTATCCCATCCTATCCTATCCTACCCTATCCTATCCTACCCTATCCTATCCTACTATATTATAATTATATAATTATATAAATATTATAAATGTGAAAGTATGGATGTTTGTGTGAATATATGTCTTTTAACCACGTGAAAAATACTGGATTAACTGAGCTGAAACTTTGCAGGAATAGAGCCACTGTATCAGAAAAAGAGATAGGTCTATTCACTTCCTTAAAATCCCCTCGGGCTACGCCCCGTGAACGTCCTTAGCTTCAATGTTTACATTTTATAAGAATGTAAACATTCAAGTACTGAGTTGTAAACAGCTGTGAATTCTAAAATTTAACAGTTCGAACTGTTCAAAGAGCAGATAAGCTGAAATATTCATCGTGAGACTAGCACAGGCAACTGCTAGTCTTCTCTATAATTTTTATCCAATTAGTTTACGCTGTAATTGCTTTTGAAGTAAAAGGCTTTAGTCCTTGATACTTAATATCCAACAGCATACATAATTAGACACTCCACAAATGAATAAGCTGATTCTTTGAGTGGCATAGTATTACCTTGGCCTAGGACAATCTTAACTTTTCCTTTTTAGATTTCCAAATACCTAAATAGGCCTATCTTAACTGGAATTTCTTAAACGTACCTTTAATAACATTTTCCATTTAAAGTTATCAATGAGAAAATAAAACCGTTTAGAAATTCCAATAACGGTTGATATCTCGCTCGTGTTACTTTATAGTAACAATTAAAGTTCCACAGTTCGCGCATTGTATCTCCGGCTATGGCTGAGTCGGCTGGTTGCAAGGCGCAGGGGGGGGGGGGCGGACTTTTCTGAAAACATTGTTGTAAGCCCCGCTGCTTGTCAAACGTTGTGTTTACTAATATGTTGAGAATGTCTTATAATGCGGTTAGTAACGTTGAAACCATAGCCAGAGATATAATGCGCGAACATAATCAATTCCACATTCACCTTTCATTACAGGCCTTAAGAAACAATGCAGTTCTACTATATTTTGTTTACTAATATTCATAATATATCATTATTAAATTGTCAGCTGATTATAACATGATTTGTACAACTTCCATTTTAAAAAGCATGGCTTATGGAAATTCCATTCTGAAAGGTGAATGTGGAATCGAGAATAGGTGCTGTTATATATACTAATAAATCATTTACGGGGGTCACCAGTTTCCAATAAACCTGCATAGTTCACGCATTATATCTCCGGCTACGGCTAGTACGCTACTAACCGTATCGTATTATATTTTAAACTTATGATTTTGGTAAACGCAGCGTTTGACAAACAGCAGGACTGTAGAATAATGTTTTCAGAAAAGTACCCCCTCTCTCCCCCGCGCCTTGCAACCAGCTGACTCTACCATAGCAGGAGATATAATGCGCAAACTAAAAAAATACTGTGAGCTTTGTAGTTTTACACTCACTTAAGGAGACCCCCACAACATTCAGCGAGTAAGGATGGAAATTACTGACCTCTCGTGCAGCCCCCCCCCCCCCTTTCCAGCAAAGGTCAATACTACTTTAATGGCAAAGGTGACTACTTTAAAATTAATTTTTACTTTTAAATAATATGAAATTTTGAATCCGGAATTTTAAGCACAATTGGGACCTATTGAATAATTTATAACCAAATAATATTGGTGATTACTAGCTCTGATTGGTTGATTTGCTAATACAGGGTGTTTTTTTTTTTAAACGCAACCCATTTTTAAGATTGAATAATGCACATATGAATGTGTAATGAGGATTGTTTTATTGCTCTTTACATTTTATACAATCTATTATTTAAGTTTGATCACAATTAAGTTACATTATGTGCTCAAACAGTCCGTCATTGGCATTTGTATAAAGTTATACTCTGTCCATCAAATTCCCGAACATGTGTTGCAAGGTACCGCTTTGAATTTCTTGCATTAAATTTGTTATATTTATTTTGAGGTGTTGAATATATCGTGAATTGTTTTCGTAGAATAATACTACTTAACATGTCTGTTCACAAATTTTATTCAGATCGGACCATTTGTACGCGAGTTATCGTGCTTAAAGACAGACACACATTAAAAACGCAACCCAAAACTTGATTTTATCGGTGAAGGATTATTTCCCCCAATATCCCTGATTTGACGCCACTACATTTTTATTTTCTTCGGGGATCCATAAAAAATAAGGCCTAAAAAAATAAGTCACACTATATTCAGTACCCCAAAACAAACAAAACAAATGTAATGTAAAGATGTACCTAGCAGCAAGTGTTCGGGAATTTGATAGAGAGAGCATAACTTCATACAAATGCCACTGGCGGATTTTTAGAGCACATAAAGAGAACTAAATGTATCAAAATAAAATAATAGAGTGTATAAAACGTAAAGAACCATAAAACAATACTTATTTAATATCTATATGAGAGTTATTCAATCTTATAAATGGATTGCGTTTAAAAAAACACCCTGTACTTTTACGCTGCTATTACCTTGCCATTTACTGCACAATGGGCATCTGCTGTATGTAAATTGTCCACGATCAGTTAAATATTCAGTAAACCTAGAGGTTGTAAGATTTTCATAAACAATCCAGACCAACGCAGAGCAACAAGTTTCCAGATTCTGTGGGAGCAGCAACAGGTTTGCCGTTGACTAACTTGATTTTCTCCCTCTCCATTAGCCCCCCCTCTTACTCACCACCACCCCTCCCCCCCCAAAACAACCTCCAATTTACCTCAAGTCAGGGTTGAGATTTTCACGGTACATTGAATGGTGGTTTCGAAGTGAGTAGGTAGATAAATGGTTATTAAGAAAATAAGTTACATTTTCGGGTAAATCAATCACAAATTTAAGGATATTGTTTGATGTTATCTTAAACAGGGTGGATGACCTTGAAAACTATTGCTGATATTGTTGTCAATATTACTACTGCAGCCTCACTTGCATCAATGGATACAATGACACTCGACACTACAAAATATTAAACAGCTGATTAAAGCTCAGTGTTATTTTTTCATAAGAATTGTATTGATCCAACCCGACACATCCGTAAAAGGGCTGTATGGCGAACCCCTTAGAAAAAACCCAGTAAATTCTGAGAAACTTCACAAATTTTATGCATGATCCTCTTTAATCTTACGCATAAATCTTGAATATAGAATCAGTAGTAACTGAGAACTCAATTGTGTATTAATATTCAAGGATTTGGGTTTGTACATTTTGCTTGAAGCAGGATTTCACAAAATATATTACATAATTGTTTCCTAACATCTTGTAGCAAGGTCAAAGTTATTTATATCCGTATAGAGTCTTCCAGTATTATTTATCAATAGCCGGCCATGATTAATTAATATATAAAAAGAAAAACGTATTTATTCAGTAATATAATATCAAGATGTAATACCTATAAACTTCTATATAAAGCAATCGTTGGTGGTTCAAATAAATTGAAGACAACTCGCTGTTAAACAATTTAAAGGGCGTTTCTTTAAGCCAAGAGAATGAAATAAAGTTTAACCGCCGGGCGTCTAGAATACTAATACAAGAAAGTCTTTTCAGGACTTAAAGGTGTATTTTAACTCAAAGCTACCCAATAGAAATGTAAACTACCTGTTATTATATAACTCTGATTTATCCGTTTATTTATTTATTGTATTCGCATACAATATGAGTAAAGTATAGGTATGAGTAAAGTTTTCTCGCTTGCATGTATAATTATTTTACTGCCTGGTAGACAGAGCCTTAACAGTAATATTAATTTTACCACTTCCAGATTTTATGAAAGAAATCCAGGGTTATTATTTTCCTCTACATTTTTAGAAGAGTTTCTAGGGTTTTGATTGAAGCATATTGACCTCTAGAAATATATTTATCTGTATAAATTTGGCTCGGTATAAAATTAAACAGTCTAAAAAATTCATATGAATTTATACAGAAAACCAAAGACTTAAATATACAGATGCACCATACCTTAGCATCATTCGATGTTGTTAACCTTTACACCAATGTGCCAATAGATAAAGTATTAGAATTAGTCAGAATCCAACTCAACAACAGCCCTAACATGCTAACTGAATCTGTCGATGAAATAATAAATCTACTGTCTGAGACCTTGAACCAAAACTATTTCATGTTTGATGGAAATTTCTATACTCAATTTGATGGATTAGCAATTGGTTCTCCACTTTCCGGTATTTTATCTGACATCTATCTTAACTACATCGAAAATGAATTCATCTTTTCAGATCAAAATAATTACAAGAACAAAATCACTCTCTATAACCGTTATGTGGATGACACTATCTTGTTGTTTAATGGAAATGTTCGTCAACTAAACCTTTTGCTTAACTATTTAAATAACATCACACCTAAGCTACAGTTTACCATAGAAACTGAAAATAACAACAAAATCAACTTCCTGGACATGACAATAGAAAAGAAGGATAATAAATTTGAGTTTGATATTTTTAGAAAGCCCACCAATTCAAACCAAACAATACATGCCACATCATATCACCCCATTTCTCAAAAACTTGCTGCATACAATAGTTTAGTTTACAGATTGCTCAATTTCCCCCTTTCAAAAGAAAACTATGTAAGAGAATTAAACTTAATAAAACAGATAGCAATCTCCAATGGATACAACAGCAGCATGATCGACAAGATAGTAAATAAATCCAAAAATAGAGAAAGGACCGCCCAAAATAATAGTATTGATTCGCCTGTCGACCAGAAATTCGTATGTGTGGAATACAGCCACGTAATACAAAATGGATTAAATAAGGTTTTAAAAAAACATGGGCTAAACTTGACTTTTAGGACTAACAACAAAACTAAACATACTCTATCGACTAAGAATGTCAATACCAATAAATTTGAAAAATCTGGAGTATACAAAATAAAATGCATGGACTGCCCTAACTTTTATGTAGGGCAGACTGGGAGAACCTTCACCCAACGGTACAAGGAACACCGCCCCGACCCCAAAGTAAATAAACAAAAATCAACTGTAGCTCAACATTTAATAGATTATAATCATACTATAGACCACATCAACAATAGCCTGGAAATTTTACACATTTGCAACAAAGGTAATAAATTAGATTCTCTGGAGCAATTTGAAATTTACAGGAGCTTTAATGACAGTGAAGAAAAGAAAAACATTTTGAATGAGAAATTGAATTTTGCATCACACTCAATATTTAATACAATAATTGCCCACAAAACTGGAACTGATCAATGTAACCTTTGGACACCTGATAACAGTGGAGGGGCTGGGGGCAGACCTGCATGTTTTCCTCAGTCTGCTTCCTGTTAGTGCTGTGGTAATGTGTAAAAGTAGGCCTACTATGTGTTGTTTTATTCGTTTCATTATAATTAAATGTTTGTGACAAATGTTTGACTGTTTTGACGAGTCCTCAATGGATGATAAGTTTTTGTAGAAGAATCACTTGATAATGCTGATTAAGCGAAACATGTAGTGACAATGCACTATATTTGAACTGTTTGACGTTAAGGTATGTACCTATTTTAGTCTTACCACAGTTCAGGGGCTACAATAATGGATTTTAATAAAATTAAAGCTATTACTTTCTAGATTTGATTTTACGGGGGGTGAAAAATATACCATGCCTTTGTGCTGGAGGCATTTGAAATTTCAGCGAATGTGCTACTATCTGATGTAAAACCTGTGAACATTTTCCAAATCTCATCTGTTTATAATAAAACATATGGTCAAGATAGCATAATCAGTTTGAGAATATAGAAATTTTTACAGAACAAAAGGCTAATATCTACAATTATTGTAAAAGTAGCTTTATACTCTTTTTATTTCGAGAGAGAGAGAGTATTCTGCGTGTTTAGTGTAACCTTAGTAATTCCCCAATTCGTTTTTCAAAATTAAAAACAAATTTCAAAATGGTATAAGTCACCGTCCCTTGAGAGATGTGGCTATACTTTACCGCCCTCGTTTATTTAGCTAAAGGTTTGTCTTCCTTCATTTGATGAATGATCAGCTACGAAGTCCTTGGGCTGTTTTTTTCTAATTAATAAGCAGCCTGACAACACGCCTGATATTTTATTCTAATTAAACTACTTTATAAGTATTTTTGCCTTATATCTTAAAATATTCTAACCGTATTTCAGTTTAAAAACAAGTTTTAATATATAAGCAAGCTATACAGAGAATAGAATATACTCACAAATTTATTCAATACACATTAAGCCAATTACATCGTATTTTCCTTCCCGTCAGCCCCTTCTTTAGATTTGCCCTTGTCTTTGCCGTCTTTGGATTTGTCTTTTTCCTCTTCGTCCCCCTTGAATTCTTCCCTGCAGGACCCTATGCTCTGGCCAGCCCCGAAGCCCAGACCCACCACTATGGGCCACCGCTTTCGCACGAGGATGGACCCTAGAAACCCGCCTATGAGGCCTATTCCCACGCTGAGACAGGCTGAGTTTAGGCAGGTTTCAAGGGCTTGATCGTCAATGCCACCTCCTTCTTTTTTAGACTCGTCTGCTTTTCCATCTTTTGGCTCAGGCGCCGGCTTTGCGTCGTCAGCTTTTTTGTCTGACATACTCTTTTTCCAAGGATGTAAAAGGTCCCTGAAACACAAGAGAATGTGTATATATTTGAAATAGATGTCTGATTGATAGTTTCAAAGTAAATTACACAGTCCTTACTGCTCACACTGTCTTTTGGGTCCTTACTGCTCTTGACGTTTGGACATCGAAAGGAAACATAAAAAATAGCATTAAACTTCAATCTATTACGTTTCCTGATTGAAGGCAAAAAAAACGTTAGGATTGCAGTTTTGGTAAAGGTCAATGCTGTTGTGCGGTTGGTGTTAGCAACCTGTTATAAACATTTCATATAGAAGAATAGATGGTTGATGCCCACCTCTGGCTTACATGTAGTAGCTATGGAGATATACATAATGTAAACGTCCCCTCCATTGCTTTTATACTCTTTGCTCGCATTTTCTAGTCTGGCATCTACTATACGAAACAATTTTGGTTTTCGGTGCACTTGCGTATCGAGAGAGAGAGGAAAATTGGTTCTAAGGTTTGGGGTATTGGGAGGTCATTGTATTAAACAATGAGTGGGATCATCTTCTTGTACATTGTTGTGAACCTTTGAAAAACGTGAATAAATCACTGACTAAAAAACGACAATAAATAAAAAAATTGATTGTGAATTAAACATTGACAGAAAATAATAAACCTATCATAACTCTTTAGGTGAGCAGGATACTCGGGAATCAAGGGATAGAACAGAAACGATGATAAGTATTTGAAATCCTTTGAAGGAACGAAAGAAGGGAAAGAAAACTTCTTACATCCATCTACACAACTTTCTGCTGTTATTTCTTAACTCACTCTCCTTCAATAGTCCCAGTTCAATGTTTAAGTTTCCGAATTCATTTTTAAAACATAACATTAAATGACGATCAACAAGGAATAATTTGGGAAATAAATTTTACAGAATATACACTAAACAAGATATTCTCAATACTTCCGTGGTGAGAGGAATGAAATACTAACTTGATCATTTAAACCGTGATATTTTTGTAAAACATAATTATTTCATAGAGTAATAACAAATGAAAGTTTCGAACCTGGTAGGATTCGAAGAAGCGACTTTCAGATATACTATGTCGGCTCTTAATTGTCTAATCTTCTAATATAGTAGGTTATCAGATGATAAACTTTGACCTCGAAAAATTAATTTACAAACTAAAAACTGTAGCAGTGTAAAAGGTGTTAAGAGGTAAATTTCAATGTATCTCCTAATTTAATGCATAGCATACACAGAAAAAATGTACAAAATGCATTTGTTTTCTTGAAGAAATCGAAACATACTATTACTATACACAATTAAATTTCGTTTAAACTAACCTTTACACAAGACCGTAGACGTATACGTTAAAAATCACTTTTCAAATTTAAAAACTATACTTCGATTTATGTGAGAACAACATGAAAATTTTAAACTAACGGTAACATGACAGGATGGAAATAACTAGCTTGACGAGTGATTTGTGATAACCTCAAATATTATTGTACCACATGATTGTGTCAGCTGTATTCGTTACATTTTTGCTAACGATCAGGACGGACGGGACAGGACACTGGCAGTATTATTTTTCATGTAAACCAACTAATATACCGGTAAAACCAATAACATTGTTTCAGTTCGCATTTTTTATCCCCTGCTCCCCTCCTACCACTGTGGGGGATTTTAGGCTCGTTCTATGCCAATTAATAAAAACTAATAACCACGGTTTATAGTTACCGTGCTGCCAGCGAGCCAAGACCACACTACTGGCCTTGAGCGAGCACAGAGCTACTGACTGTACTACGTAAACACGTAGTCCTTTTTTAAAAGTATTCTCAGTCGTTGATGATTTTTAAGGTAATACATTTTTGTTCATATTTAAGAAAATTTACTCAAACTTTTTCGACTCATTAATATACTAGACCGCTTGATAATACAAGCGAAGAAACTAATTGACAGCTGATTCCCTTTGTATTGGAAATCAGTTGATAAATTATTTTAGTGCTCGCAATTTCATGCCGCCCAGTATAAATTAAATACAATGTGCAATTTTTAGGGTTGGATCATGAGTTTTGAGTAATATTGGTTATAATAGGGACTAGTAGTGAAATAAGAAGTCTATACAAAACTTTTCAGTTTGATATTTTGAAGTTCTACAGTACAGATAGTCAATATTTAAAGACACACAGTTAGACGAGTATAGCTATTAAACAGTTTTCAACCCGTAGGCATATTTGGAGTCAGATTAGTGTGAATACTCTATTAGCCTACATCGATTTAATCTATTTAGCCATAACTTCCACAGAATAAAAACAAACAACGAAAAAAGCACATAAATGCCCAAACAAATCATAACTATAAATTGAAATGATTTAATTTCGATTAGATTTTTCTTTCAGATTTTTATCTTCGGAAAAGCTGGAATGTCGTAGAAGTCGTAAAAGCGATTCCTCCTCAAATTTAATATTACTTTCGAACGCCTCCGTTCGCAGGCTGTTTTTAATAAAGCGCTCCACCAATATAAATTGATTCTCAATCTCTTATGTCTCATCGATGTTTCGGAGACTTAATTTTAGAATTTAATTATACCTTGATCCAACTAATTGAGTCTTACTTGTCTAAAATTATTTTTGTATATTTAATGTAAAATAATTTATGAAATTATTCATTATTAAAACAGGTACATTTATTTGGCGCATTATATCTCCAACTGTGGCTTCTATTCCACGAAACGTATCACATGATAATTGATATTGGTACAACATGTGATATTGGTCAACACAACGTTTGCCAAGAAGTGGGGCTGTAGAATAATGTTGTCAGAAAATTACCCACTCCTCCCCTACGCCTTACAACAAACTGACTCTGCCATTGCCGGCGATGTAATGCGCGAAATGTGCTCACCGGTTTGAGTACATTGTGCGCTGTAATTTGAGTGTGTTGACAGTTTGTTTGCTTGCAACCAAAGTCTGAACAACTAACTGACAGGCCGGCCGCACACTACAGACAAAATAGGATCAATACATTAGATGCATTAGATACATTACTTGAAATTGTGACTTGCCCAATAGAAGCCTCACGTCACTATTTCATCCAAACACACGTTTTTTGCTATTCGATTTTCAATTTTTTTGTCTTTAATTTTTTATCTGCAACTGTTTGCAAGAAACAACGAGCAAATGTGCTACAAAGGTTAAAACAGCAACATGAAATTAATAAAATTAAGAGTAGACAGCAGTCGTCCTCTTTCAGCAGGCTTTTCAGGAGTGAGTTGTCACCCGAGGAGGTCCCTGCTCCAGTTTCTCCGGAGACGCCTGCGAACCACACCCGGCAGCCACAACGTGAATATATCATGTACTGATTGGTTTGGGTATCCATCAAGATTAGCGAAAACCTTGTGTAGTATTTTCTTGCTACCTCATGAATGAATTCCATGTTGAAATCATTATGGAGTGCATTATTACTCACAGCTTATCAAAACAACTAATAATCATGTGACCTTGAATCTTCTCTTGGTTCTAACTTTACTAAAGACGCGAGACGAAACATAAAACTTTCTACAATTCATTGTTGAACAGCTGCCGCGGGACATAGATTTAGAATGTAATTTTATGAACAGGCAAGACAAGACGCCAACGTCTTTAAAAAATCTTTTCACTTCGGGTCTCGTGTGATGTGAGGCCAGTTATTGCTAACATAGCGTGATATGAAATTAATTCTATGTAAAGTTAATTTGAGAAAAATAATAGGGATCGATAATTTGCTCAGCATTGAGGAATTTTCATTCACCTTTTTAGTACGCTTTTTATGAATCAGCTGGTGATAACACATCTAATTTTTAAACTTGGTGTTATTCAAATGTTTCAATAGTACGTTACCCACGTGATACACAAAATACAAATTATTTTACCTCTTTTACCCAATCTAAAAGCTTCCAAAAAATTACCAATTGTAAAAACAATATTAATTTTGTTTTGCTTTACTATTCTTGCCTGCAGTTGCAATCTGGCTGGCCGCAATTATTCAACTACCAGCGAACAGGTGATTATTAATTCGTGCACAGTTAATTATCAGCTGACTGTTGTGTAAATAATTTGGCACTAAATAAGTGTTGGCGCTTGCGATCTGAAGGTAGTATGCGTGAAAATTTAAAGGCGTTTTTTATTGATTATTGTTTTCGATATTAATCTTAATGATCAATATTACTCTCTCACCGAAAATAGTTGTAACAATTTAAATCTTGTAAGAACAGCGAAATACGCTGTTCGCGTTATGCAATTTCAAGCTACAAACTTCAAACATTCATTTCATTTTACCATTCCATTTTATTTTATACCATTTTGTTAACATGTATATTATACACCGAGATCTATTCCACTAAACAGTTTTTTAAGCATTTTATGGTTTATTGATTGCAATGATCTACGCAATGCAGTAATTAAAATAGTTCATAAATAATCGAGTATCAGAGGCCTATTTCATGATGAATAGTAACTAAAACTATTTGTATCCTGACGTTTGATTCGCTTAATACACAAATACTTACTCCCCCCTCTTTCTGAATTTATTTTATTCCTTGAAAAAAGCAAATGTTTACAGCTTGTTTTTGCCTCCTGAGGGTGTAATGTGATTACTTTGTCTTCCTGACCTGGTCACCACACAGGCCCATGGCCTACAATTACGATCTTGGAACCCCTTCAGGCTTATCCCTAACGACGTATCAAATTTCAGTACCTATACTGCAGAAGATTCTTAAAAACGAAAAATTAACAACTGTGATTAATCTATAAAACTCATAACTCATTTTTTTTGTTTTTAGAGAGTAAAGCGTGCCTTTATCAATTGCAAATTTTTGTGTATTTTGTTTGTAGCTGTTTCAGTTTTTTTCTCTTTCTGTTATAAGGCTTATTTTATAATTCATATCAGTCATTAATGTACACGCTTTCACTTTTAGTTAAGAACTCGTTCTCACGCACAGACCTTCAGGCCTATGTGAGAACTTTTTTTCCCGTGCTTTTTATTGTTATATGTTAGTGTTTATGTTATTGTTATATGTTAGTTGTTAGTGTTTTTTTATTGTTATATTATGTAAGAAAATATTGTGGAAATAAATGTGATTCGATTCTATTCTATTCATAAACCAAAAGCGAAAGCAGCTATTTCAGTCTATCTCTCTTTAGAAGCTCAATATTTTGTCATTAACGTTGATTATATTGCAGACCATTCAAAAAACGTGCACAGTGACTTAGGTATCACACTTAAACAATGACCGAAAACGATCCATTGATTTCCAGAATAGAAACGCCATAAACCAATACAGCTAATACTTAGGTGCTCTCCCCCCCCCCACCCCGACAAGCCCGTCGGTTTGGGAGACCACGAATGAAGCCACCTCAGACCGCAATCCGGTCCGCCGGTCGTCATGACAAACGCCGGACGTTCTGTAATAATTTCCAATCAGCGCAAGATAAAAATCATCTTGAATAAGGGCAGAGGTCGGAATGTAGGATTATATTACCGGTCCACGTGGCTTAAGTGGGTGCTCATGTTGCGGTTATTATATCATTCATATTGCCTGAAATCACTTAGTTTTGATGAAAGGATATGAGCGTTATTTCGCTTTTATTGAACACTGGAGTTGTATTTAACTCTGCGTTTATAATAACGTATATTAATTGAGAACGAATATGTTGAAATAGTCATAATCTTGAAAATTATGATAAGGATCCTAGACTTAAATAATTCCGTCACTGTGAATCTAATTTTAAAGAATATATTAACTGATGAAAATCAGCAAAGATCTATATTATGAGTTCGATAAAACACTGGTAATTGTATACATAAATGTCAGATTTGTATACATAAATCTGTACAAATTTTCAGCTTTTAGCGAATTTCCCCTATAAGGAAGAAGCTATTCCCGTAGGTCTCATGGTAAGACCTAAGCCACAGACCATGATAATTTTTCGTTTTGTGGCTCCCAGAAGAAAAAAAACACTATTCGTTCGAATTTTTAGATATAAATGTGCTTTTTATAGTTAAGATCTACTAAATATTGAATTGATACCACCCAGTTTTAACATACCTGTTGCAGCAAACCTGCATACTTCTTTCCCTTGTTATTCGTATGGAGATCATGAACATCTCTCATGTTTTATGGTGTGGAAACATGTAAAAACTCGCTATGTTGAATTTGATTTTTTTTCTTTTGAAATTCGCTGAGCATGCAGGTATGCAGCAACGGGGGTATTGCAAATTAACGAGGGTCTGGCGATCGTGTGCTCGCGGATTGTAGGCCCAGATATAATCATCAAGATGTTGTATCCACAGCTGATCGCGTTTCAGCTGGCTTTTTACATTTTTTTTACTTTTTTTTTGTTTTTCCAAACTCTACCCGGATTTTAAGGACGTGAATATAATATAGAAAACGTTCAATAACGTATTTTTCTGATTAAGGTGACATTTTGATCGGGGATAAATAATTTACCTCGGCCAACTAATATAATGAATAATAATTCATTATTCATTGTAATATGAGTTGACCAAGTAAATTATTTGCCCCCGAGCAAAATGTCGCCTTATTCCAGAAAAATGTGTTGTTGAATACTTTTCAAATTGCATTTATAGTTAAAGGGTTGCTTTTGAAAAACAGTTAAAAGGTTTCATTATTTAATAAGCTGTTATAGTGAGCCGTCGAACGTTTGTGCAAAATTGGAAATCGATCACCGCAGCCGTCTTTGAGTGATCGTATTACGCACGCATCCACATACACGAGAATATTACATCGTAAGCATAATTTTTCTGCTTTTTAAATTTTGAGTCTTTAATGATTTCCGCACGGTAACAGAAAACGAATCGATGACTCTGCTTTACTTGGATTTACTTCAGTTCGTTCATTCAGTCACTTCACTCGGTTTGTTCATCAATAACATTATGATCTGGTTTTAACGAATTTCCTTAGAAATAAGCTATTACCATCGTTTTATTATAATGGACATAAAATATCCGTTCTGGGTAACCTCAGCTACCATATTAATTTTTATATCGATTGATAGCTTCTTATGTCTACTTTCTGGATATAAAGTGAGTTTATCGAAGCATTTTTACCTGCAAAATCACGATTTGTTTCAAAATTTTACATGGGCTTATATCTACTATATATTTGTCAAATACCACTCAGTGGAAACATCGTACAGCCCAAACTACTTGACCTAGAACCTTGAAACTTTGCATGGATGTTCCTCTTAGGGCGTAGACATCCGCTAAGAACGGATTTTACAAAATTCGTAGTATAAAGGGGTTTTTGGCGAGGCCGAAGTTTTCAAATTTTCCCATTTTAAAAGTATGTTGGACGATTTTTGTTTACATTTTTAATGTTCATAAAACAATCAGCTGGTAGTTAGCTTCGGAAATGTATACGTTGATACAGATGATAATAAATTGATTTCTTTGATCATGGCTTCATTGATTTTTGTTGATTTGTTTCAAGGACATAATTATGTACTATATAACAGTTACATTTAGTTTACATAAAATCCACCATTAATTAGTTAAGTGGCACCATCTGTATTTCGGTAGTGGGAGTTAGCAGTTTTAAACGTGAAGAGCATACTGCCTTTTGTGGCTGAGACTAAATCCCGGTAAGATGGAAAGAGAAAAGAACAGTGGTTTTTCAGTCACAAATAGAATGTGTTGAAATGATATGATTCTTTGATCTACTTATGTAAAAATTTATAAATTATACAAATCCCTGATTGTAAGTTATATTTTTACTATCTTTTCTACTGTATTCTTGTCAAAAACCACTGACCTATCCTATGTACAGCCAAAACTACTTAACCTAGAACCTTGAAAATTTGCATGGACGTTCCTTACAGACTGTTGACATTCACCAAGAACAGATTTTTTTAATTCGAGGTTTTTAGAGGTTTTTCGTGGAGCTGAAGCTTTGAAAATGCCCCATGTTAATGTAATGGATGATATTTTGTTTAAATTTCCAATTTTATTCAATCAAGCATATTAGCTTCACAAACGGATACGTTGTTACAGCTGATTTATAATTTGATTCCTTTTATCATGGTTTTATGGTTGTTCTGTGTTGATTTTGCTAGGTTATTCGTACTATATAAAAGTTACATTTGGTTTAGTATAGTACCTTATACGTTCAATCATAAGCTCATTATGTGGTACCATCTTTTTAGGAAGCGGGAGCTATAGTTATTTCCTTAGGCCGTCCTTCATGTTTTTAATTACAATCATGCCAGTTAAAATAATTTGGCAAATTCCTTTTTCATCTAATTCGACGGTGTCCCGGCTTTTCACGGAAAAATAAATGCTGCAATCAGTGGTTGATCTTAAATTATTCCTACCCGTCCATATTTTAAGTTAAAAACTAAGTGAATCGAGTTTGAAATACTGCCCACGGATAGCACCATAACTGTTTCGAACATTCAGCCCTTTACTGTACGTAATTGATGCCCTACTAGGCAATCCAGGGACGTAATGGTAAATCTACAAGGAAGTACCTTAAAATCGACACATTTGGTGTTAAAATCGGTGCGGCCGTTTTCGAGTTATAACGGTGAAAAGAAAACCTTCACTATCTACTGTGGTATCCTACATCCTACTGTGGTATCTACATTTTATCCTACATTCCGCCATAAAACAAACATATCTCTACATGACATATTCCTTGATATGAATATTTTCTATTCAGTCCTCTAGATTCTTCATATCAAGGTTAGACGATAATTTTTATCGTGAGCGAAGCCACGGGTTCTGCTAGTGGGGAATAGAATTTTAATTTTTTGAGTGTCTGTTAGCACGATAACTCTAGTAAAAATCGTCCGATCGTGACAAAATGTAGTACACACATGTAAAACTAGGTTCTCTTGGACGAGTTCGTTAACCGGCCAGATCGACATATCCAAAGTGGGGTAAAGAGAACTTTTACCCCCCCAAAATGGGTTTTATTGGCTTTTTAAAATTGAAAAATTAGAGTAATACATCTTTTGTTGTCACCATTGGATTCAGCTTGAAAAAACAAACAATTTGGTATATGGAATCGTTCCATTGGTCTCCGAGTTGGTCTCCGAGTTATTTCCACTTCAAGTTTTTTTGGAATCTTTTTTAGTATCAGGGCAGCAGAATGTAGTCTAACGAAAATTGCGGAGTTTTTTACGAGTTTATTAAAAATAAGTTTAATGGGATTTTGTATTTTTATAAAAAAATTAGCTTATTTATTTAAAAGACATATATTTATGTTTTAAATTATTTATCAGTATTTTTGACAGAGACTATGCAAAACAAACGACGGCTTTTTATTTCAATACATAAATATACAACTTTGTATATGTTTTTTTGTAATAATTGATCAAATATTGTTTTTTCATTGAAAATTCGCTGAGTACGCAGGTTTGCTGCGACGGGGGTATTTTGGAAATGCCGTTATTTTTTAAGATAAGAAATGAATACATGAAATAATAGGTAAGAATAAAACATAATTAGTTCTAAACCTTTCAATAAAAGGCAATAGCTTGGAAAATATAAGAGTCATTATGGGCCTTTAGTAATTCTCACTCTATTCCCTTAAGGTTTTTTTCCATTTGTGTGCCCCTATGCACGGACATTGCAGTTCTAGTTTCTTTAGTTAGGTTTTGATTTTATTCATATTTCAATCTCATATTTTAGTCAGGTTATTTGACTTTAACCTTTTTTCCTCATATACGTATGGTTAGGTTCATAAATGTTTTACCTTTTTTATATAATAACACCATTCATTCGCTCAAATTATTTGCAGTCAATAGGTTTTTAATTTAGCTAATTAGTTGGTGTATTTGATAATGAATCAATAAAAATTAAAGATTGGACAGAAATTATTTGTGTTTGTGACTGGTTGACCAAAAAGAATATCTGATGCGTAGATTGAAATTGAATTTTTCGCAATAAAGCTTAAATAGAGGGAGTGCCACTGTATTCGCCCCTAACCCCCGTGAAAATTGTCGAAACACAAAATATTTGTTTGGTACTGTCGTCTACTTTGAGGTTTTACTCGTTTGCCACTTTTAAAATGAAACATAACCCAGAAAAACTAAAACATCATTGGTAATAGTGCAAAACAATGAACATTGCAGGATTGTTTTAAAAAAAGCTACGTCACTGCATTTTTTTAAATGCATTTTATAGATACTGACTCGGGACCAACGACTATCATTTTCGGGTGGTTAGTTCTTTATTTTGACAGGGTATTCATTTTGGCCACCATCTTGGATTCGCCATAAGGAAATAATTTAAAAAAATGTAAATATGGTGTTGTGGTACATTGTTAATTATTACAAACGAAAGTTTTACACTGGTTACAATGCTGAAGTCCATTTTTCAAAATATTAATTCGATTAAAACGTTATTCTAAAATTAAAATTTATGCCTGTGCATTTCTTATGGACGTTTGGTTTTTTCAAATATTATTTAAGATTTATTTATTTTATCTCCAGTTCTAATCAATGTATGTAGTCGTTTTGGCCTACAATATTCCTTAATCATCTAAATCTTTCAATTAAGCGACGAATGAAATGAGAAAATTATAAGCAACTTATGATCTTTCATTCATGATAAAAATCTAAAATTGAAGAAGTATGAAAAAGAAGTCGTAATCCGTAAAACACCCGTTTTAAGCAGACCGACTAAATGAAACGGAATAAACTGATGTATGGTCGTGACAATTGGAACAATGGGTGTCTCCCGTGTGATTCCCATTGTTGGACATTATCAAAGAGTCCACTCAGTTCGATGCTTCTCTGTGGTGTTGTGGTCCTTAACAATAAACCACTTAATGTACTAATTGAACTTACGATTACGAATCTCTTACAAGTTGTGTTCTATACCTTACACACCAATTATTTTATGACTCAGAATTTTAAGTTGATTAGTTTTATTTATTACCTAAGAGGGCGCTTCTGTCAAGTAAATTTTTGACCTATTTATGTTAACTTATCGTATTCTACAACCCATAAAGCAATACTTAATAGACCATTGTTTGCTTTCTGTGTCCCTAAATAATATAGGTACTACCTCCTCGTAAGACAATAATTAATACGTGACGTCAGCACACTCTTTGTGTGATTCTTTGTAACTAGAAGCTCTTGAAACCCTAGCTCAGACATTTCCTGATTCACATTAAGTAATGGAATTGGAATATGATTCATCATCTCGAAGTAAAGTATCAATACAACCAGTTTAAATTGTTAAAAGTCTTTATAGAACGTTTTTGGTGTTCATAGACGAATATATTAGCATATAGTAATAGTTATTTGTGTCTAACGAGAGAAAATGTTGGCGTCCGGGCTTGCGAGGGCGACAATTTTCACGAGGGAGACAATGTATATACTTTACTCTCGAAATGCACATAGCATTTTCCCCTTATCTGCAATAATAAACATCCTGGCCATACAAATTTATTTTATTAACTTCGTTAGTAAAAAGAATATCCATTTTGTTTCGTTCTGCCAATAGCGCCTGCATCCGGGTAAATGCAACCATACATGCGCCAGCGATCAGCTGATTCTTGCAACGTCCTTGCATGTTTAAATCTTAGACGTTCTCACATCTGAGGGTTGTTTTTAATGTTAATCTTGTTTTATTATTTCTGCCACTAAATCAGCTGTTAGTGCCTGAATTCGTTTAGCTGCAACATACTTGCATGCGTGCGTGGAAATTTGAAGGCACGTTAATTTTTTAATTATTGATTTCAATGTTATTTTTATGGGTTTGTTTTGTCTCCCGGCGGGAGATAAAGAATTCACTTTACTCCCACAGGGAGACAAATTATTGTTTTATCCCCCCATTACAAGGAGTAAAAAGCGTCTATAAATATAGCAGGTGGGGGAAAAGTTCATTTCATCCCAGCATGAATCTGTTCTTGTTGTCTTGCACCTCTAGTTATACAGCGCCTGCAGGACACGTCTCACGTCAAGGTGCCAAGTTTCCTTAGAATTTGGGTTATTTGAAGGGCGAACAAATGCATTCGCTATATACAGTTGGTTTTACATGTTATACAGGGTTTCTCAAAATATATGAGGTTATTCTTTACTTAACTTGGTCAAAAATCTATGAGGTATATTTTTCTCTAGTTATTGTACAGTTTATATTTGCATTCTAAAAAATTACCACAAAAATCGTGTCTAAAAACTAATTTTTAATTATTTTAATGTAAGTTTCATTGCAACTATTCAGTAGCGGCTTATTATTTTTAAAATAAATCAAATTTATAGATTTTGTTTGGTCGTATACAATTATCTGTTCGAATTCATCTGTTGTGTGGTTTATCTGTACTGTGAGGGTGTTGATCTTCAACTTCAGAAACTGTGTTGAGTTCCCCTTGGCAAACACCAGTTTAGTCTGTAGATCTCAACAATGTTAAGCATGTGTTAACAATGTAATCTCCTCAGAGATTCGTATATTCAGGACTTACCTCGTCCTGAATGCTTTGATAAGCTTATAAAGGTATGGATGTATGTTTCCACATTTAATCGTAGTATTACACAACTAATTATCATTTTCAAAAGTGAATATTTTTTGCGTTCATGGTTCATTTATCAGTTTTCTTCTATAGCAATGGCTTTGTTTAGGAGCTGAGACATTCTACCTAATTTTAAGTTGAAAAAAACGTTGAATCTTATTGACCTAGAAGTTGTTGTAGTATTACAACACATACATCCTAAATCTCCCTACATTATCTTTTGCTGTATTTAGTTACTTTTCCTACTGTACTTTAAGCTACATACGTGGCATAAGAGTTTAGTTCCATAATATAAGAGACACATTCTTTTTATAAGGGCTGTAGGCAGCCCCTATATCAGGTTTATATTCTTTTATCAGGGGAATAGAGTATTTTCGTGCCGCCTGGCAAATACTCCGGATTGTTCATGTTTGAACGATTGCTGCACTTTAAAGCATATTGGGGCTCAGAGTGTTTATGCTGCTTACAGTCCAAGTCGAATGGTGTGGCCCAATCCGCCCATAAAACCATTGTTATTTTTTAGCTTTAAGCTACGGACGACCTAGGCCACGTCATTAGATTCAGTCTATAACATACTCGCTGTTTATGATATCTGTTGTTTGCGTTAACAGTTAAGTGATATGACTTTTCCATATCGTAAAAAGTGATCCTGGAGGTCGGAAAATCCAAAGAAAAGATAGAAAACTTTACTTTTACTTTATTTATTTATTTACTTTCATATATATACATGATAGCTACAGGTTACTTAACCTAAAACAGCTATCTTAACTAATATAACTAAAAAATACCCCCGTTGCAGCAGACCTGCATACTCAGCGAATTTCAGATGCAACACAACAAACGGTATTTCAATCCAACTTAACGAGATTTTACATGTTTTGTAATCTCCATAAGAATAACATGGGGAATGATTATGCAGGTTTGCTGCAACAGGTATGTTAAAAATGGTTGGTTTTAATTCATTATTTAGTAGACCTTAACTAGAAGAAGCCATTTACCAAGTTTTGTCAAGAAATTTTAAAAAATAAGTAAGATATAGAATTTTTTTATTTCCCATAAGGATAACATGGGGAATGATTATGCAGGTTTGCTGCCACAAAAATTGAAATTTCGGGGATTTTAGACTAAAGTACATTAGATCTCATCTAGATGAAGCCACAAACCAAGTTTTATCCAGATATGTTGAGAAATAAGCGAGATATAGAATTTTACTTATTCCCCATAAGGTTAACATTGGGACAACGTACTGTGTTTACCACTTTCAATATCTCGGTAACCAATGGACATAGAGCAATGATTCAAAACACTAAATTGTTTGTTTTTTTGAGCTGAATTCAATGGTGCCAACAAAGATTCGATAAATTTTATTTTTATATGTAAAAAACTCAAAAAACCCATTTTTGGGGGTGTTTATCCCCCTTTACCCCCCCTTCCGGTGGTCCGATCGGGCTGGTTCACGAACTCGTCCATTCGATTACCACTTTACATGTCTGTTCCAAATTTCATTAAGATCGGACCATATTTACGGCCGCTATCGTGCTGACAGACACATATATATATATATATATATGTATAGATAGATAGATAGATAGATAGATATATAAAAATTCGAACGAATGGTGTTTTTTGCTTCTGGTGGCCCTAAAACGAAAAGTTATCATGGTCTCGGGCTTAGGTCTTACCATGAGACCTACGGTAATAGCTTCTTCCCTATAGGGGAAATTCGCTAAAAACAGAAATAACAGTACAAAATACATTGTTTTTGCGGAGAAATTAATGTATTGATGAATTCTCGCAGGTGACAAACACATAACGAAAACAAGTGATTTCACATTAGTGTAGCGAAAAAATTGTCTTCAAATGTTGTGGTAAAAATTCTGAAATGAAAAAAGAAAAGAAAATTAGAATTGTCTTAAAAAAAAACGTTTTTCACCACACTACGACGAAATCACCTGTTTTACAAACGTCAAACGCGGACCGAAACACACCGTTTGCCGCCACAGGACCGAAAACGTTGGGGGCCCTAGGGCCGAAAGTCAGCTGATAGTTTATCTGCTTGAAACAACGTCAGAACATCACAAAATTATACGGCATTCAAGACAGGATAGTTGCGATCATATGATTGTCATAGCTGTGTTTTGTTTTCAAGTGAGTCAAATAATAATCAGTTTTTTTTTAATTATTTAGGATATATTTCATTGTGTAGTGTGGTGAAAAATAGCGTTCGCACCTCGGCCGAAAGGGTTTTGCAGCTCTCGATCGTTTCAAATTCTCGACTTCGTCTCGATTTTGAAACACGATCTCGAGCCTGCAAAACCTCATTTTCGGCCCTTGTTGCGAAATATACTATTGTTTATTTTTCATTTCCCAAAATAAGTTCACATAATTTAAAAAGAGTTAAAATTCTGAATTCTGAGCAGACAGAATTCTTTTCTACTCCCAGCATAGATTTTTATGGCTATATGTAGATGGGTCAAAAGAAAGAGATGTATTGTGAAAAATCATTTTGTGTCCGTATTTAAAGATTTTGCAAACAAGTAAACAAATGTATGGCAGATAAAAAGTAATTTGCAACTTGAATGCATTGTATTCTTCTAGAAAGAATCCGTGGTTTATCAGAGGCTAATTTAAAAGGAAGACGCTTCCTGTCAAATTGGACCCTCTGTATGCAGTCTTGATCTCTGATTGAAAATTATCGGCAACGACGTCGCAGCGAAAAATTGGATTAAACCTAACAGAAAAAAAACGACTTTTGACAACAACAACAACAAACCACTTCATGGAGTACTTATACAATTTATAATTTATTAATTAATTTTTCGTAAACAAGTATTGTGACTTGTAAAAAAAATCCCTGGTCTTTTAAAAAGTGAAACTCTATAGTTAATTAACATTAATACTATAAAAAAGATTCACGCAGTGGACGCTGAGTGTGAAACCTAAACACAGTGAATATAATTTTGTTACGACACACAAAAGTAGTTAAATTGCTTTGTTTGCCGTCACACGCTAATTACATTAGCTAACATTTTAACACAATGATATATGTTCTTTGTAAACTGAAACCTCCTTGTATCTCTCTCTTGATTAAAACATTGTCGAGAAAAGATTACGTGTGTTGTCTTATGTTTTAAAACCTTAAAAATCTTTAAAACAATTACTTAACTTTTTCAAACTGTACCCGTTATTTCATCTCTTTATAGCTATTTAGTATTGAACAAATAAATGATGTAAACTGGGCTTAAATGTATTTGAAATGTTTTATACACTTTTTCCAATATTTATTTACGTTAAATGTAAAATAACTCATATGTAAGAAGTGTGCAAAATCGTTTCTTAATTCTTTAGAAGTACACTTTTTGGTAAATTTTAGGTTAGATTATAATTTGAAATAAACCACTATATTTCTTCAACAAACAATAAAAAATAGTTCCCTTAGATTTTCATCACTTTTGTTTCAGACTTTCAAACTTAAACTTTTCAACTTCAGACTTTCAACTTTTTCACCCTTGTAAAACCAGATGGTAAAGTTGGAAGGTAGAGTTTAGACGTTTTGATAATCTATGGTTCAAGGTAGCCACAGCTCAACTTGCAATACTATTAACCGGTTAAGATATCAACATTTAAAAAAGAGTTATACATAATACGACCTTATTGAATTTTTGAGAATCATAATCTTCTAGTTTATGTCTGAATCTACGCTTTACGTCCCATGCATATTATAATCAGGTAGAGACAACGGCAAGCAGTGAGAGTATGGCATTGTTAGCATACACATCACGCGCTATGGGGAACCATAACCGGGCGGCTGAAATGCATGACATTGTTGTCAGTGACGTGTTCTGTTCAGAATATTGATGGTGAGTTATTTCACCAATTTAGAACATCCATTACAGAGTAGTTCTACTTAGTACAAACATCGAATCTGGAGCTAAGCTAGAAGCCCTGTCTAGTGAACGTAAGATGGTTCATATCTGGTTCGTAATTGTCTGGTGATGTTACTATTTGACATGATTTCAATAATTAATTTTTGTTTCAACGACAGTTATTAAGATAAATCCGGTTCAAAAAATTTTTAACCTCGTATAATGTTAGTTGATGTATTTTACTGAGCTTGTTATTAACTAATTAGATATGGAGGTTTGGTTCTTTTAACGTTATAAGAATAAATCTTGAGCTAGCTGGAGAATGTATAATGTGATTTAAAAAACACATTAAAAGGAAACAAAAATGGCGTTTTACTGCCTAATCGAGAGGGAAAAAATACTATAGCAGAGTACAGTAAAATAAACAAATTCATAACTTACTTTATAAGCTACACTTCTCTCATATGAAGTAAGTAGAGAACGAGAAATGTTTAACTTCTAATAAAGTAATATTACGGATTATTATGGAAGATTATTACTGTAAAAAAATCCGTGGCATGTTTGAACGCAACTGAACTGATGGTACGTTTTCACGACTATTAATTCGTGTTCAAAATTGGTTTAGCGGAACGTTTTCAACCGGAAGGGAGATAAAATAAATTACTTTTGCCTGTTGAATACTGAGTGCTTTCGCTCAGTGTTACTCGATAAAGCGTTCAGTGAAGGATTGACTGAAATTTTGGGAATAGTTTTGGATTTTACAGATTGTTATGGATATTAATTTACTTCAAATAGGCTTGTTTAGCAAAATCCCACTCATAAATGCGTTCCCGTGTAAATTTTCCAATCTCTCAAAATTGGCCAATATAATCAATCTTAATGATGACCCATTATTGACAACTATTAGCTGACCCGACAGATGTTGTCATGTCTTCTTTATGAATAATTTGTTTTAGTTTGAATAAATATCACAATAGTCACATCAATAACATAGCTTTTATTCTAAAGCTTTTTAGTATACAACATTGCTATAGTTTTGTTTTCTGGCGCAAAAATTATTTTTTCAGTGATCCGACATGGGAACAGTCGAAATACAATTGTCCATGTGAAAATCATGGATTTTCAAGGTTGTTTCCAAAAACATTCAACGACTGTCCATTTAATGCGGACATTGCAAATGCAAGCTGCTGGAAATTGTTGCCGCTCAAAGTCAAAGGGCGTGTCGTTTGGAATCATTTGGATACGTGGAATAAAAACGTCTCCACTTTGGTAGTTTCCTTGCAAAATCGTTGCCTCAGTTATTTTGTTAATTAATTTTTCACCGTCAGCTGAGTGCCGTTACAAATACGTACGGTAGTGAGTTTTTTCTAGTTACCGTGGTAGTGAGTTAATGCTCCGCAACACAATAATTACAGAATTTTAGCATGAAAATCCCGCACTCGCTTTCGCTCGCATGGGAACTATCCGGCAAAACAGTACTTCCCGGCCTAGTAACGTAATATACTACTTTAGGTGACCCAATGCCTTTGAGTTATAATCTTGAAGCCTCTGACTTCTTCCAACGCCCTAAATAAATTGGGGTGCGGTATTTGACTTTTAACTCGTTTGCATGGTAATTTTTAAAGTGAATTAGTGCATTTAATCGATACTTTGGAAAATTTAATTCCAATTTGAATTTCTGATGCTGTCTTACAGTTGGGAAATATTGTCCTCAATCTCGGTCTGTAATTGAAAATTATTGGTAAAGTTCTCCAAGAAAATCGGATTAAGATCTAGTTTCAACAGTATCTTGATCCTTTGCGAATTACATTTATTGGATTTATTTATCAATTTTAATATTAGTGGCGCTGAAAAATAATTAAAAAAAGATATACTTAAATGTTTTTGAACAATTTTAGCTATTAATAGGTCCTAAATCAAATTTTCTTGATAGTAAGTAGACATTTTTAGTGTAAATACTCTTCCAAAAATACAGGTTGTAGACCTATAATAATTTATATTACTTCAAAATAAAAGGATTTCTATTGATACATTGATTGAGCATGAATTAATAAGAACTACCTAGGAAAACTCAACGCGCATTTAACTTTAAAACTGTTCAATACTCCCTAAATTTCGAATACTCGTTTTTTCATTACAATGATTTAATCAAAACTCTCTGAATGTATTTCAAATGTATCATTTTTTGTGCAATATGACAACTAATGAGAAATGGACAGTTTTTAAGAAAATTCACCACTGACAAGTACTGATGACGATCCGTTCATCACGTGTACAACGCCAAGACGAACACGTTTGATACCGGAGTCAATTTACGTGGATATAAAACACTTTCATAGCAATTCGTTGTAACCATTTAAAACCATTCTCATGAATAAATCGCAGAATTTATGCATTCGAACACGAAATTAGGTGACAAACGGTGAATAGAAGCGATGTTCGGTTGATCTGAAGCACGCACAAATCATGAATATTCTGATTTCAAAAAAATTGAATTTGAATTTTACGACTAGATAAAGCAAACCAACGCGGTATGTGTTAAAGCGAAAGAATACATTTATTCGATATTTAGGGCAAACGCAATTCCAATTCGAATGTCTGATGCCGTCTTACAGTTTGGTCAAGATTGTCCTCAAACCTGATCTGTTATTGGAAATTATCGGCAAAGTTCTCCGAGGAAATTGGATTAAGAACTCGTAACAATAGTATCTTGATCCTTCGTGAATATATATTTATTCAATTCTACTTCAATTTTACTTTTAGTGTTGCTAAAAACTCTAAAAAAATTATTTTTACAAATAAGTAGGTCTTTAAAGCAATTAATTAGAAAGTAGATATTTTATCTTTAAATAATATTCCAAAATTAGAAGTTTCAAAGTGAACGAATTATAAAAAAAAGTTATAAAGAGATTACCGTGGAGACAGCTCTCAATCAATTCATTAATTGTAATTACCTAGGAAACGAATTTAGAAAAATTGTTAATGCTAATCTCAACATAAAACTTAAAATATGTCCAGTATTCAGTGGTTGCCAAATCGTACTAGAATTATTTTTAAACATCGATTGGATCGAAAGAAACTGAGGTATGTACTTCGTCATTTCCGTGCGATTTGACAGCTACTGAATAATCGGCAGCTTTCAAGAAAATTTATCACTGACTAATAAGGATCATAATGCGTTCAACGTAAGAAGAGCATTTTTATACATCAAGACAATTAATAAGAGTAGCAAGATTTCAATAAAAATTATTTGGTAGGATAGGAACCGTTGAAGCCCATCCTCATGACAATTCGTGTTCGACATTAACAACGTTCTATTAATGCATTGAAACACGAAATCAGTTGACAAACGGGGAGTAGAAGCGATGTTCGGTTCATTGTTCGGACAATGGAACATTGAGAGTCGCTTGTGCTGTTATTGTTCTGTTGTCTTCCTTCTGTAGTCGGTCAGATACAATAGCGATACAAACCCTCCAAATGCGACCGATTGTAGATTTTATTACTGTACAAAAGATGTTCAATGATGTTATTATACTAATAGGATAAAATTTGGACTTAAATTTTGAATTAAGTTATTTTCGGCTCAAAACATGATTGAAACAGGCTTCTTGGCTAGACGAAATCTAATTGCATGAAACAATTAATTTTAAAGATAACATATAGAAAAATTGGATTTAACCTAAACGAGGAAAACACGTTTTGGCAATAACAGAAAATTTCCATATGTTTGTACTTTTTAATATTTTTAATTTATTAATTTTTTACATAAAAAAGAATGAGCGTTCAGAGAAGGATTGACTTGACTTTGACTGACTGAATGCATATAGGTTTCGAATAGGGTTATTTATTAGGCCAATTAATTGCTATGCCAATTAATTCAATTCAAATAAGTTAGAGTTAAAACAATATTTTAATATGTAAATCTCAAAACCTCATAAATATAATTTCCTCACATAAATTTTTTAATCTCTCAAAAATGGTGGTTGTAATCACTTAATCAATATTAAATAATGCTTTTAGAAAAGCATAATGTTTTTAAAATTGTCATATTTTAGACGCTGAATTCGGCTGAAGTCGCAAATAAATTGGAGTATTAGAATTTTAAATAGTTTATATGGTAGTTGGAAAAGTGAAATAAAACATTTATTCGATACTTTGAAAAATAACAATTCCAATTTGAATATCTGACGCCGTCTTACAGTTTGGACAAGTTTGTCCTCAAACTTGATCAGTGATTGGAAATGATTGGTCAAGTTTTCCGGGAAAATCGTGTTAAGAAATAGCTACAACAGTATTATGATCCTTTGCAAATGATATTTATTGAATTTATAATTACATTTTAATATTAGTCTCGTTCAAAAACAATTATAAAATGTAATTCTAAGTTTTTTTTATCAAATTAATAGATCCTTAATGATATTGTCATAATAGACGAAGATACACTGTATTATCAGCTTAAATAAAATTCCAAAAATAAAGTTTTAGAATAAGCGGTTGATTTTTAAAATTAATTCAATAAAGTTACTTCCATGTAAACAGCTCTCAAACAATTCATTAATTAAATATAACTACCTAAGAAACGAAGTTTTAAAAAGTGTTAATGCCAGCTCAAATTCAAACTTAAATCCTGTTCCGATAATCAGTGGCTGTCAAATCATACTAGTATTTTTATAAATCGTTAATTAAAACGAAAAAACCTTAAGGGTATTATTTGTGTGTCATGTTTTTGCAATTTGACAACCACTGAGTGAAATGGGCACTTTTCAAGAAAATTCATCACTGCCGAAAGCTGACAATAACACATTCAACTCGTGTACAACATCAAGAAGAGCATTTTTTATGCCTCAGGGCAATTTACGTGAGTAAAACCATACGAATAATTATGTCTCAATAGCAATCGTCTAAATTATTCTCATGAATAATTCGATTTTGACAGAAACTACATGTTAAACGAAGAATTCATGTATTCAAACACATCAGGTGACAAACGGTCAGTAGAAGCGGTGTTCGGTTGATTGTTCGATCGACAAGAGCCGCTTGTACTTTTGTTGTTCTGTTGTCTTCTCTGTAATCAGTCAGATACAATAGCGATGGAATCCCTGCAAATGCGATCGATTATAAATTTAATTAATTTTTAAAATACCCTTACGGTAATCGGATAACTTACTCATTATCGATGATGACGGTGATTGAATGAGTTTGAATGTCGTTGTTGTCTGATTTTGACTTCTGGTTTTCCAACTGATTCTATGTTTGCTTGATTGCTTGCTTGTGTGATCAGTGATTTTTAAAAACGGCTCAGAGAATTTTCTTCAAAAATTTGAAATGACTTATTATTGGCTCAAAGCATGATTCATGCAGGTTACTTGGCCAGACAAAATTTTATTGAGTAAACATATATTTAAAATATGTAAAATTTTAGTTGTTTTGTAACAAGATGTTTCGTATTGAAATATTTTGGCTATGACAACCGGTTTTTTCATTATTATATTTTGAGGGTAAATTAATAAACTGAGCTATCGATGTTATTTTGAAAAGAATAGCCGACTAACTTTTACGGTTCAAAACAAATTAATATGAAAGGTTTATGACCCGGAGTTGAGGGTAAACAAATAATTGTAAACAAAAACAAATGCAACAGCTGTTCAGCCCCTTTCTTATAATTAATTGTGTCCTTAAGGAAAATCTTATCAAAGAACTAATATTTTAGGATTTTTTCATCGAAACCTTTCATTCAAGTATGGGGTAGATAGGTATGGACTTATAGTTTACTTTTTTCTCAAAAGATACTGGTAGTTTGGACTTTATATAGATAAGAGTAGTTTGGACTTTATATAGATAAGAGTATTTTTAAAATTGTAGTCTTTTCCTAGACGTATAAACCTAGAGGACCTTTAGACCCTTTAAACTGTTACCAGATACCAGAAAATGATTTTACTTAGTTTATACTTTTGAAGCTCTAGGTTTGAAACTCGATCGTTCTGCTAGTAGGTAATTCAGGCAGCTAGACGGCAAATTTATGCTCTCATTTGTCACCTTGACAACGCTGAGCGAGAAATAGGAACATCGTAATCAGGTCAAGAGAAGCTTAAATAAGAAGTCTGAATATATTTAGGAGCTATAATTCGTAACTCCATACGAAAGTATACAGTAGGTTTTATTTTAATTTCGTATCCGTGTGAATTTATAAATTAAGCCATTCTCAGAAGAATATTTCGTCGTTAAAAACTTCAATTATCTGTAGTTAAGTAGTACGTATTGAGCTTTAAATATACAGAGTAGGATATCGAATTCTCTAAAGCAAGTAAAACTCTAATTGAAACAAAATTGTAGTATTTAAAAAGCTCTCTATGTCCATTTAGTCTAGTTGCTAAAATGCATTTTGAACCTAAACCCGGAAATGAGGTCCACCCGAAGTTTTTTGTTGATTTCTGTTTCTTCAAGACCTACATAATTCAGATCTGCCGGGTGCCACTTTGTCACCCTTGAGCAAATTCAAATATCCAAGATGGCGGCCAAAATGGCTTAAAACACCATATATTTTTTTAAAAAAAGTTTCCTCACTGCATTTTTTACGTGCATTTTTTGAGATATTGACCAACGCCTATCATCTTTGGGTGGCTAATCCTATATTTTGACAGGATAATATTTTTCGGCCGCCATATTGGATCCGCCATATTGGATATCAACTTAATTTTTTTAAATTTAAAGATGGTGCTGTGACACATCATTATCAACTAGATTTTTACGCTGATTACAATGCTGAAATCCGTTTTTGAAAATATGCATCCGTTAAAAAGATATACTCAAATAAAATTTTATCCTTATACATTTCTTATGGACGTTTCGTATTTTCAATATCTTTTGGGATTTTTTTCCTGCTATCTCTCATTATAATAAAGATATGTAGTTCGTTATGATCTTAAAATACTCAGTGAAATGCCGGCTTTCATTTGAGATATCAATTATCAACATCGGACGAGTGACGAATGAGCTATAAGGCTCAATTTAAGTAAAAATCAATTTTTCAGTCAAGAATTAATACCTCCGGTTCTAAATGAAGTATTAAATTCATTTTGGTCTTAAACCACTCAGTAAAATATCATCTCTCAAGTAAGCTGACTCTCAATAAGGTCGGACTAAATATTATGTGACTTTATGAGCTTTCACTCAATATAAATTTGTTTTACTTGCATAATTTTACATTTCCTTAAATATTTCTCTAGTTCAAAATAAGACTAAAAAATCGTAAAGGTCTTAATTGACTTAGTAGATTATTGGCTTTCATTTGAGTCATAAATTATTTTTAAAAATATTGAGTTTCAGGAGAGTTGTGGTTCTAAAACCCATTAATAATTAAAATTTTCAGACATTTTCGTTCATATAAAGACTCATGTCTCCAATTCCAGGAAAGGTCTGGATTTCGGATATTTTAAAAGACTCAGTAAAATACCAGCTTTCATTTGAGACCGTGATAATTTAATTCGAACAAGTTCGGGGTGAGTTACAAGCCACTATTAAGCGTAAAATTTAAAAATAACTAATCTTTATGTCGTATTTAGCCTTAAAATTAGTTTACAGCTTAACCAATTTCCCGTATCGATATTTTAAATAAAATCCGACATATCACTGAGTATTTTGAGATCAAACTTAACAAAATAGCTTATTTAGAACCAGAGATATACATACTTAATTAAAAAAAATTCATAAAAATATTGATTTTTTAATTACATTTAGCCTTATAGCTCATCTGTCACTTGTCCGATGTTGATGATTAATATCTCAAATGAAAGCCGGTATTTCACAGAGTATTTCAAGACTAAAACGAACTACACATCTTTATTATAATGAGAGATAGCAGGAAAAAATCCCCAAAAAAATATTGAAAATACGAAACGCCCATAAGAGATGTATAGGGATAAATTTTTATTTGTGCATATCTTTTTAACAAATGTGTATTTTCAAAAACGGATTGCAGCATTGTAATCAGCGTAAAAATCTAGTTCATAATGATGTGTCACAACACCATCTTTACATTAAAAAAAAATAAAGTTGATATCCAATATGGCGGATCCAATATGGCGGCCGAAAAATATTATCCTGTCAAAATATAGGATTAGTCACCCAACGATGATAGGCGTTGGTCAATATCTCAAAAAATGCACGTAAAAAATGCAGTGAGGAAACTTTTTTTAAAAAATTATATGGTTTTAAGCCATTTTGGCCGCCATCTTGGATATTTGAATTTGCTCAAGGGTGACAAAGTGGCACCCGGCAGATCTTAATTATGTAGGTCTTGAAGAAACAGAAATCAGCAAAAAAACTTCGGGTGGACCTCACTTCCAGGTTTTTTCAACTGCAACCAGACTAATTGCTTATGTCATCGATAGTGTACTTAAGGCGAGCCGTAGTCGAAGCAGTCTTGTCTATCAATGTACCTAATGGGTAAGACGGAAGTTCTGGTTTCGCTTGGGTATTTTAATCGACGTGGTATACATTTCTTTATGCTCTCTGCACTAGTAAAGGCCCAAATACGATTTTTTATCACCCCGGAAAAATCTCAAACTTTACAATAGAAATTAATTGAAATGAGCATTCTCAATGATCTACAGGTACATTACCATGAGGAGGAGTACAAGGAGGGGATAAAGGAGGGTATATGGGAAAGGAGGAGCTTAATATTGTCCTTAAACAGTGTTCTTCAACTCATTTACTACTAGCATCACTACTTCTAGATAGTACGGCATGGGTCAATAGACTTAATCACTTAAGTGATTAAGTGATTAAGTGATTAAGTAGTTGTGACTCTTGTTAGTGATCCTTATATTGTCTTAAAGGCACTATCTTAAAAGTAACAAAATAAAGTATTCTGCATTGGCAAAACTTATCAAAGATGTTTGTCTGGCTCTTATTCCTCTACTTCGTTCAACATCTACATATTCTGCTTGATTTTATACATGTGGTCATTTGATTGTAGCTTTTCAGATATAAATGTAATCGCCAATCGAGGAGCTAAAATCCATCATCAAGTCCATCTCACCGCCCAACACCAGAACCCCTTGCTCTCTCCCAAAGCCGACCCTTTCTTGCTTAAAACCAACAGCATCAAAATCTTCTTTGTATTTTATAGGTTAGTACTGGGGACCGAGCTTTGCTCGGCTAAAATAAAAACAATTTTCAGTTAATTGTCCTTATCTATAACTTGAGCACTTAACCACAACCCTGCTTGAGTATTGTATCGACGCCTTTTTAGAGCTGTGCCTTCAGCTTTTTCTGTTCCCGTAAAATGGAGTTGATTTGGTCTCGTTCAACACTATAGACGACGTACTGTCGTAGCAGGCGGCCAACGAAGTGAAGTTCCATTGAAGTTGATCGTAACCTATATTTTCAGTCGCTTCGTTGGAGTGCAGCGGTCCTGCGAATAAATTAAGAGAGCAGGGAATACGTGAATGGCTCGATGCGTTTGTCTGTATTGCACCTGGGCGTGTTGGACTCGATGCTGTGGTCTTTGTTCCTTTCGTCCTGTCTTTTCTTTGCCTTCTGTACATTCTGTGTCTTCTTTATATTCCTTACCTTCTGCACCTTCTTTATCCTTTTCTCTCTCTGTTCCAGATCAACACCGCCAAAAGTTGTAAGTTTACCAAAGCCAAAGTAAGTTTTCCGTCAACTGATCGTGGTGGACTCCCTACTTTGCTCGATGTTCCTTTTGTCATCTTTATTTTCTTTGTCTTCTACATCTTCTTCAACTTCTTCTTTTTCTTTTGAACTGTGCATTTTTATTACCTTCTTTGTCTGTCTGTTCCAGATCAACAAAGCCAACAACCTAATCCTCCTGCACCTGGGCGTGGTGGACTCCCTGCTGTGTCCATGTTTCTTTCGTCCTGTATTTTCTTTGTCTTCTGTATATTCTGTGTCTCCTTTATCTTCTTTACCTTCTGCATCTTCTTTATCCTCTGCTCTCTCTGTTCCAGATCAACACCGCCAACAACCTGCTGCTCCTGCACCTGGGCGTGGTGGACTCCCTGCTGAGCTCCATGTTCCTTTCGTCCCGTATTTTCTTTGTCTTCTGTATATTCTGTGTCTCCTTTATATTCTTTACCGTCTGCATCTTCTTTATCCTCTTCTCTCTCTGTTCCAGATCAACACCGTCAACAACCTACTCCTCCTTCGACCTGGGCATGGGGGGCTCCTTGCTGTGCTCCATGTTCCTTTTGGCATCTCTATTTCCTTTCTCCTCTTACCTCCTTTATCTTCTTTATCTTCTGCATCTTCTTTATTCTCTTCTCTCTCTGTTCCAGATCAACACCGCCAACAACCTGCTCCTCCTGCACCTGGGCGTAGTGGACTCGCTGCTCTGCTCCATGTTCCTGGTGTTCTCGGCGCCCACGCTGCTGCGGGGATGGACCATGCCTTGCACCGTCCACGGGTTCCTCTTCACCCTGCTGCACCCGGTGGCGCTGTGGACGGTGTGCGGCCTCAACTGCGACCGCTACTACGCCATCTCGGCCCCGCTGCACTACGGCGCTCTGGTCAGCCCTAGGAAGGTGGGTTAGTAGTGTTGTGGGTGGATGGGTTGGACGGAAGCCCAGTAACAGCTTGGTTCCTAGATTCTTTCTTTTAAAAAACCTCAACTGCCCATCGCCATGGGCCAATAAGCCTGTGCGGCGGTCTAAAAACAGCGAGGTACCGTAGCGGCAATAGTCACATAGGCCAGCCTGAGGTGACCGCTCATGTTGGATCAGGAGTCACCCGCCGCTGGGATCGCACCAGTGACGTTTGAAACTCAAGGAAAGCGCTTTACCTCTGAGCTACCGCCTCGGTAATGTCAACCACCTAGATAAAATGTCCTTCTAAAGGAAATTTGTTTCTGAGTGAGCATCTTTGGCAATTTTTGGTGTCTAGATACTTTGGTTATGATACTAGCATAGGGCTCATTTGAAAGTCGTTGACCTCCAAATTTAGACAAAGATTAATAGATTGTGCGATTGTAAAAGTAAGTGTACAGCCACACCGAAAAAAAAAACTTGATATAAGTGATAAGTGGATGAAGGGATAGGAAAGGTAGATCCGACAATACTGAGAGACTGCCTCAAGGTAGCCTATTCCATCCGCAAAACTAAAAACTGTCGTACATAATCTAACTAAAATCCATCCAACTCTATTTTTTGACCTGGTTTCTAGCACAGGTTCAAGCAGTTAAGACAAGCATGTAAGATCATTAGGTTTCAGAGGTCCCAAAAGAGGGTCGTGGGAACCACCACAGTTTATGTCTTTCTGCGATCTGATCTGATAGCCAGAAAATTCTAAGACCTTACGATCATTTGACGGCTACAATACTACTTGGTGTCTGTCATAAGAAATGCATAGTCTAGAATGTGAATGAGATGTACTTTTCACCATATACAGAAAAAAACTACCTTCCACCTTTTGGCATCACAATTTCATAAATATTAGATCATTTAGACCTCTTTTATCCCCACAGGTGACCATAGGCTTGGCCGCCACCTGGGTGCTGGCGCTGCTGCTGTGTATCCCGCCGCTGTTCAGGGTCGCGCCCTACAGCTACAACACGGCCCTGGCTGTCTGCGCCCCTGACTTCACGGCCGGGGACGCTGCCCTGTGGTACTCCGCCGTCTACACCACCCTCACTCTGCTGCTGCCTGCGGCGCTCATACTTGGCTGCAACCTCAAGGTCAATATTTAATACTTTTCCCCATTTTTGACACCATTTTAATTATCCTTCTCTCCTCTGTATACAACACTTATAAGTGTTTAAAATTTTTACACAGTGTGAAAAATACGCGTCTTAATTAAATTAAATTTTTGCAGCACTTGTTCCATAAATTTTTAATTTAACGAGTAAATTTCTTTTATATTTTCAATTATATTTCTTTTAAGGCATCACTCATCTAATTAGCATCTTGTCTAAAGTTCACAACACAGAACACGAAAACACACACCACAAATAGATCAGTTCTATATACACTCCTTAAACCAAAGTTTCGCCGCACCTAGGTGTTAACGTGCGGAGTTTTCAAAGTTAATCCTCAGTACTCGTAAGTTAATCCTCAGCACTCAGTCCGATCTTCTAACCACGATTGACTCCTAAAAAACAAACCATGTCATTCAGAAATTAAATTTCTTACATTGGTTAAATTTCTCTCAGTAATGTTTATTCCACCTCTCTAAGCACTTTTCTGAATATACAATGATGAATAATTCATTTGATACTGAATATTTAAAAGAATATATAGAACAAATTAAGAGAGATGGACAATATGCAATAAACTAAAGATTAAAAATCTATTCTTTCGTTCTTGTTTACAGTGTGCGTACAGCAATAATTTAAACGAATTGTCGCATAAATAAAAGTTTTTTGTGTGAAGGTTAGTTCGATTGAACTAATCAAAAAAAATAGTAAATGAAATTTTTGTGTTTTGCTAAAATTTTAC
Source organism: Flexamia atlantica (assembly GCA_035578135.1). Lineage (NCBI taxonomy): Eukaryota > Metazoa > Arthropoda > Insecta > Hemiptera > Cicadellidae > Flexamia > Flexamia atlantica. The sequence continues at coordinate 16,983,042 of JAQJVK010000014.1, read as the reverse complement.
TACAGTTTCCGTTTTAAAATTTATGATTTCTGAACTAATTTTGACGGTTTCTCGGCAGGTGTTGATGATCGCCCGGTACCACCGCCACCGCATCGCCAGCGCCATCTTCGAGGTGACGTTGTCCGCCCAGGTGACCATCACCCACCAGCGCAACCCCTTCTTCCTCCCAGGGGGTCTGACCAGCAAGTTCCGCGGCCGCAGCGCCGTCTCCACCGTCCTGCAGCTGCTGGGCTCCTTCTTCGTCCTCTACTTTCCCTACTACGGGGTCATCGTGTGGGAGTCGTCTGCCAGCACGTTCCTGGCAGGCAAGGACTTCTACTACAGGGCGCATCCGCATATCATAACCCTCGCGTCAACCCTCCTCACCTGCTCTCCCCCGGTCAACGGGCTCTTGTACGGAATAAAGAGTAAAATCCTGAGAAAGACTTTTCAGAACTATTGGAGAAAGCATTTGTCAAAATGTGAAGTCAATCATGAGATTCAAGCTAGAACGCCTTCTGCGTGTGGTTCTAGAAGACCTTCTCTCACTCCTTTGGGCATTTTGACCAGACCGAGTGCTACGCATCTGCAAAGAAGACTTTCAGAAGCGTTCATCGATCCAAGATCGTCACAATCGTCTCCGAAGTCTAAAATGACGAGGATAACCTCCGAGTTGTCATGGAGGCCGGTGTCAACTTCCGGTCTGGGACTGACCTTCGTGGGGTCTGATGTGGAAGGTGACATGAAGAAGACCCAACTCCGCGCTCAGCACGCGGCGAGCTTCAGCACGCTGCAAGTTCCTACAAGCGAGCGAGAGAGGCTGAGAAACGAAGAGTTGATCAAGTCTTTCAGAATAGCTGTGGCGAGTACCAAGGAGAACGAGAACGAACACAAAGGCTTAGGAGTGATTCGACCGGTTCTACGAACGAGCGTGAGCAACACGAGTCTCTTCGTGCAGAGAGTCCTGGGCGCGGGCAGCATTCGCTTCAACCTCGGAGACAAGGACAACCCGAGTGCGCCGCAGACGAGGAGGTCCCCCAGGATACTGATCACCCGCGCGTTCTCGGAGGAGAGCGAGCCGAAGACGCCGAGCTCGCCGAGCACTCCCAACCGGAAGGCGGATCTGAAGAAACACTCCATATCGGCCTCCACGCTGATCTGCGACCGGAAGTGGGGGAAGAGCAAGAACAACGTCGCGTTCCTCGATGATATTTGCAGTAAAGACCTTCCTTCACCCGGTGCAAGCAGCAACTCCTCGGCGGAAGACCAGGAGGAGGAAAAGACCTACAGACCCAACGGATTGTTGTCTCCGGACGACGGGAACGCCAGCGACGGTGGGGACAGTATCGTCTGGATGAAGGATTCATCGCCACAGACCGCCTCGAGGCTCAACTGCGCCACCAGCAGCGGCGACGATAGCGACAGTGCTGCCGCCGGCGACAACAGACACAACTACCAGGTCCTCAAGTCGTGGCCCTGCGCCAGCAACAGGAAGGCCAGAAATGTTCCTATCTCAGGCGCGATCTCCGACGAAGACTCCCCTCCACCGTCCCGAAACAGAGTTTTAAGGACGTCTTGCAGTTTTTCTGCTCTTCACAACACCTCGTCCGACGGTTCGTAGTGGTCTGAGTGGTGGCAGAATTCGGTGTCATGGGCTTTCGATGTTAACGTTGTTAAAGATAAAATTCATGGTGATTTGTTCCTTGTTGTTTATAAAAGGACTTTGATTATTTCTTTAGTATGTTTCTATGAAAGTTTAATTTTAGTAATTGTTATTCTTTGAAGTGTAAGTTGTCATTATAAATATGTGTGATATTGAATAAAAGATAGTAGACAAACGTAGTAATTGGAAGTAAAAATGTAATTTGTAGTATGTAATTAAGCATAGTAAAAGCCGAATTAATGTCGATGAAAGAAAGTTTATTGTAGTTTGTTGTATTCCGTGCATTGTGGTTTTTATCTACATTCAGCTAATAAAAATGTTAAAAATACCAAAAAACAACTTTAAGCCGGCAATTGTGCAGGGTCTAAAGTTGTGTTTGTTGTAACTACCTTTTTACATATTGGTTTCTATCATTACTTATTTAACTGTAAAATCTGGCTACTAATTATTCAGCCATCAATAACATTTCAAGAATCAAACATTATGGGGATGATGATAGACAGCCATTAAACGCTTCAAAATCAAAGGAAAACTAAATATTTTAAAGCTCGTAAGCTCAGAAAGGGGTAAAAAAAGTTTTATCTACCTAACATGATATGGATTAGTTATGTTACCTTTTGAGACTATGCAATTTCTGATATATATTCAGTCATGAAAAGATAATCAAATATTCAGAAAAATGCTGGTTTTAGTCCTACATTTTTTGTATTTTTTATCAGATTTAAAGCTAACACTATCTATAGTTACTACGTATTAGTATTGTTACTGTATGTGAAACTACTAAATGTGGCCTGGTCATAATGTTTTCAAATGATAAAAACATCATTTTTTAATGTTATTTGTACATGTTTAATACTTTTGTACCAGAAAACATGTAAACAAGAATGAATTAATATAATTTGTTCTATAGTAGGCCAATTAGTAACATACAGCACTATAACTACAGTCAATAACAATTCAAAAGTGTGCATATTCATAAAAAGTCGTGTCTTTAAAACCTATTTAACATGTGCATGACTTATATTTTTCCAATGATATACTCTTTACAGTGTATATTTTTATATTATGTGTGAACTAAGATTATTCATCTATCTTTAACTGCCAAGTAGTCTTATGATACAACAAAGCATATCCATGCAATCAACTTTATTTTTTTAAATACTAACTAAAGAAGACAAATATTAAAATTCAACATTTAGGTTTCAAATATTCCTTTTGATAAGTTAAGATTCCAAATATTAATTTATAAGACAATATGTGTGATAAGCTTGTTTTTTTATTACTTACATTAGTTGTTTCGCTGTTTAAGTCAATGTTAAATACGCCATAAAGGTATAAATGTCATTTAGGAATATCTTACTTAGGTGCAACTCGAAAAGGCAAATGCTAAAAAAATTATAGTTTAAGAGTTTTTATTGAATAACTTATTTTTTACATAAATATTCATTGTCATCTGTGGATGATAACCAAAGTTTATTTAACTTAAAAAATGTATATATGTTTTCATTTGTGATTATTTTGTGTACATTACTGTCTTAAACTATATGTAAATACAATGTAAAATAAATATTTGTTACTGTGAGACGTATTTAGTTACAATAAATCAGTTAAAATTTAACACAACACAAAAAACCGATCAAGGTATGATAACATATTTTCAATATTTTGTGTAGAAAGTTTATTCTATACGATGCATTTTCAATTTATTTTTATATAAAAACAAAATACATAACTGTGCATAAAGAGTATAAAGTCAAAACTTCATGGTCCACTGTTTTACAAACATAATAAAGTATACTGTAATAAAAAAGTATTTTTATTCAAGTATAAAGCAAGTGTATAGGCCTAAGTTGTAAAATAATTAATTATTCATAACAATGGTATTTTTTGTTGTATTTTTGAAGTTGATTTTTCACTTTTAAGAATATCCAATTACTTCAAGGGATGTTTAGGGATGTTTATCCATTTTCATGACAAAGATATATATGTTAAGAGGCGAACACCTTACCATATTTGTGGAGGACATACAAGTCAAATTTTTCGTAAACTTTTTTTTACATTAAATTATTATGATAAAATTCTGTAACAACTCTAGATTTGTCTCTTTGGTTTAAATTTTTCATCAGAAGCGGTAATGATAAAAGTGTACTCTGGTTTAATTAATTACTTTTTTCACTCAGAAACATTGACACACTTTTACTACCCTACTGATTATTTTCTTTTGGTACATTAGTACCATATCCTTAGTGCTCTCATAAAATAATTCGGAATTTGTTCATAAGACTATAATATTGAATTTAAAAAAATATTTATATATATATATATTCCAAGTTGTACATAAAACATAGAGTGTGAATTCTGTATACTGCATACCCTTACCCAGGATTGAATCATATGTATATACATGAAGAACATGATTTTTACTCATCCCTGTCGAAAGGTGAAAATATTAAACTCCTTTTCTTCTATGAACAGGTAAACATCCATTGCGCTAGTTTTTTTTTATTCAAGTCAGACATTGTAACAGTTCATTTGGATAAGTCTTTAGTAGTTATTTTTTTAATCTACATATTTTAAAATTTTCGAGATTGAAAAACAAAACATTAATAACTGGTTAAACAACCAATTCACTGATCCATTAGACCATTTGATTTTTAATTTAGTCTTTTATTAGTCAGAATTTCTTAAATGAAAATCTTAAACAGGTTATAACACGTTGTTTAAAATAGGTATTTTGTTTAAACTTATTTTTTAACAGATTTTTCTCAACTAACAATATCATTTCAAACATTTACAACTTTTTGGGTATAAAAACTCTTAGGCCTAGATGAATAAAGCTCAGTAATAGTATCTAAAGAACCTACAAAAACCTAATTAACAAAATAGATATTTTTTCATTATTAAAAAAAGTGGTGAAATTGAACAACTATTCTAATTTACTTATTTATTTTACGTAGCTTGAATTTGTTTAATTGCCAGAAGAAATACAGAGTTTTCCCTACCGTGCCATGGCAAAAACAAACGTATTTCCCTAACAAAAACAAAGGTCTTCAGCTCCGCTACAAGTCCGCTTCCCTCTCTAATTACCTTTGATTATCCACGAGATAAATAATTGTTTTTCCAGTGGAAGATTTTTCTTTTGGTATTGTCGTACTTTTTTTCTTCGAACTGGGTTACAAACGTTTTTGAAGCAACAATTATTAATCAAGCTTATTTAGTTTTAAATATTTAGATGATAATTCATTTAGAGAATGGAAGGCTTTTATGGCCCATAAGAATATAATAAATCATAAAATTAAAAATAATCATATATGTTCGATGTTTTTTTAATGATTTATTGATTTTATATTACTAAAACCATTATAAAAACTAATAATAATGTTTTTGCATTTTTAAACAATTTGTAATTTTATTTATTTAAAATTAATTACAATATTTTTATTTTAATTGTAGAATTCAAAATTAATAATTTTGTCCTCTCTATAATTATTGATTCTTAGATACCTCATTTGAGCACGACACTACCTCAATATAATAATTATCCATACCCCCACCAGCCCTTCGAATCCACCATCCCAGTCAATTACCTAAAATAAAACGACTTATGTTTATCATTATATTTTCTACTTCGTTTGTAGGTCTTGTCTTTGACAATGTATTAGAGTATATATTATATCTTTATTATTTTCAATTACAATATTTACTCTCCTTAACAATCAAAACCAACCTCAATAATTAGGACATGTAAAAACATTTCAACATTTCTTTTTTTTGACAGATAGCAATGCAATCTTGAACCGTACTCAAAGATTTGTTCCTTCTTGGTGAATTACAGTTAGTTGAATATATATATCAGTCTTTTATAATCCCATAATTGAAGGCATATAAATCCTCTAAGAGGTAATTTATGATCCCTTTTATCGAATCCTCGGCTCTAAATGTGGCTTACGACAATCGTCTGCTGTCTGTGTGAAATGTCGTCTTTCTCTGTGCCGGTCTACCCCGAGGGGCACACTCACTTCTAAGCTAGAAATTTAATTATATTTTAAACGTACGTAATTATGAGTTATTATGCTCAATTAAAATGGCAATCTATACAGAAATGTGAAACACATATTGTGGCCGATATTCATTATTTATATATTATTTATGACAGCTGGTCCAATAACTATTTTTATCAACATAATGGCAAATATATAAAATATATTTTGGATTAAATTTACCAATATATTTATAGACATAGAAAAACATTAAGGGCCGTTTGCACCATTCTAGTTTAAACCAGGTTTAAGGTAATCTAGATTAAGTGTATTTAAAAGTTAAATCAGCTGATTGAGTTAATCGTTATAATTTGGATTAAACTGTATCTGTATAACTAACTTGAGATTATACTTCATTCAGTGAGTGTGTAAATTAAAGCCCCTCCCCTGAAATAACATTTGTATAGAAAAGAACCAATCAAAGAAGAGTCTGTCGATATGTTCCCAGGGATGGTTCCCAGCCATTCCTCTTAGTGATTTCAATTGAATGAATACTATATGATAGAATAATAAATAAAGCATGAGTGGATGTATTAATTTTGTCTTATGAACAATTTATTTACTTACTGTAAAGCTCACATGCATTTTACGATCACTACAAACAAACATAACCATAACTGGCTTTGTCGACAGACATCCAGTTCCAGCTCCAGGTTTTACTAAAGCTCTTTGGAGTTCTGTAGCTATAACATCTGGTACTCATGTGACAGCCTTCCAACATTACAGCTGATGTAGGAGGCGTGGCTTTACTTTACACTCTCACTGAATGAAGTACAAGAGAAAAGTAGTTAAGACCAGAATGGTGTAAACGACCCAAAGGGTTTTCAAGATATTCATGTGAATAATTTTGATATTTTTTCTTTAAACATACTTTAAATCTATTCCGCTCGAATGTTATTTCACAGTGATCAGTGCGATCCCCTACTTTATAATACTATGTTAAGATTTTTATAAATGAATTTTATGCCTTTGTAAAATCTTTGCAGTGTGACCGATCGATACAAATAGCATTTCTGTGACACACTTTATTTTGTATTCAGTTCTCAAGATAACACCAAATGGTTACTTTCGTATGCAGTATGAAAAAGTTGAAAAAGGCTTAGCTGTCACTATTGTTAATATGAAAAGTTTACTTATAAAACCTAGAAAAAACGTGAACTATATTAACCTTACAATCCTCAATACGATCAGAGTTTAAAAACTTGACATATAGCCTATTTAAAACCCCTGAAATGCAATACATTACAAATAGAAGAATATGTACTACAATATTTATATTTTACCGTTCTTTATCCATACCACATGGCTGGTTGTTTGAATAAAACAGTAAATTTAAGAACAATTATTTTTATCCAAAAATTGTACGAAATAATATTTTCTGACATGAAATTCTAAGTAATAATGTTTTACGAAGGAATACCTTCTTTATGTAAATATGTTTTGATTTCAGTCAGTGAGTGAGCCTCAACCCTACCATATCCTGAGCAATATCTGTCTCTCTGTTGTGTGTAAGTTAATGTCGTACGATCTCAAAATGTACAGGTATTTTAGGCGAAACACGTTGTTGTTACATGTACATAGAAATTAAGTCAGTTAAATGTTATATTTTCAAGTAAAATTTGGTTGTTATTTTCCTTACTCCAGTGTTCTTTATTCCAAATAACCCTTTCTACACAGATTCAGAGGTATAATTATTTGTTACCATGTTTCCAATTATTGTACCTGTTCGATGAAATCAGCTACTACCTTAAAATCACTCCCATGAAAAACTCCTTTCGTAATGTTGACACCATTCTAAATATTCCTGCCTACTCGAGAAAAATCTCGCAAATGGAAGTGTGCTCTAAATATACTAGGAGTACGCTTATTCTGCGCGTAATGGGATGAGTGAACTCAGATATTACCAAAGCATTATTTTGTTAATTTACGAGCAACGTGTTTGTATTGTTTCAAAAGTTCTAAAATAATTGACAATTAGGCTGGCCACACACTGTGGCGACAAAATGTTTTTTTTTGTGTTTTGTTGTTGAACAGCTGACGAAATGTTCATCAAGCCATAATGGTTTAAATGTTTTTTCCTATTAGAATTGAGCAAACTCTACAAAACTATAAGCGACGAATAAATTATGTTTGCCAAAGGACATGAGAGGGCTTCGCCCCCCCCCCGGCCAGACACCACCCCTTTTACTCCGCCCGTGATTAAAAAGCTATGACGGTTTGAATGCCTTTTTTACTGTGTAAACCTAGCTCTATAAAATTATGAGCCACTAATAAATTATGTTTGCCGAAGAAAATGGGGGGCCTGGCCCCCCGCACCCCCCATTTACGACACCCATGATTAACGTGCCATAATGATTTGAGTTTTTCTTTTTTTATTAGTATTGAGAGAACCTTGCTCTACAAGGCTATGAGCGTCTAAAACAGTTACACGCCAAAGCATTTGTATGCAACCCTCCAGCTATACTCTGCCCCTTTATTAACATGCCAAGATGGTATGAATGCTTTTTTTATTAGTATTGAGTAAACCTAGCTCTAAATAACTATGAAAGACTAAAAACAGTTACACGCTAAAGCAGTTGTTTCAAAAAGGCTATGGGGGGGCTTCGCCACCCCACACACCCCCTTTGAGCTGCCATGATGGTTTACATGCTTTTTCTCTTATAGTATTAAATAAACCTAGCAACGCTAAACTATCAGCGACTAATTACAAGCCAAAACAGTTGTTTGCAAAAAGAACATGGGGGGGTTCGCCCCCCACAACCTCCCGCCAAAGCGGTTGTTTGCAAAAGGACATAGGGGGGGCTTCGCCCCCCCCCACATCCAGCTCTTTACACTGGCCATTATTATAAAGCCATGATGGCTTAAATGCTTTTTTTCTAATAGTATTAAATAGACTTAGCTCTACAAAACTATCGATGGCTCTACAAGCGACTATTTACACGGCAGAGCAGTTGTTTGTAAAAGGACATGGGGGGGCTTCGCTCCCCACGTCCTCCCGCAAAGCAGTTGGATGTAAAAAGACATGAGGGGCTTCGTCCCCCACGCCCACCCGCAAAGCAGATGTTTTCAAAAGGACATAGGGATGCTTCGCCCCCCAACAACTTCGCATTTACGCTGCCCAACATTAAGAATCCATGATAGTTTGAATGCTTTTTTTTACTGTGTAAATCTAGGTCTACAAGATTATGAGCGACTAATAAGAGTTACACGCCAAAGCAGTTGTTTACAAAGGGACATGGGGGGCTTCGTCCTCCCACAACTCTCCTTTACACTGCCCATGATTATAAAGCCATGATGGTTTAAATGTTTCTTTTTCTATTAGTATTAAATAAACCTAGCTCTACAAAACTATCAGCGACTAATTACACGCCAAAGCAGTTGTTTGTATAAAGAACATGAAGGGGCTTCGCCCCCCTCGCCCTCTAGCCAAAGCTGTTGTTTGTAAAAGGACAGGGGGGGCTTCGCCCCACAAATTCCACCCCCCACGCCCTCCTACCAAAGCAGGTGTTTGCAAAAGGACTTGGGGGGGCTTCGCCCCCCACGCCCCCCCTTTGCACTGCCCATGATTATAAAGCCATGATGGTTTAAATGTTTTTTTCTATTAGTATTAAATGAACCTAGCTCTACAAAACTAACAGCAACTAATAACACGCCAAAGCAGTTGTTTTAAAAAGGGACATGGGGGGCTTCGTCCCCCCACAACTCTCCTTTACACTGCCCATGATTATAAAGCCATGATGGTTTAAATGTTTCTTTTTCTATTAGTATTAAATAAACCTAGCTCTACAAAACTATCAGCGACTAATTACACGCCAAAGCAGTTGTTTGTATAAAGAACATGAAGGGGCTTCGCCCCCCTCGCCCTCTAGCCAAAGCTGTTGTTTGTAAAAGGACAGGGGGGGGCTTCGCCCCACAAATTCCACCCCCCACGCCCTCCTACCAAAGCAGGTGTTTGCAAAAGGACTTGGGGGGGCTTCGCCCCCCACGCCCCCCCTTTGCACTGCCCATGATTATAAAGCCATGATGGTTTAAATGTTTTTTCTATTAGTATTATATGAACCTAGCTCTACAAAACTATCAGCAACTAATAACACGCCAAAACAGTTGTTTTAAAAAGGACATGGGGGGGCTTCGCCCCCCCACACCCCCTCTTTTAGACTGCCCATGATTATAAAGCCATGATGGTTTACATGCTTTTTTAATAATAGTATTTAAATAAACCTAGCTCTACAAACCTACCAGCGACTTATTACACGCCAAAGCAGTTGTTTGTAAAAAGAACATGAAGGGGCTTCGCCCCCCTCGCCCTCTAGCCAAAGCTGTTGTTTGTAAAAGGACAGCGGGGGCTTCGCCCCACAAATTCCACCCCCCACGCCCTCCTACCAAAGCAGGTGTTTGCAAAAGGACTTGCGGGGGCTTCGCCCCCCACGCCCCCCCTTTGCACTGCCCATGATTATAAAGCCATGATGGTTTAAATGTTTTTTCTATTAGTATTAAATGAACCTAGCTCTACAAAACTATCAGCAACTAATAACACGCCAAAGCAGTTGTTTTAAAAAGGACATGGGGGGGCTTCGCCCCCTCACACCCCCTCCTTTAGACTGCCCATGATTATAAAGCCATGATGGTTTACATGCTTTTTTAATAATAGTATTTAAATAAACCTAGCTCTACAAACCTATCAGCGACTTATTACACGCCAAAGCAGTTGTTTGTAAAAAGAAAGTGGGGGGCTTCGCCCCTTACGTCCTCTCCCCAAAGCGGTTGTTTGCAAGCCCCCAAATCCCCCTCTTTTCACTGCCCATAATTATACAGCCATGATGGTTTAAAAGCTTTTTTTCTAATAGTACAAAAATTTTAATGAAGAAAAAGAAAATGAAGCTTGCATAGATAAATTAGGATTAAGTAGAGAAGTATATGATTGAAAACGTTTCTCTTCAAAAAAATTAAGAAATATCTTACAGCAAGAAGAGTATGAAAAATGGTGCTCTCTTCCCCGTAAGGGTAGAGGCGTCATTTTATTCCAAGAGAGCGAATCGGAAAATATCCATTTTCACAGAAAATGTGGGCTGTCAAACTCTGAATACAAAGACGCATTGAAAATCATTGGTGATGTGGCACCTCTGAGATCAGTCCCCGGCAGATCCAAGGATGGAACCCGGTGCAGGCATTGTCCTGACGCCGAGACTTATCAATTTGATTCTATTGAACACGTCCTTGGTTCTTGCCCCCATGGGGAACTATTACGAAATAAACGCCACCACACAATAAGATCAATCATAGCAAATGAATTGAAGAAAAAGCAGAACTTTGAAGTCTTCGAAGAAGTGACATGTGTGGAAAACAATGGATCCATCAGAAGGTGTGATATCATTGCCATTGACAAGAAGAAATAACATGGATATAATATTGATCCAACTGTCCGATTTGAAAAAGCACATAATCAACCACTTCTAGTACATAACGAAAAGAAAGATATATATAGTGGAACAAGAGATGACATTAAACAAAAATACAACTTTCTATACTTCATTCAGCGAGAGTGTAAAGTAAAGCCACACCTCCTGCATCAGCTGTAACATTGGCAGGCCGTGTCACATGAGTACCTGATGTTATAGCTACAAATCGCCAAAGAGCTTTATTAAAACCTGGAGCTGGAACTGGATGTCTGTTGACAAAGCCAATTTTGGTTATGTTTGTTTGCAGTGAACATAGAATGCACGTGAGCTTTACAATAAGTAAATAAATTGTCCACAAGACAAATTAATGCATCCACACATGCTTAATTTATTATTCATATCATATAGTATTCATTCAATTGAAATCACTAAGGGGAGTAGCTGTGAACCATCCCTTGGATCATATGGACTGCCTCTTCTCTGATTGGTTCTTTTCTAAACAAATGTTATTTAAAGGGAGGGGCTTTACTTTACACTCTCACTGAATGAACTATAATGTAGAAGTCATTGGATTGATGGTTAGAGCAAGAGGAACTGTTCCAGATTTTTTCAAAAAATTCTGGAATAAGTTCCACCTCCCAAAAGAATCTTTAAAAATTATCTCGACAACAGCCATCAGATATTCAATTAACATTTTAAAGAACCATTTATATAGTAAATACCAATGATTAATTATCCAACCATTTTTTATAATATTTCAAAATTCATCAACCTTTGTTATTCTGCAACCTTTGTCATTCAGCAACTTGTAAATTATAAGAAGGTGTTAATTTATTATTTACTTAATAAATTATCTTTATATATGTATATAAACATAGCTTCGCCCCCCGCGCCTTCCCGCAAAGCGGTGTTTGCAAACAGGGGGGGGGGGCTTCGCCCCCCCCACACCTCCCTCTTTAGACTGCCAATGATTATAAAGCCATGATGGTTTACATACTTTTTTATAATAGTATTTAAATAAACCTAGCTCTACAAACCTATCCGCGACTAATAACACGCCAAAAAAGTTGTTTGAAAAAAGAAAATGGGGGGCTTTATTTTGCGGTTTTTTGCAAAAGGACATGGCCCCCCACATCCCCCTCCTTACACTGCCCATAATTATAAAGCCATGAAGGTTTAAATGCTTTTTTCTAATAGTATTCAATAAACATAGCTTCGCCCCCTACGCCCTCCCACCAAAGTGGTGTTTACAAGAGGAATTGGAGGGGCATCGCCCCCCACACCTTCCCCTTTACACTGCTCATGATTAAGAAGCCATGATAGTTTAAACCCCATGGCTTTCGCCTTTACACTGCTCATGATTAAGAAGCCATGATAGTTTGAATGCTTTTTTAACTCTCTACAAGAAAACTAATAACTAAAGCCCCATAACTAATGGCATAACTAATGGCTGATGGATGCCCTTTATAAGAAACTAATAACAGTTACATGCCTAAGCAGTTGTTTGCAAAGAGACATGGGGGGGGCTTCGCCCCCCCACACCCCCCCCCTTTGCACTGCCCATGATTATAAAGCCATGGTGGTTTAAATGTTTTTTTCTACTAGTATTAAATGAACCGGGGTAGCGGATTTGTACCCCCCGGATTTGTACCCCCCACAAAAAACGCTACGTCATTTTGACGTCACAGGAGGCGGGGCCTAAATCGCTCGAGAAACAGCCCTCGACTGGAAATGTACCCCCCAATACATTATTAAATCATCAACACCTAAATGGTGTGCAATTAAATTATTTCCCTTGAGTCTAACCCCGGAAATGTACCCCCCGGATTTGTACCCCCCGGATTTGTACCCCCCATGGTCAGAATCTTAAGTCAGGCCCCGGAATTGTACCCCCGGATTTGTACCCCCCGTCGCCAAAAATCTTCAAGTACTAACCCGGATTTGTACCCCCCGTCTCCAAATCTTCAAGTGCTACCCCGGATTTGTACCCCCCGGATTTGTACCCCCGATTGAGATAGGACGAAATGAATGGCTAAAAAAGCTCCTCCGTGACATTTTACATATTTATACCTAGTTTCATGGCAAACAGTCCAACGGAATACGAGACCATAAACGTGAAACATATATAATCAAACTAACAAATTTTTTATGAATTTAGATATTCAAAACAATATTTTATCCAATACTTTCATCGCGTATTATTGACAGATTTTCTAGCTTACTTAATGATGAATAAGACTACACAATATAATAATAACTCGCCTTACGGCTCGCTGGGGGCTCCGCCCCCAGGCCCCCTACTGTGAGTCCCTTATTGAGGGATGTTCATATTGAAAATTCATATAACAAAATTAGTATATTTGTTAACGTATAAAATCACCTTACCAGGTATCTCCAGTCGTGGTCAGTGGGAAGTTTGGATATTGAAAGTTACAAGAGAAAATTAATTTAACGTCCCCAGGCTCACTTGTTGGGTTTGCCCCAAAGCGGGGGGGGGGAATGTATTGAAAAGTCACAAAATTTCGAATAAACTCATTACAAATCCTCAGCAAAATATATTATTGTAATGTTTGGGAGGGTAGTCCTTTAGGGAGGGGGTTTGCGGAGGGGGTGGGGGTTAATTTATAGTTGTGAAAGAGGGTTGGTGGAGTCAGGGGGTGAGGGGGTGATGTAAAATATTGGTTAAAAAACAACATTGCCTTAACTTGAAGAATGCTTAGCTTGTGTGTGTTTTTTGGTCACTTTTAGGGATTGATAGATTTTAAAAATTACAAATGACTTCGGATGAACATGGAGATTGACACTGACGAATCCCTAGTCAAAAATTGAGACTTTCAGTATCGTATAAATTGGCAAAAAATCCACGAGTCAAATCGTAAATTTAATTTAAGTTCAACTTGAGACGACTTTTTCAGGGGTAGAAATGTGGTAAAAATTGCAAATTACCTATAATAAACCGGAAAAGTCAAACTAACTATCTCCGTGTCAATAATTCGGCACCCCTGGCCAAAAAAATTTGACAAAAATAAAAACCACGAGGAAATGTTAAAATTCGACTAAAGTTTGAACTTTTGAGGACTATTTTAGAAGTTGAAACGGGATGAATTTTGCGAATGACCCATGATAATCCTTAAGGACCAAATTTACTATCTCAGTGTGAAAATAGAGATCTATAAGCTAAAAATGAATATTTAAAAATCATCAAAATACAAAATAAACTGAATATTTATAAGAATTTTAAATTTAGAGGTCATTTTGGGAGTTAAGGAGGTGAGATAGGGCAAAATACTTAATGACCAAAATTGTCGGAAGTTTAATTTCAACTAGGGAAATAACCTCTGTTTTAAACAGATTCTTTATTTAAGCCGCTAGAGGCAAAAAACGAGAAGCACTTTCATTGAAATTCAAGTTTTCCCCCGTTTCACCCTTTTTTGGGGATGAGGGGGGTTGAAATAGTTTGTTTTGAGAATTTCATATTTAGAGTAGCCACCCAATAAATAATACTGCAAATTTACAGGGGCCTAAGTAGTGTATCAAGTCAACTGGTGCTGAAAACCAAGGGAAGATCTACGAAGATTGAAAAATCTAGAGCAATCTAAGGGTGAAGGAGACGTGATAGGGCAAAAAGTCATAGGAACAAAGTCGTAGATCGTGAAAAATCCGTGGCACGTGGTGCAGTCCGTTTTTCAATAGGACATCTGGTCTAGCCGCTATAGCCCAAAAACGAAAAGAACTTTTTTCGAACTTCAAATGTGACGTGACGTGATCGTGAGGTTCCAGTGGCCGGGTCGGCACACTGAGGCTGTTATAGGGATTTTTCCCTCTTCAGCCTTGGACAGGTGGGTTAGGGTAGCGCACAGCTGCAGGACTTTGTAGTTCAATACGAGAATAGTTCAATACGAATGCCTGCAGCTGTGCTGGTGGTTGGTTGGAGATGGTTGGGTGTGGATTTCGGTGGGGTTAGTGTGGGTTGGGCAGTGGTGAGTTGTGGTCGAGTTTCACTGTGAGGTGTTTTGTCTGGTGATGACGGGTGGTTCGTTGAGAGTGTGGATGGGGCGTTGCAGCAGGACTTTGCAGTTTAATACGAGATTAAGTTACATACGAATGCCTGCTGCTACGCTGGTGGTGTTTCGGAAGTTTTGTGTGGTTCTTGCGTGAGGTGCAGTGATGTGGTGTTAGTCGGGGAGTGGCGTCTTTCAAAGGTGGGTGATGGTGGGTGGGTTGGTCAGGGTAGGGTCAGGGTGGGGTCGCTTCCAAAAAAATTTTGGTACGGTCGCAGGCCTACGGCCTGTACCGTACTCCGGTGGTGTTGGCCTGGAGGGTTATGGCGGGGGTTGGAGCAGTTGAGGTGGTTGTGGTGGGGGTGGGTTGTCGAGGGCTATGAGGTGGTGAAGTGTTAGGCTAGGTCGGTTGGTGAAGTAGGGTTGAAAGAAAGGCTCGAGGATGTCTGAGGAGCGGGCTCGGTCGAGGTATTTGGAGTTGAGTTGGGTGAGGAAGTCTCGGAGGGGAGGAACAGTGTGGGCGTCGTAGGCAGTTTGGTTTCGGGTCCAGGGAGGGAGATGTGCTGCCAGCCGAAGGGCACGCCTTTCGGTGGCTTCAAAGCTGGAAATGAAGTGATCTGGGGCGGAGAGCAGGAGAGGATGGGCGAAGGTGAGCACGGGACGGATGACGGAGGTGTAAATCCGGGAGAGGGTCGTTTGGGAGCAGGGACGGTGGCGGTTGTTCAGGATTCTCATGGCTTTGAGGCGGGCTGTGGCTCGTTTTTTGGTTTGGCGGAGGTGGGGGAGAAAGGAGAGTTTGGAGTCGAGTGTGACCCCGAGGTAGGTGCAGGACTTTTTCAGAGGAAGGCGGACTCGGTTGAGGAGGATGGGATCGGAGTTGATGCGGGAACTTCAAATCTTCCCCCATTTTACCCCCGTTTAGGGGCGTTGGGGGTGGAAATGTTTCGTTTTGACAGTTTTTCCTGTAGTTTGACCACCGAAGGAATATTCGTGCCAAATTTCAAGTTTCTATCTCATCGGGAAGTATGGTTTGAATTTGTATCCCGATGCATGAGTCAGTCAGTTACACATGCGGCTGTATATATATATACTCGCCTTTCGGCTCGCTGGGGGCTCCGCCCCCAGGCCCCCTTAAAGGGTCTCGTCCCAAAGCGGATAATTTGTATTCAAAGTAACAAAACGAATAAACTGTTAGCAAATGCTCAGCAAAATTAATTATTACTAGTTTTGGGGTGAATAGTTTCAATGGGGTTTATGGTAAGGGGAAGGGTAATTATTACTGAAATTATTCATTAAATTCCTGGAAAATCAGATAGGTTTCAATTTCTGAGATATTTTACAAAAACCTATTTATAAAAAGACTAAAGTAAAATGTCAAAAACAATTTTTTCCAAAAGAATAATATGGGAAATGAGTATGCAGGTTCGCTGACATGGAAATGTAAACATTCTAGTTACAAAAACCTATTTATAAAAAGATAAATAAGATAACAGTAAAATGTCAAAACCAATTTTCTTTATAAGAATAATATTAAAAATGTGTACGCATTTTCGCTGACATGGAAATGTAAAAATTCAAGTTTTTTCAGTATTCCAGCAGGTAACAACTTACATCTACCAATTTTTATTCAGATTTGTTGAGAAATAAGCGATATATAGAATTTTATTTATTTCCCATAAGGTAAACATTGAGACAAATTACTGGACAGAACAATTATTCACAGTACCAAATTGTTGTTTTTTCAATTTAAATCTAATGGTTCAACCCAGGATCTGATAATTTTTATTTTCTATGTAAAAGATCCCAAAAACCCAGTATCCGATGGTCCGATCAGGCTAGTGTTGGGTAGTTCCTGTTCCTCTCTTTTGAATTAGTAAGGTTTAAGAGTGCTATTTTAATAAACAAATCAAATCCAATTAAACTTAAAATCAACATATTACAGTTTTTCCACATCATTAACGTGAGAAATGAGCATGCATGTTTGATGTCATAGAAATGAACGAATTGGGAAATTTAGGTCATTATTCGACTAAACAACAACTAAACTAAGCCACATAACAAACTTTATTTTAAAAATTAAAAAAAAAGTTTTATTATTGCTGATTTATAACATAGCTTGTAAGCGATTTTTTGAGGAGGTTAAAATAAAAAATGGCGTTTTTGATATTTTCCCTGTATATTGACCATCCAAGAAATACTCATGCCAAATTTAAAGTTTCTAGCTAATCGGGAAGTTTGGTTTGAACCGTGATGAGATACCTCGAGAAAATCGCTGACATTTAACAAATTTTGAAATTTTTTAAACTTTATATTCAATTTTATATTATAAACTAGTTATAATATTCCTGATTTGTAACATATATGCTTTAGAGATCATGTATGCCAAATTTCAGTCCTCTACGTATAACATTAAACCATCTGGAGCTGAAAACCTGGAGGAAATGTCAAAAGTTTAACTTTTGAGGGCTATTTTAAGGGTTGAAACGGGGTGAATTCTGCGCATGTCCCCTGATAACCCTAAAGGATCAAACTTACTATCTAATTGTGAAATTTGAGGTCTATAAGCTAAAAATAAATATTGAAGAATCATCAAAACCCAAAATAAACTGAAAAATGTATATGAATTTTAACTTTAGAGGTCATTTTGGGGGTGAAGGAGTTAAGATAAGGCAAAATACGTAATGACCAAAATTGTAGTAAGTATAATTTCAACTAAGGAAATAACCTTTGTTTTTGAACAGAACCTTTATTTTAGCCGCCAGAGGCAAAAATCAAACAGTACTTTTATAGAAATTCAAGTTTTCCCCAAATTTCAACCCCTTTTAGGGGGTAAGGGGGGTTGAAATTGTTTGTTTTGAGAATTGTATATTTAGTATGACCACCCAGTAAATATTCCTGCAAATTTATAGGGGCCCAGGTAGTATACCAAGTCAACTCTTGCCGGAAAACCTAGGGAAGACCTATGTAAATTGAAAAATCTAGTTCAATCTAAGGGTGAAGGAGACGAGATAGGACAAAAAGTCACAGGACCAAAGTTGTAGATCATGAAAAATCCGTGACACGTGGTGCAGTCCGTTTTTCAATAGTACCTCTGGTTAAGCCGCTGTAGCCTAAAAACGAAAAGTACTTTTTTCGAACTTCAATTTTTGCCCTATTTTTCCCCCCTTTGGGGGTGTTGGGGGTGGAAATGTTTAGTTTTGACAATTTTTCCTGGGGTTTGACCACCAAAGGAATATTCGTGCCAAATTTCAAGTCTCTGGCTCATCGGGAAGTATGGTTTGAATTTGTATACGTGAGTGAGTGAGTGAGTGAGTTACACATGCGGTCGTATATAATATAGATAAGACATATTCGTAGAATAATATTAGGCAATAATTTATCGAACAGCCGTTGATTTACGAGAATTTAATTAAAAAAGTCAATAACAAGAACGAATATTGACCCGGTATATTTCCATGGTCGGTCAAACTGGATTTGAGCACAGGGGGTACAAATCCGGGGTATAAGACTTAAGTATAAGGCCACGGGGGGGTACAAATCCGGGATAGGGCTTAAAGGTTTGGCGACGGGGGGTACAAATCCGGGGGGCAAAAATCCGGGGGGTACAAATCCGGGGTAGGACTTAAGAATTTGACCACGGGGGTACAAATCCGGGGGGTACAAATCCGGGGGGGACAATTCCGGGGTCGGACTTAAGAAGTTTAATTGGATTTATATCAAGTATGCAGCTGTTAAGCCAACCGTGAAATGTCAGTTGATTAAAATACATAATAATTTATCCGTCCTAAAAGTTCGCGGCCGGAATTGTACCCCCCGTCCTGTGACGTCAAAATGACGTAGCGTTTTTTCTGGGGGGTACAAATCCGGGGGATACAATTCCGGCGACCCGTTTAACTCAACAAAACTATCAGCAACTATTTAAACGCCAAAACAGTTGTTTTAAAAAGGACATGGGGGGTCTTCGCCCCCCCCCTTTTAACTGGCCATGATTATAAATCCATGATGGTTAACATGCTTTTGTACTAATGGTATTAAATAAACCTAGCTAAATAAACCTACGAAACTATCAGCGACTAATTACACGCCAAAGCAGTTGTCTGTAAGAAGAACATGAGGGGGCTTCGGCCCCCACGCCCTCAAGCCAAAGCGGTTGTTTGCAAAAGGACACGGGGGGGCTTCGCTCCCCCCACAACCCCCTCATTACACTGCCCATGATTATAAAGCCATGATGGTTTAAATGTTTTTCTTCAATTAGTATTAAATGAACCTAGCTCTACAAAACTATAAGCAACTAATTACATGCCAAAGCAGTTGTTTTAAAAAGGACATGGGGGGACTTCGCCCCCCCACACCCCCCCCTTTAGACGACCATTATTATAAAACCATGATGGTTTACATGCTTTTTAATAATAGTATTTAAATAAACCTAGCTCTACAAAACTATCAGCGACTAATTACACGCCAAAGCAGTTGTTTGTAAAAAGATAATGAGGGGACTTCATTTTGCGGTTGTTTGCAAAAGGACATGGGGGGCTTCGCCCCCCACACCCCCCCCTTTGAGCTGCAATGATGGTTTACATGCTTTTTCTCTCATAGTATTAAATAGACTTAGCTCTACAAAACTATCGATGGCTCTACAAGCGACCAATTACACGGCAGAGCAGTTGTTTGTAAAAGGACATGGGGGGGGCTTAGCTCCTCACGTCCTCCCGCAAAGCAGTTGGATGTAAAAGGACATGAGGGGCTTCGTCCCCCACGCCCTCCCGCAAAGCAGATGTTTGCAAAAGGACGTGGGGGGGATTCGCCCCACCACAACTTCGCCTTTACACTTCCCAAAATTAAGAATCCATGATAGTTTGAATGCAAATCTAGCTCTACAAGATTATGAGCGAATAATAAGAGTTACACGCCACAGCAGTTGTTTACAAAGTGACATGGGAGGCTTCGCCCCCCACAACTCTCCTTTACACTGCCCATAATTATAAAGCCATGAAGGTTTCAATCCTTTTTTTAAATAGTATTAAATAAACATAGCTTCACCCCCCACGCCCTCCCACCAAAGTGGTGTTTGCAAGAGGAATTGGAGAGGCTTCGCCCCCCACACCTTCCCCTTTACACTGCCCATGATTAAGAAGGCATGATAGTTAAATGCTTTTTTCGTACTGAGTAAATCTATAGCTCTACAAGATTATGAGCGACTAATAACAGTTACACGCCAAAGCAGTTATTTGCAAATGGACATGGGGGGGCCTTTGGCCCCCCCACGACCCCCCCATTACTCTGCCCGTGATTAAGAATCCATGATAGTTTGAATGTTTTTTTTTCTACTGTGTAAAACTAGCTCTACGAGATTATGAGCAACTAATGACAGTTACACGCCATTGCAGTTCTTTGCAAATGGACGTGGGGGGGCTTGCCCCCCCACCCCCCCCCCTTTAACTGCCCATGATTATAAAGCGATTATGGTTTAACTGTTTTTTTCTACTTGTATTAAATAAACCTAGATCTACAAAACTATCAGCGACTAATTACACGCCAAATCAGTTGTTTGTAAGAAGAACATGCTTCGCCCCCTACGCCCACACGCCCAAGCGGTTGTTTGCAAAAGGACATGGGGGGGCTTCGCCCCCCCAAACCCCGCTCATTACACTGCCCATAATTATAAAGCCATAATAGTTTAATTGTTTTTTAATAGTATTAAATATCTTCGCCCCCCACGCCCTCCCGCCAAAGCAGGTGTTTGCAAAAGGACTTGGGGAGGTTTCGCCCCCCCCACACCTCTCTTTGCACTGCCCATGTTTATAAAGCCATGATGGTTTAAATGTTTTTTTTTATTAGTATTAAATGACCCTAGCTCTACAAATCTATCAGCAACTAATTACACGCCAAAGCAGTTGTTTTAAAAAGGACATGGGGGGCTTGCCCCCCCACACCCCCCCTTTAGACTGCCCATGACTATAAAGCCCTGATGGTTTACATGCTTTTTTAATAATAGTATTTAAATAAACCTAGCTCTACAAACCTATCAGCGACTAATTACACGCCAAAGCAGTTGTTTGTATAAAGAAAGTGGGGGGCCTCGCCCGTTACGCCCTCCCGCCAAAGCGGTTGTTTGCAAAAGGACATGGGGGGCTTCGCCCCCCACATCCCCCTCTTTATACTGCCCATAATTATAATGCCAAGATGGTTTAAAAGTTTTTTCTAATATTATTAAATAAACATAGCTTCGCCCCCCGCGCCTTTCCGCAAAGTGGTGTATGCAAAAGGACTTGGGGGGGCTTCGCCCCCCACACCTTCCCCTTTAAACTGGCCATGATGGTTTAAATAATCTCCTCTAATAGTATTAAATCAACTAACCTCTAAAAAAATATCAGCGAATAATTAGACAAGAGAGCAGTGGTTTGTAGAAGGACATGGAGGAGCTTCGCCCTCACGCCAAAGCAGTTGTTGGCAAAAGGACATGGGGGGCCTTTGTTCCCCCCACATCTTCGCCATTACACTGACCATGACTAAGAAGCTTTATTAGTTTGAAAGCTTTTTTTTTACTGTGTAAATCTAGCTCTACAAGGTTATGAGCGACTTAAAACAGTTAAACGCCAAAGCAGTTGTTTGCTAAGAGTCATGGGGGGGCTTCGCCCCCCAAAATCCCCCCTACCCTCTACCTATAATTATAAAGCCATGATGGTTTAAATGTTTTTTCTATTAGTATTAAATGAACCTAGCTCTACAAAACTATCAGCAACTAATTACAAGCCAAAGCAGTTGTTTTAAAAAGGACATGGGGGGGCTTCGCCCCCCCACACCCCCCCTTTAGACTGCCCATGATTATAAAGTCATGATGGTTTACATGCTTTTTTAATAATAGTATTTAAATAAACTTAGCTCTACAAACCTATCAGCGACTAATTACCCGCCAAAGCAGTTGTTTGTAAAAAGAAAGTGTGGGGGCTTCGCCCCCCACGCCCTCCCGCCAAATCGGTTGTTTGCAAAAGAACATGGGGGGCTTTGCCCCCCACGCCCTCTCGCCAAAGCAGTTGTTTGCAAAAGGACATGGGGAGGCTTCGCCCCCCACGCCCTCCCGCCAAAGCGGTTGTTTGCAAAAGAACATGCGGGGGGGGGCTTAAAGCCATGATGATTTGAATGCTTTTTTCTCCCGTGTAAACCAGCATTTTTTTAATTATGCGACAATTTTACATTGGAAAAATACCATTTACATTTGTTTAGTTTCTAAAATCACTACAGGTTACTGTTTAGGGTACTTAAAGAAAGAAGTAAGCGAACCATCTAACCCCTTGACCGTAGTCACGGACATATTCATCACCCAGGAGGCGGGGGACAATAAAGTAGTCATTGACATTGGATAAATCCACAGTAAACCTGGATCTGCCAGGGGCATATTTTCCGTCCAGCAAGGATAACAACCCCATTCGTAATCAGTCTCGTATATACAATTTTAGTGGCGCAGAGATCCGGGTTTTTATCCTTTTGGATCCTCGCCTTTTGGACCGCCTTTTTCAGTTTCAGAAGCTTGCTTATTCTTTGCCTTGGCCTACGGAAGCTCCCAGAGCTCTTGCTCGGGTTCTTGATCCGCTTGTGTGGTGCGGAATAACTGGTCACGAGGACGGCGCCAATGATGAGCCGTCCATGAATCCGCGACCTAATCCTCTTATTTTTGAATCTGGCTATCCTGACTTTATTATTATAAAACTAATTATACTACTATATATGCAAAATTAATTATTATTTTTATGAATTTCTTGCTTGATTATGTATAGTAAAATTATGTAGGAAACAAATCATTAATCTACACATCTACAACTACAACATCCTACATTCTCAATTCAATTTCATACGTATTTAATTTGTCTTAATATAACTGATCGCATGCATCCTTCTTGGCACAAAAGTTTGTTATTAATACGAATTGCGCTATAAAAATATATTTTTTATCGCAATTTTATACAAAAATTGCGTTTGCTGGGATAAAATTCACATTTGTTTCATCAATGTACTTTTATACATGCCATAGTATCTTTACTCATTGTTTTTTAACGTTTTATTAATTGTACCTAAAATAAACAATCAATAAATATTTTCTCTTAAATATGTGGAATCAGCTGTTAGTAAAAGGAACATGACAATGTGTTCCTGTTGGTTCCATCTAGCGTCATTCATATAAACTATTTCGACTGAGGCAACAAAACAGAAATGATCCATCTGAATTTTTATATTTCTAGGCATTGTTTTTTTCAATAATAAACATTTTAACGTAGACTTAAAAAACTAACAATTGATAGGCATGTAGCATGTCATTTAAGTGTTTCGTGAAATACTTTTTTTCTAAACTCCACCGTTATTTTCCTTTTATTTTGAAACAATCTTTATTTGTATCCCGTAGTTTACTAAAGTAAATTATTGCCCAATGTTAAACTTATGATGATTTTTTGCAAGTTAAAATATTAAATTACTCAAAAAATACTAAACCAATATGCTTCATAATTTAATGGCATATTCCCTGTGAGATACTTAACGTTTGTGCGAAATTTGGAATTGATTAGTGTAGCGGCTTTTTAGTTACCGCGTTACGTACACACTCACACACTCACACACTCACACACTCACACACTCACACAGTGACGGACAACGAATCTTCAACTCCGCTGATACATAGACTCGTTCACTTCGTTCACTCATCGATTATTATTTGATACTCAAAAAAAGTTAATAACTGTAAAGCAAAAATGCCACCGGAAAACTACTGCCAGAAAAGTACATAGCCGAATCCATTTTGACCAATCCCAAAAATTCCCCCAGAGATTTATTACGCAAAGTATCGATCAAGTTTTTGTAGTTTTTTATTAATTAGGTGATGTATTAAGCTATATAGTCGAGAGGGAATCTTCGTAAGACAGCTCTCACGAGTTTTTATGACCCGTATGACTGACTAAATCATCATATAGCGCTAAACTATTGGTCGATAGCAAAATAATTAATAAACAACGGCTCTGATGTTTTCCTTCAATAAACGCTGATAATAACTTATTTTTGCTTAGTCACGATCAAATTACATGAAAAATAATTTCAAATTCGAAATCGCCTAATGTGTTGCCAATAGAATTAAACAATGAAAATATAAATAAAGTAGAATGGAAATCTGATAAAACCTTATAACTATTACATCAAGGAATTTTAAATAAAAGTCGTTTACTTTTATCATTTAAATAATTAAATCAACCACAATGAATATTAGCGTAGCAGATTCAACCCTGATTCTTAACGTCGCAGATCTCTGGAGTATTTTTTCTGAGGGAGGTTTTCAGGTGTCGGTCAAAATGGATTTGGCCGCTGGGGATGCTTTTTTGGGGGTAGATTTACGGTGCCAGGTTTACTAGAATTTAAATTAATATACAATTTTTTGGTTAGCCGTAAATTTTTCTGATTGGATTACGTAACAGTTTATCCGTCGTTCTTGGTCGGAAAACTTAATGTAATAGATTGAAAATATTTATTATTGATTCTTTTGTATAAAAAAACCACTTACTCTCATTTCACTCTTTAAGTACATTTTCGCTCAAATATTCTTCATAAAAGTAATTTTCTCCTCCTCATTTTCTCAAACGTCAATAGTTTATAAAAAATTGTACAATGAAATGAATGCTATTTACAATATAGAATACTTCCAACTAGAAAACCTTAAATCAAATGAAAAGGTTCAATACTTTGATTGGAAAAATATCGAGCCTTTTTTTTAGCCCTTATCAATTAGCTTTCCCAACTAAGCTTTACAAATGGACAATATCGTTGTTCAAAGAAAACATTTCAGAAAAAAGTAATACATTTCAATAGATGTAGTACTTCAAACTTTTTCACGTGAACAAATCTAACTATAGGATGTTATATAGGTAGAATGTAATGTAATAAGAGCGAGAAATAAGGGATTATATTGGATTTTTTCATTGCTCTTTCGGTTTAAGTGTTCAATGTATGAATTCGACGAATTTAGATCTAATTTCGATTCCTCTTTGAAGCTCTGCCTCACTGATCACCAACGCTTCAATTATTTATTATTTTTCCCCTATAAACTCGTTTTCATCACATCTTCTGAATGTGTGATTACCAACACGTTGAAAACAATATGTTGCCATTATTTTAGTGGAGGCAATCATAAAGTGCGTTATAACTATCCTCAACAAAGCACTCGCAAATAAATTTAGAATTAGGCCTACCGGTAATTCAAGTTATGAAAAACAGTAATATAGATTACAGGACCAACGAACAACAGAGAAATTCAGTAAAATATTTAAGAGCCAAGTAAATTGAAACCGATATTATTATGGCAAATGCACTCATTTTTATTAACAGTATAATTATTTCATCCAACAGCGTGTATAGTATTTGGAGACGACTTCACCGTTAAAAAGTCAACCTCCGAAGACGAACTATTGCAAACCATTTGGCTCGTTCATGGATTTTAAAGACAACCAAAACGACCCATATTTACCTACAATCGTACGTAAAAATATGATTCATTTCATCATAGGGCTATAATCTTGATTGATAGCATAAATTATCCCAATAGCTCTGAGGATTCTCCTCAGATTAAATACTGGAACTTTAAGTTACGGAAGTAAGCAGAGAATATTCATACAAAATCACTTGCCAAATTAGGTCGCATTTGGTTGGTAAAAATAAACTCCAACAACATATTTGTGTGGAGTTCTAGGTAGCTTACGACAATTCAGAAGCTTGGAACTTCAATTAAGTCTGCAATAGCCTCCAAGCAGTCCTGAGAACGCCATGAATAACACATTCAGTCTGCTAGAGCTCGAGCTACCCACACATAAATGTAACAATAATAAATTAATGAATGTGTTCACTTAATTAACTCAGACTATTTTTCTCAAATCCTAAATTTAAAATGTGGCAGTTCAATTAATTATGAGAAACAATTTTTAAGAGAGAATGTTTTAATTTTGTGAATTTGGCAACCATACAAACTGCTACAACTTGATATAAATTACAAACAAATCAAAAACAATCAAAATATATACTTTTTTAAGACTAAGAATATTGTACTCGTGTAACATTTCAATTCAAAGGCACTGTGTTTACAAAAAAATAGGGATTTTTACGTTTTATCAAAAATGTCCTTAATACTTAATCATTCTTAATCATTCTTTTTGAGACAGTTACCTCATGGAGGACGTTACCCTGAATATGAGTGAAGGATGAGTGTGATTATCGTGATGATAGTGGCGCGATCTTGTTACTGACTAAGGTTGGCACGTTCCTTGGACAAGACTGTTAATTAATAGCCCAACAACCAATGGCAGCGCTTTGCGCTTAGGGAGTTTTTCCATGCGGTGTCAGATAAAAATTCATAATACAATTAATTGCACTTTCCATGATTTTGTGGTTATGGGCCTATTTCATCAATTAGCAATGTTTAAATTGGTTAAAAATAAATTAATTAAAAGTACCCAAATCTTGAGAACCAATTGAGATATTAAAAAACGGATTGCGGCATTGTAATCAGTGAAAAAATGTAATTCGAAATGAAGTGTCACAACACCACTTCTACATTTAAAAAAAAAATATTTTGTATCCAATATGGTGGTCTAAGATGGCGGCCAAAATTGGGTACCCCCTCAAAAAGAAGTATTAAGGGAAGTCTACTAAAAATCCTAAAATCATTATTAAAGGTAATTTTAAGTATATAACCATGTATCATACATCAGATGAACCTAAAACCACTATTCCCAATTTCATTTATTAAAAAAAATTATAGGGCCTAAAATTCGATTTTACCTATTTTTTCAAGGTTTTTTTAAAATCGTTATTCCAAGAAAAGTATTGAACCTACATAATGTAAAATCGTTATTCCAAGAAAAGTATTGAACCTACATAATGTTCAAAGGTATCATTTTTTCAGCATTAAATTTAGTTAAAAATCACGTATTTTTAGTTATGTAAGCCAAAAATTGTTTTTTTTTTAAATTTTCCTTCAAACTTTGTACTTTTTTCATTTTTTAAATACAATTTAAGATTTTTAAATTTTTATCCACTGATCCAAACTTATTCAAAATACGTGATTATTTTGATAATTTAGATAACCAAAAAAAAAAAAATTGAAGACTGTAGCTTCAGTAGTTTTTTTGGAATATCAAAAGTATATGCTAGATACAGTCAAAATTCTACTTTCGGTAATCGCGAGTTTTCTAAAGAAGTGTTTATTTTATGGAAATATATGCCAAAATAAAGGAAAAAAATTATAATTATTGATACATTTACAATTTATATAACTGATACATATTAAATATGACACAGTAACAATATAAGAGTGTCAAAATATTTTTTGAAGGCAATTACAAAGCTCTATTTGAAAAAGAAATATTAAAAATGTTCATATATTATACGTTGCATGCAACGTAATAAGTATTACAGTTATACAATTTATTTTAAACGAATGTCATAGACTTGACGATTTGCATACAGATTATAGCAAAATATATTTCATCCAATTTGACACATCGCCTAAAAATGAAAACAAAACATTCTTGATATTACAAAATGTGTATTTTCAATTGACTTATTTAGAACAATAATTTAATAAATGCTTGCTTATATTGGCCTCTTACAAAATACTCATTTACAGATGACTCTTAAATCTCTAACTTATATTTTACAAATCATCATATTCAAAAATATCGTTATTTTCAGGCGCACATATGTGACATACAAAAGCAAGGTCGTCGTCTTCGCTGTCACTTTCTAAACCATAACAGTCTCTATGAACTTTCGGAATACATTTGAAGTGGTAGGCACCCTTACAACTGTCACAATTGACCCATTTTAGACCAAGTTTAAGTTTATTTTCTCGTTGCCAGCTGGAATTCCAACTCCCACAAACCCAATCTTCATCTTCATTAGTTTTTCTTCTTTTCCTTTTCAACTTTTCCTCCTCTTTTTTTGTCTTCGCCTCCTCTTTCATGTGAAAATGTTTTTCCAAATTTCAGATGACACCACAGATGGAAATAACTTCCTCTTGGTTTTCTTGCCGTTTGTCTGTGGTGGTGATTTTGGATGGACTAAGCATTCTTTGAACGGACTCATAATTGCATTTCGGTGCCGTGTTTTCTTCACATATGATGATGGTGTTGGCTCCAGAGTGAGCACTTGGGGGTTCATTGCCATGTCTTGTTCCGTAATTTCATTAATGACATTGCCTAGCAATTGGGAGTTTATAACTATATCTTGCAACTGAGAGGACTCGCTTAGGTTATCAATGCCATTGTCTATAACAATATCTTTGCCAAAAAGGTCATCAAGAAGAATAAGTTTATCACCTTCTTCTTGGATATCGACGAGGGTTTGATCTAAACTTACTGAACTTAGAACAGTAATTACGACTGCAGACGTTAGATCTTCTGTAGATGTTAATGTCTCTTTTACCGGTATGTTTTTTGAATTGTCATCATTAGTCGGCTGGGAATGGTTTTCAAGTAAGGGAGCAACCTTAGCTGTTGCCTCATATTTAATGGCTCGCCAAACATCATACTATTCTTTCCCTTCAGGTTCTCCTGGGAATTCTTCCCACCATTCGTTTTTGGACTCAAAAACTTGATAGAACATGTAAAGCCTCTCTTGTTCAAACATGAACTGTTCCAAGTAACTTAGGTGATCTGAAGCAGAACTTGTACTTTGGTTTGGTTCCTTTTTAGAGTGTCCCGGCACAGCTTGTATCACCACATCTGGGTCATCTGGATCGCTTTCACTCAACTGTCTTGTCTTTATAACTTTGTCAAAGTTGATGGCGTTGATATGTCAAAGGGGTACGCCCCACAAGCTCTGAATCCGTTTTTTATACTATCAGCGGATAGCTTTTCCAGAGCAGTTTTGAGTAAATCAGCAAATAAATGTTACCCTAGTGACATCCTTTGGATTATTTTCATACTTCCAGGTTCAAACTGTTTGTTTCCAACTTTGCTTGAGGGGGCCAAAGACAGACACATCACCTGGCTGGAGGAAGTGCGTGCTATTGGGATGGAATGCAATAAGGATAATGTTATTATCGCTGCACAAATCACTGACTTCTAGTGTTACATGCGATTTGTACCCATCTACAAACAACACAACCGGAAACATTACTTCTTTGGCCTTTAAGTACGGGATGAAACAGTTGCTTAGATATTCGTAGAATACCTCGCTGTTCATCCAGCCAGATGATGATAAGCCGATGCCCCAGCTATCAGGTACACTTTCAGCAATAGCTTTATGCAGTCTTTTGTAGGGGTAAATAATCATGGGTGGAACAACATCACCACTGGCTGAAAACGTACACATGACCGTTAATGGTTCCTTTTCATTGTTAGGCACTTGGATACAACAGTTTTTCGTCCTCCTCTTTCACATAATAATTTACCCGTTTTTGGGCACAAACGAAAGCCGGTTTCGCCTCCATTAAAGATCCTTATTGTTGGATCTTTCAAGACATTTAAGAGGTTTTTTTCTTTGAAATAATCCAAAACTTCATCAAACCATTTTTTGATCCCTTCTTTCGTGACTCCAGCTCTTGCCTTAGTTAGGGATTCAGCTTCTTTTACTGATATTTTTGGGTGTCTTTTTAAAAAGCCCTTAAACCATGCATTGCCCGGCCGACCGTTGGGGAAAGCATCTTCTTCATTTGCTTTCTTTAAAATTTGCCAGACACTGTCCAATATATTTTCCTTATGTACAGGGAATCCTCTTATATAATTGTTAAGGATGTAATTTTCTAATAGTCTCTTCAGCAGGGGTAAGTATTGTTGGAGGACCCATTTTTGTCACAATAGGGACTCCGCCTTTAATTTTACGAAACAATGTAGTGCGAGGCACGTTGAAGGTTTTGGCTGCGAGTTTCTTGCTTATTCTACCTTCGTGGACAGCTTCTACTGCCTTTTCCATGTTAGCAGGGTCATAGATTAGCAGTTTCTTCTTTTTTGGAGGCATGGTTTGAAAAAAAAACCTTGTTAATAATTAAAAATTAAAAGTCGTCAATAAGTTTTTAGCTTAAAATGAAATTTAGTTTTCTCGCCTTTTCCATGTTAGCAGGGTCGAAGAGTAGCAGTTTCTTCTTTTTTGGAGGCATGGTCTGAAAAAAAAACAAACCTTGTTAATAATTAAAAATCAAAAGTCGTCAATAAGTTTTTAGCTTAAAATGAAATTTAGTTTTCTCTTATAACAAACCTAACCCTAAATGATCCATGCACTGAAACTGAACTGACGCTACACCTAATTTTATAGGTCTAGTCACAAGGCTACTTCTTGTTAATTAAATGAAAATATAAGTAAACAATTAGAATTAAGTCTAGGCCTATTTTACAAATTTTTGATTAAAAGTTTAAATGGTGTCCACATTGCATCTAGTAAAATATAAGCTGGACATAGGGGTGTCCATTTAAGGTTTATGACCAATCTAGGATGGTAAAAATGGACATCCTTGAAAAGTAAACTAGAAGTAAACTCTGATGTTTTAACACTTCTAATTAATGGAAATAAAACCTTAAAGATGTTATAATGTCACAAAAACAAAACTTGAGGCTTTAGAAAATTATTTCAATAAAATAAATACACTCAAAAATTGGTTGTTCTTACCGTAAAATGCTGGAAACAGGGCTGGTGTAGTGCAGAGCAGTGCAAATGAAGGCTTCCCTCCAAAACTAAACAGCTGATTTAGACCAACTTTTAACTAAATTGTGAAAAAAAACATGGCAGTTAAAAAAAACTCAACCATAGTGCAAAATCTACTGGGGAAAAAGAGAGGTTAACCCTTTCGGTCCCAGCGTCCATGATCATGGACACACATTTTAGACAATTATTTGAAATACTTTCTATCAGTTTACATCGTTCCAGTCCATTTGTCCTGGTTCATGGACTCTTTAAGAAGGGATTTTTTGCTTTCATCAGATTTTAGGTTGGCTATCCTGATATCATATGTTGTTTGTGAGAGCATGTCTGACCATCAGTGCAACAGAGCTCGCAAGCTCTTTTTTATTACTTATTTGGCAATACCCTACATAAGTTAACGTTATAAAAATGAAACAATAGTAATCTAAAAGGATCAAATTAACGTCATATGCATTAGTTATGGAATGTCATTCATTATTTTTGATGCCACAATTACTTACACTTATATGTGTCCCAGCCCAGAACGTGGACAATGTGACTCTACAGGTTCTTGATGCTCATCTAACCTAAAAAATCACTGTCCAAGTTCATGGACAAAATTGTACTGAGCAGTGAGTGGGTGTTCTGTTACTGTAAAATATATTTAAATGATATAAGTAATATTAAACCATAATTTTTCTATTATATTGTTGTTTTTATTTATTTTAGGTCCTAGACAAGGGCAAAATTAAAAAAATTTGTTTTATTTGTATTTAATTGCTAAATTTGGGGTAAAAAAATCATCCCAGTCATTTTGTCCATTTTCATGGACAGTTTATATTTTTTATATAAATAATTTACCAAAGAGGTAACAAAGCTTTTGTTTATTTTTCTTATATGTTTAGAAGGTAAAAAATATTTTCTTTTTTCCTATTATATTTTGTGCTTAGGGTAAATCTGATTTTTAGTGCGCAAAGTGTGGGCTTGTCGAAAGACAAGGCCCTTTTTATGATAACCATAAGAAATATTGTAACAAATAGGCTCCAAAATATATCTTTAAGGTT
This sequence comes from Flexamia atlantica, assembly GCA_035578135.1. NCBI lineage: Eukaryota > Metazoa > Arthropoda > Insecta > Hemiptera > Cicadellidae > Flexamia > Flexamia atlantica. Next base: position 16,951,251 of record JAQJVK010000014.1, on the reverse strand, counting down.
ATTAGATGTTTTTATTCTCAATAAAACCATTTTTTTCAAGTTTTATATGATCTTTATTTTTTATTTTAGACTAAAAACATTTCATCCAGTCACTTTGTCCATAATCAAGGACATTTTAATTTTTTTTAAATAAATAATGATAAAAATTATTAAAAATTATTTTTGGCCTTCCTAGACACTAATTAAACAAAATACAAAAGGAAAGATATTTTGTTTCATTTTTGAAGTGCTGGGACCGAAAGGGTTAAAAAATAATCGAATGGTGTCCACTTCTAGTGGAGTGTCCACTTTAGGTCAATCATCTACCCTACTACTCAATACTCAATACTCTATGGTATTGCTAAATTGCTGAAGTTAAACTGCTGAAAACGGCAGAACAAAAAATGTCAACATAACCTCTGAAAAGAGATGCAAGCTCTTCTGCCTTTCCGTATCCAATGAATTTAATTGGAAACATTGATTTATTTTAAAATAATCATTAATTATATGTCGATATTATGAGATACTGTGAAAATGGGTAACATATTTGGGAAGAAAAAAGTTTCTAAAGTTACAGAACATGACAAAGCTGTTTTGGTAAGTATTTTTAGTTGCCATCAATGGTAATAGGCCTAGGGCCTATCTATCATTGATAAAAGCAGTGAAAATAAGTTGTGTCACGATTATTAATATTTTTAGCTCCAACTTATACAAATAAATAGGTTGGCCTACCTGCTTCATGTTCATAGGCCCTACATAAATTTATATTTTCTCAATGTTCCCTACTCCAAAAATTCTTTTAGGCCTACATTATCAAAGGATCTTTAATTTTATCATGGTTTTGCACTGGCTTTCAGTTTTGATCATACCAAAGCTGACTACCTACCCTACAGTAGGCCCTATATTAACAAAATATTAAGCGTGTATGATGGTACCGAAACGAACACGCTTAGGCAGTGTCCCGATCTCACTCAGTAAAATTATGGCAACCCTAAGCATATGCCAAGGACTAAGTTGCCCAGGACGTAGATGGGACAATATAAATTTTTTATGAACTCTTGTTTGACACAACTCGTGTACTAGTTCAAAATCAGTCGTGTAGCATCAAAGTTAGGCTTTGGGCAGCCTCTTTCCATCACACTGAGGTCTACCCTCTGGTACGAGTTTCATATCTGATCTTCCGCGTTCGTTCCTATAGCAGATGATTCAACATCTGATTTCTAAGAAAACAATATTGAACGATATACCGATAGTAGAAGTTCGATGTATTGTTTGTTGGGTTCCCTGGACTCATCAAATCTTACTGTACAGTCCTTATATTGACAGGATAAAAAAACGTCATTTGTTACGTGTGTGTCCATCAAGCTTGCCCGAAAATTAAGCTGACATAACTTAGTTTACTTTTACGGCCGGAAACAAAACATTCAGGATAAATCCTGATGAAGGTCATTCCCCTGCGGGTGTAGCGTAGCGATATGATAGATATGAGTCACCATCCTAGGACCATCCGGCGGCCGATCCAGCGGAAGCCAAACTAGAGGGTGTCTACTGTATCTAGATTAGCAAATGTTTTAAATGAACAAGATGATTTAATATTCTAGGCTAAGCGTTTATTATTCATTAACTCATATTTCAAATTTTATTTTTATGAAAACTAATAGCTAACTTAGTACTAGGCTAAGTACTTTGAATGATTTAAATAAATTTGATTGATCAAAACTGAGACGCTAGATTACACTCTGCTGTCTGTCTATTTAGCCTCGTAGGCCAAAATGGGTTTGTTTTTTAAACTTCTCAACACTGTCTTATTTAGACCTGGTTCTTTTCATATCTTAACATTTGTCTTTGTTAAAAAGTAGCTTAAGTATATTATATTTTTCAGCAAGTGAAGAACCAGCGAGATAAACTTCGGCAGTATCAAATTAGAATAGAGAAGAAGTTAGAATCAGAAAAAGCCCTTGCCAAACAACTCATTGCAGATGGAAAAAGAGAGTAAGTTTTAATTGAAGAGGCTAATCTAAATTTATTAGACTTAAAGTAGAATCCCGATCAATGCGCTGGCCACTTCTATCAGGCACATACGATCGCACCTGGAAGGGTACGAGTTTCATATCTAATCTTCTGTCTTTGCAGGTTATGTTTATACTAGGCTACTTATTGTTTTTATAAGTTTAGGTTTTGCTCAGGCTTAGTAACTGAACTTCTCAATATGATTTAACATGAGGGAAGAGCAGTTTGTTTTCGGTACTCTGTTTAAGTTTCAGTAATGCGATATTAACTATCAACCTTTCATACTTAACTCAACCAATCTACTGTTTCAACGATTGTAGGCCTAAGTAATGAAGAAACATTGATAACATACAATAACAGGTTCAAAACCTGTCAATCATATTATTCAATTCTCTCGTGAACAAAAGTTAAAACATACCACATGTAAATATAGGCTAATAAAACTGAAATTAAATTAAACATGATAAAGCTGGCCAAAAACTAAATTAAAACGTTACTATAAATAACCAAACAACACCTTATTTCTCATCATCTGCCAAGTTGTGCACTAAAATACTATCGATGAGTATATTTTCATAGTAAAAGAAAACAATTAATATAAGTTAAAATACATGGAATCGGATGTCAAGTTATATCCAACAAACAATACATTGAACTTCGACTATCGGTAGATCGTTCGATAGGTGTTTTCATAGAAATCAAGATGTTAAATTGTCTGCTATTGGAACGAACGGCAGAAGATCAGATATAAAACTCATACCTCTGGAAGCACAAAATGTTGCATATATATACATATTTATTGTGTAAGCACTCAATAAGAAGGCATTTTTTTAAATTCACTACCAAGGTTGAAAAAGCCTATTTTATTTTTCGGAGATTAAAACCTTTGGTCTACATACCTTTTAAATAGGTACCGTACATCATAGGCCCCCTATATAAAATAAATCGATATTATTGATTATAACATTTGATCAGTAATGGGAAAACACAGTAGAATAAAACAGCTTAATCTTTGAGGCAATGTTTTAGGTTGTCAATTAATACAATAGGCCCTACAATACAATCAAGTGTGTGTTACAACTTCCGTTGATCCCTGCCTGGGTCCTGAGCCAATGAAACAAAAGCATGAGTGGAGTCATACAGCATGAAATAATTAACTTTCTATACCTTCACAATAAAATGAGGGCTCATTTAAAAAGACCTACAGAGATTTCATTAACCCAAGAGAGCTCGCGCGGGGTAAATTTTCTCCAGGCACGTTTTTAACACAAGAAAAAGTATGCGAAGGCGCACCAGAGTGCTTTTCCCCCCTCAGTACCTTCCAGTCAACTCGTCTCGTGGCTGACCTGTAAGTCAAGGTTGATGTAACGCCAAATTTGTAACGGCAAATCTCGTATTAAGTCCACGCTGTACTGAAATTGTAAAATTACTAAGAGACCCAAAACGCGCATAAAGCTGGCTTTAGGAATACTGCATCAAGAACCAATGCAACAACTAACTTGGAAAAAATGCCAGATGTGATTTCTAATCAAGAAATTTAGAAATTTGGACCGAAAAACTACCAAGAGCTATGCTAATTGCGGTAAAAGCATCTGCAAGGACCAAACAGTAGAAACTTGTGTTGACTGTTTTAACTGTGAACAGTAGCTTTTCTGTTAAGACTTTCTACTAAATGTATATTATAAGTTAAATATAGTTGTCATTAAAGTTTGTAATATGTTTCGAATTAATTGCTTGTTGTTTCATTAAAGAAATACAATAAAACATAATGGGGTAAATATTTACCCCGCGCGAGCTCTCACGTTATGGCGGTAGGCGGGAGCTCTCTAGGGTTGATAAGTGGTGCAGATTTAAGTTTAAATTAAAAGAGAACCATTATTAACATGTACATTAACAATTAATTTTTATTTCATTCGAATCCTCATTTACCCCGCGCGAGCTCTCACGTTACGGCGGTAGGCGCGAGCTCTCTAGGGTTAATAAGTGGTGCAGATTTAAGTTTAAATTAAAAGAGAGCCATTATTAACATGTACATTAACAATTTATTTTTATTTCGTTTGAATCCTCATTAGTTCTATACTGATGAATTAATTTACCATCCTGGTACACAGAAGAAGTGGTACCATTAGGCTATACTGTTCTCGCCAAAGAAAAAAAGGTCCAATTACTTGGTTTTTAGTCAGTCTTCATTGGACGTTAGGCCTACTTTTAGCATGTGTGATTTTTTGATGATCCCATGAAGTCATTAAGAACCCCTAATTTTAACGTTGTATCAACACCCATTTGCATGAAAAGATGCCTCATCTGTAAACATCACATAATTGTTTAATCATCTACTGCCTGCAGTCTGAGTTAAGATTTAAGTCGCATAATCCACACATTTAGTTTCATCCTTCGGTTTGATCCAATGCAACATTGAAATTTATCTGTATGAAAATACAGCCTTTCATAAAAAATATTAAATGCTGAATGTTAATTGCATAGAATAATAGATAACAGCTTAACTCCAGACTCTGACGTGGAAGAGATTTTCTTTTGTACTTCTAAGACAAGATTGTCCAATGTTTTGAACTGATGTCTTGATACAGGCGGTCACCCAGAGTTCTTCCCTTGGTGTATCGATTTAGTTCCTGCGAGCTGTTTACTGCAACTTGTAATATGGAATTTCTTAGAGAAGGAGCTTTGATAAATGATTACCTAATAAAAGCTTTTGTTACTGAAACAACTGACCTTAATTTACTCAAAAACAGCTCATACTTAGATGTCTCTGATAACATGTTTTTATATCATATCTGAATATTTGAAGTTATTGCACAATTCAACCAAAAACGATGAAACTACTGTTTTCCAAGACAGTATTTTAATAAAGTATTTGAGCTGAAGAATTTAGAGGTACCAACCATTTTTTTCTAACTTGCATAGTAAGTCTTGTACCAGCATTCAAAACTGCACCATTCATTTATGAAAACCAGTAAGTTCTCAGCTGGACAAATTTGAAACAGCTGCTTCAAGTTGGCATTGGACACTATCCCAAATCTGATAGTAAAATTAACATGTTCCTTCAGGGTCAGGGACTATTTTGACTACTGGTACTGTTGATCTTTCTGCCATTGCATATCCTGAAATCGCAAATATCAAGGAAAAATAGTTTGATTGTCCATGCTAACATGCCAATTAAGATTTTAAATGCAAAACTGATAGATTATATCGCATTGCTTTTCCCCATAGGGAAATTTATGTAGCATGCTCGAGGATCAACTCACCAACCCCCCACAAAAGATTTTCTGGACAAAGAAACTCTTTTTAGGTAGATTAATCAGTTGGTATAAAATAACATAGGGGGAAAATCATATTTGTAGTTGAAAAATAAAGTGTTTATAATATGAATAAGTTTGTTGTTTATTTATTTATACAGAGACCTATGTCTCTGTATAAATAAATAAACAATGTGTTTAATGTGTTTAATGTGTTTTTATGACATGTCTAACTCATGAAATAATTAATATTTTTTTACATCATAGACAGACATCCTCAGCGGAACACGGGCATTCAGCTAGTTCATTTAATACCCACAATTATTATTATTTTATTTTATCTAGGGATGTGTTGGTTCCTTAAGTCGTTTCTCGGTTCCACCGTTTCTTTGCAAAAGAACCGGTACCGAGAACCGACGTCAAAATGTCTGTTCCGGTACCCATGCTAATCGCGGCAATTGATTGCACCGCGCATTGCCGCGGGCGTTGCGCCGGTGGCAAATCCTGCTGCGTACTATTATAGAAGGTCGATAATGTTTCTTAGATTACTTTTGATTCTAAATTTATTGACTCTTGGTAGATTTTAGACTCTAAGTTTTAAAATTAATTGGAATGGGGTTATTTTCTATGGGAATTGAAAAATTATTAATGGAAACAAATTTGGGATCTGTTATTTTTCACCTAGGAATTGAATATCATTTTTAATATTATCTGTTAAAAGAAGGATTAATAAACAAATTAATAAGTGAGAGAGTATTTTATGTCTTGGTGAAACTTATACTTGAAAATTAAGGAAATAAGTCTTAAAATAAATACTGTTTATTTGTGTTAAGGTTTGAACATTGAATCCTTACGTAGTGTTGAAATAAACAATTTCTGTCAACAAAATTTTATTATTCATTTCCCTGACATTCAGTTGTTAGGTACCGCCACTTACAACTGTTTCAATCAATGAATTTATAGCATAAGTACTCGGAACCGAGAACTGAGAACCGATCCAGTGTAAGAACCGAACCAAAAAAAAGTGGAACCGACACATCCCTAATATTATCAGAATGTATTTTAGAGACTACCTAAGGATAAAATTGTTAGTTGAAACATTTTGTTGAGCTAAAGTGTCCAATGATCTTGGCAAAAAATCTTTGGCTGAAGAGAGTACAAAGATAAAGATTTCTTCAAGAGGTTAGTTAACTTTTTTAATTTACTGAGAGACATGTCCTTCCCCTTTATCTCCAAGCTGGACCCAAAGGTCACACGGGAGTTTATTACCTAAGTTTAGAAAAGTATCAAATTAGCATAACTATCAAAAGTGGTTGTTTGGTTAATAACGGTCAGAGAGACCTGTACCGTTTGAAATTCAGTACTGCATGTACCTTTTTATACAGGTAGGCCTGCATAAAATAAAAACTAAAAATTATGCAAAATGGTAACGAAATGTTTCAATTTTATTCTCAGAAAGGAAATTTTAAACTCCACCGTGAATCTTTTTTTTTTATCTTGGCATCTTTGTTAGGCCTATGCTCTCTAATAATGATACCAATCTTGTAAATAAGCCTGTTTTCACAATGACTGGAGACAATAGGATGTGGAAAAAATTCTTTTGTTCTCTTTTGATTAAAGGTGATTGTTCTACTGACTTGTTTTTTGTTGAAACCAGGCTTTACTGGTCCCTGAATTCCAAGTTACAATAATTTGAAATGTATAATATTTTGACTCTCAAGTGATTCCTTGAATATTTTCCAGGCGAGCCAAACTGTTGCTGCGGAAGAAGCGATACCAGGAGCAACTCCTGGAGAAGACAGATGGGCAGTTGGAAAACTTGGAACGGATGATCCATGATTTGGAGTTTTCACAAATCGAGATACAAGTAAGTTAAGGCATTTTAATTTTATTATTCTATTGTAATGTCATATCATTATTGGAGATTCTTTGTCATCTCTTCTTCTGGTTCTTCTAATTCACACAGAATGGACTTAAGGTATTAGACGTAACACGGGTGTGACTTTCGCAATTCACACCTAGGCGTGATGTGACAGTGGCAAGAAATCTAGATGCTTTGGTAGAGTAGTGCAGTGTTTTAGCATTGCAAAACAGATTTCAGTGAAAAGGACAATAAATATATGTTAGATTAGTTGTTAGTGGCTAATTTAAGAATATTAAGAACTTGATACTTCAAAATCCGTTCACAATGGCCCTGCATCCAGGGTGTTGAACTGGTCAAAGTGCCTTCCTTATGGTTGGGCCACTAGGGTTAGGTTTGGTTAAAGTTAGGTGGTTAGTTAGGCTAGGTTGGAATCAATGACCAAAATCGGGGTTGGGTTGAAATGTATGTGGTAGGATGGTTGGCTATGGTGTGATCAGGTCCGTTAAGTTAGGCTAGGATACAGATAAAATGTTACATGAGGGGCTACAAGTTTTCATATGATCCAATAGGCTGTCCACTTCATAAAAGTTTTGATGTTTTGGGTTCATTCATTGCAGTCGAAGGCAGAAAACAAAATATTTGACTACATGCATGAATTTAATATAAAATTCAGTGAATTTAATTTGAATTTCATCGTCCTCCCACATGGCCTAATCACAAAAAAGCAAAAAAGAATCACGAAAAAAGTTGACCAGCTAAGCAACCAATTAACAAATAAATGTCCTTCAGACAACAGGTGTGCCGCGGACAAGCCGGTTCCGGAAAGCCACGAGTGACGGGGAAGGGGCGTGGCTGTGGTGGGAGGGGGGTCACACACACCACATCGATTTTTTTTAAATTTGATGCCTGCTCTAAACTTGATGTTTATGATTAAAGTTTTCTGTATTCTGTGCATGCAAGGCAATAGCCATCTAATAGCTATCTAATAGATTGCATGGCAGTGATAGAAAAAGGACATATATGTCTGAGCCCCGTCTTGGCCATAAGTCCGTTACCGGTATGTCTGATTTGGGCCTTAAGCATTTAGCTGCATCACTGATTTCATTGAACTGGAGCATTGGTTTGCTCTTGCAATGAAGTGGCATTCTCAGTGGCTTAGATGAGGAACTATACAGATTGGCAAGCTAATGCCTCTTTTTGTGGCCATTTTTTCTAGCGGTGTCAAGTTTGTTGTTTTATGCCACCCAAATTGCACTGGTATTAAAGTTATTATCAGCTACAGCCTATCTGTTCTTTGGGACCTAAGATTTGGTATTGACGAAATCACCTTTGATACCAAACCAAAATGGGTGACAAATCACAAATCAACCTAACAAACTTGACGCCGCCCGAAAAAACGGGCACGAAAAAGTTCATTTGGTTGCCAATCTGTATAGTTCGTCATCTGTGTCCGTGGCAAGGCTGAGACTCTGAGAGAGAGAGAAAAGTCTTTGGTCTAAAAAATTGTATTCCTGGTCTAGAGCCTTGGTTGAAAAAACTAACCTCATTGATACAAATAGTTATTGCAGAAAACAAATTGTTCCTGAAGACACAGGCTTCAAAGCCTTTAAGCATGGACATTTTTTTCTAGGTGTTTATTCACTAAATGTTTTTTATTAATGTTTTAGGTATTGGATGGACTTAAGGTGGGCAACGATGCACTGAAGAAAGTAAATGATATGCTTAGCATCGAAGATGTGGAGAAGATATTGGATGAAACAAGAGAGGCAGTGGACAAGCAAAAGGTAAGATAAAAACACATAATATTCCTAAAACATCGGTGAAATTCATAATCATTACATACTCATAAGAGAAAACTTTTATATAGGCCTGGGTACTTAATTTGATACTTGGTATTTCACTCAATCGGCCTCAACTTAATTATTTTTTATAAATAAGCGTTGGTTTAGGCATTGCCATTGCACATGTAAGACTGTGAGCCAAAAGCAGAGCACTAAAAAGCCCTCAGTAGATAGTATCACCAGTAAGCATGAGTTTTTAGCTTGGGTTTGGTTAAAATAGGCCCCTAGTGCATTTTATAACTTCCAAGAACCTAAATTTAACTTTACAATATCAAAATTTCTACTTTAGTTTAGGAAAATAAACCAATTTTAGGAATTTACAGGTAGGAATAATTTAAACATGCAACGAAACTATTAATTTTTGGGATTGCGGTATGGGTGATTCTGTTTGATTCAATTGTCACTCTTTCGCATCCAGACACCCAATACTGCTTGTTTCGTAGCAGCATTCACTTGGTACCGCTGGTTTTGTTGCTTACAAGAATCACTATTCAGTTTTACATCTAGTAATTGAATCAATGGTTTAGGTAACAAAAATCATCAAAATAACTTGAGATATAAAAGATGTACAATAAATACTGTAAATGAAAATTTCATTCAATTAAGTATAGTAAAACCCCAACCATCCAAAATAAGGGGGCGAGACCATTTTGGATAACCTATTTTTTTGGTTAATCAATCGGTTTTTTCGGTTTGGTAATTGAAGGTTATTTCAGTAAAAAAAACTACAACAGGTGATTTACGTTATTCACTGGTGTTCAATACAACTTGTTTCCGCTAGGTGGACATTGCACAAAATGAAAATTTATGTAAAATAAAGCATTTTTAGCACATGCGACCTGATGGAGAGGAACGTGTAAATTAACTCGCTTAAATCTCGAGACACAAACGTACAGTTTCCAACGACCTACTGTCATAGCACTGGGGAAAGTTTGCGTGGAATTCGGGAGTAGGGAAGGGTTGGTCTGATCTGGGGATGGATGTAGGACATTTTTTTAAGGTCAGTGGCCGCCATGAAAATGACTCAAGCCGAGCTAGGTCACCTACCCGCACTATGGCAGACAACTAATTACCGTTACCTAGCTTATTTTCCTATTAATTTGAACTTCTTATCATGGTTTTGGTTTAACGGGGTTTCGGTTAATCGGGGTATTACTGTATTTTGAAAAATTTTCAGGAAATCAACGACCTGCTGAGTGGAGTGCTGACCAACGAGGATGAGGAAGCGGTGGAGAAGGAGTTTGAGGAGATGATGGCTCAGGAGGAAGGATCAGGAGACAAGGAAGAGGAAGCCGAACTCAACTTGCCGGAGGTCCCATCCGAAAAGGAACAAGAAGACCTCAACTTGCCAGAGGTCCCGAGCGAACAACTTCCAGGTAGGCTGAATGATTTCCTCATACTGACACAGAAACATCTGTTTTCAGTTCCTTTTTGTTGGCTCGAAAGTTAACCATTGCCATCCGGCAAAAATTTTTTTCTGTCCTAGGCCGGAAAAACTGAAGTAAACAATCAGCTGATTTGCAGCAAACCGATGTTTAATGCCTATTTATTGGTTACTTTTTAGAGGAATGTAGTGGCAGCAGTAGCAAAGTTTTGTTCTGTTGGTTATAGGTTATGTTTGAAGGATTGAGAAACATATTGGTTTATGCAAGGACTACGTTATGATTGAAAGTATGTTTTTTTTTCTGAGTAGTATGATGCAAAGTATCGTTTGTTACACAGCTGGAAAGTTTGACCGTACTCGCATGAAAACCCTGCACTCGTTTTCGCTCGCGTGGGAACTATCATGCTCGTCCAGCAAAACAGTACTTTCTGGCCTAGTAACGTAATATACTCAATTGGGTGTACTCAGTGATGAATTTGTAGAAAACTATTTTTATTTGTGATGTGATTGAAATTTTTATTGAAATTTGTGATGCAACTACAACCTGCTGGGTGATATGACCCCTTCATTTATTACATATACCAGGATGGTGGACAAGTTAGGCGAGATGTTTTGCTCTCGATGTAATCATTGTAATCGGTTCGGTTAAGAAGTGGGTGAATGATGCAAGTTACCTTCTCGGCTGCTAACTCACCTAGTTTGACTCCCCTGCCCAACTCTCCCACCAATTTGACGTGTGTAAATCTGCTCCTAAGGGAAAAAATTCACATTTTATTGAACTTGAACCTTTGTAGTGAGCAAAATTAAAATCAATGAAGTATTATAAAAATTGTATTTTAGTTATTTTTAGTTTTTATACAAAATAATTAGCCATGTGCTAGTATTCAAGAGCTTTTTTGTCAACTGTTTTTATTATTCAACATAGCTCGAGACTAACAATGATGCTCAATGTTTGAGCTGAATATTCGTGTGTTACTCTCATTATGCTAAAAATATTCCTACCCAGTAAGGGATCGCCTTTTACGGGACATTTTCTCCCTGCGATTATGAGCAGTTTATCTTTTACGAAAAATTTGCTCTTGCAAATTAATCACCAGCAATTGTCATTCGCAGCAAAGCTGCCACTGCAAATTACCTGCGATCATCTAGCAGCAGAGTCGCTGCTGCCTTTTTTATGCAACTGTCTTTTGCGATAAAGATGCTAATGCCCATGACTAGCAATTAACTTTGGTGGCAAAGTTGCTTCTGCCAATTACATATGATCATCTTTTGCTACAAAGCTGCTACCACTAGTTACAATTCAAGTGATTGTCTTATACCGCAGAGCTACTCCCGGTAGTCTATTTGGACAAAGTGATGGTTGGAAAAAAGATCAAAAACTCCAAAGAGAGGTCCTGTAACACTGATCAGCAGTGTTCCCCCTCAAATTAAACTTTTCGTATACTTGTACCATATGGTATTTGGCATTTGGTAACTAACATACCGATACATTAGATACTAAAATGTCAGCATATTCAAATGAATCGTTATGATGATTCCAATTTATTTTTAAGAATCTCAGCACAGATGTGCCCTCCCAATCTTTTACAACTAGGGTTGCCAGCATGGCCATCTCTAGTAATAAGGTCGTGGCCTTCAACCTGGCAACGTTGCTCTTTAAGGCGGTGACACACTATCACACATTTGCCCGAACAAGACATCACACCACACATCATACCGCGCAGGGAGATAAATTTTTCGCTCCACACATTCCTCCGAGCGCGGTAACGCGACGGCGTACGGAAAGACGTTTGGGGCAGAGTATACACACTATCACACATCATACAAGACATCGTACCAGACATTTCTTTGATCTTTCGCCAAAAAACCGCCTCCAGAGCGCTCGCGACGATGTGTGGTGTGATGTCTTGTGTGATGCGCAGACCCCTGACACACCATCACACATCCTCCTTTTTGTCCGGTCTGATGTGTGGTGTGATGTCTTTTTCGGGGAAATGTGTGATAGTGTGTCACCGTCTTTAATGGTTTTTCGCATGTTAAAAACCCTTACAGAGCCAGTTGATTTCATGTAAACAAAAGATAGTGCCATAAGAGAGTATGGTTAACCAAATCAACTGAACCCTTAGGCGCGCTGCTGCCATTTACTAGCTAGCGCCGCGGCCTTGTTACTAGAGATGGCTATGTTGCCCGTCAATGGATAAAGGGCTGTGGATACAGGTGGGCCACTTGGTCTTTTTATACCTCTTCTGTCAATAGCGAGCATGCTATGCTTTTGGTATAAGTTAAGTAAAGGCAAAGGAAGCAAATGTGTCTGAACAAATATTATGGCTAAATGGCTTGGTTTAGTTACCACCTAATATTTTCCATGCAGATCAACAGGAATACCTACAATAATTTTGCTAACAGTTGATAGTTCATTTAAATTTGACTTTAAATTCATAGGAAAATGGTTTTTAAGTTAGTTAAGGTCTATTATGTGTCAAGCTGTCAAAAATAAATCAATCTATAGCGGAACAATTCACGTGTAGTAATTAATAACTACAGCAAGTTTGTACATAATGAAAGAGTGTCATAATGCATTTTAAACCTTGTGCTTATTTCAAGCTCCGCTGCATTTCGTGAAAGTTTTTAAATAGATTGATGAATGTGGCCTTGGATGAACTTACCTTGTTTTCATATTATTTTGCAGCATGCACTTTTGTAATGTAGCTAAATGACCCTTACGCTTGAGATTAAATGACACTATTATCTATTACCAATCGGTCGCAATGTAGCGATCATAGGACGGCGTCATACCATGATCAAAGACTAAGAGAATCTGTTTTTACAGCTCTGATTGCTAGCCTAATGACATTTTAAAGTTTTAATATTTTGTTCCAGAACCAGAAAAAGAAAAGGAGAGGATCAAAGCCAAAGCGAAGGAAAAGATTGCAGTTGCTGCCGAATAAAATTACGAGTTGCACTGTATGATTTGTATATAAATATTGCCTTAAGTGTGTTTCTAATGAATTATATTGCGTAAGTTAAAACATTCTACCTTAACCTTGTGATATGTATTTTAAAATAATAATGATCCGTTATCATTCCTACAAGTGATTTTATTTCCTCCTCTTAATGAGTCTTCACCACCACTAAAAAACAAGCTGTCCTCCTAGCCAGTCTTGGACACCCATTTTTCAATTAATTTTCATGAAATCTATTACATAATTAATTTGCTAGGGGTTATTTTGTGAGTAGAACTCCTCCTAGAGTTTTTAACCGATTTAAATGTTTTTGGTGTCATTTTAAAGAGCTCTCTCTGAAGTTGTGCTTCCCTTAAAATGAGCTCAATGTATGTTAGGGCTTCGCACAAGTGGCCCTTAAAGTTACCATATAATTCTTATGGCAGATAATATTTGTTTACATATTGATCATATGCACAATTTTTCAGTCACATTTAATCAGCTGGTGTTGAAGGTTTGTTTTTATCTACCTGTCACAAATAAAAATGTTTAGCTCTGCAAACAAGTTCTAGCTAACTAATTAAATGGAAAAATATTAAAAATAAATTAAACTTGATATTTAGAAAGGTCACAATATATGCCACCAATTAGAAGGAAAAGAGATATCCGCTTTTAAGAACTAATAATTTCAACTATATGAGAAAACTTTCGTTTGCTGATTAATGAAGAACACGACATAGATTCCTAGAAATTGGGGAAAGTGAATGTCTGCCGAAGAACTACCATTCTCACTAGAAAATGTGGACTTACTTTGTAATCATTGCAGAGGAAAACACTTTAAGGTGAAAAAACTGGTACGTTAAGGACATTTAATCTGTGTTGCCATAAAAGTGAAGTGAATTTAGAAGAATACACCCAATAAAAATGACCTAAACATCTCATTGACGGAGTCAATTACTGGGAAACAAATAAAAACTACCTAAACAACATCAGATCCTACAACTCCGCATTTGCGATGGTGCATTCTGAAGCAAATATAGATGAATCCATCGTAGGAGGTGTATGTAACTTTCCAATTCACGTTATTTTTTATAATTGAATTGAGACTTTACTTTCTGCAGAAAACCATCAATTTAAGTACCCTCAGGTATATTTCTATAACGTTATTACACTTCCAAATGGAGATAATGGCTGGCATGTAGGTTTGAAACATGCTCAAGGAACCTCCTCTTTTCGACTTGCTGTACGGGATTTTTTTGTATTCTGTATAGGTCCGAAAAGCTTCTTTTACATTGGGTGATTAATATGTATGTGAGGATAGAAGGCACTCGACTTGGCTTGAATTCGGAATCATCCAACTGCGTGTAGATATGTTTTTAAATGGACTTTGTCAAACAGCAAGCTAACCACTAAAACTGACGTATTTGAAGTAATTGGGTAATCCTCCCTTCCCCATTTATAGGATCACCACAAAATATGAACTAAAACTACCTGGACGGAATAGCTATCGTTCAACGGTTTGGGATACCTTTTTTTATTCGTAACAACGACATGTAATCTTAAGTGGTCTGAAATTTGGAACCTGGAGCTCGGCACATTTTCAACCTGACTTAATAGCATGAGTTTTTCACAGCAAGTTAAAGGAGCTAATACCAGGAATAAAAAAACACTTATTTGGAAATGCTAATTTATTGTGTGATGCTGATTTACAAAATGTAGTTTCAGAAACGTGGATTACGACATGCACGTATTTTATTAACTTCGGATGAACAAGACTGAATCCAAGAAGTCGATGGTATCAATCATGTCCATGCACAACTTCCTAATCTTGAAGCACTATCATTAATAACTGCAAATAAATATATTAATTACTAAAATTGATCCTATCAGTACCTAAATATTGCTCAATTTCGAGCAACATGCTACCTAGTTACCCTTAAACTAATCAGGTAGAGTGCCTCTTTGTCCGTATTACCTCCTAACTGAGATGAAAAGCAAGGTGTCATGAAAATACTCAATAAGCCCCAATTAATTGATTCACATAATTTAACCAAATGGATCATTGTGATGCTGCTTCGAACATCAAGATTAAGAGACAAAGCGATAAGGCTCAAGTAATGGGACAACAGATGTAATATACAATGTGGATAAAAATATTTATTCGTTGCTTTTAGAGCCATGTGCTATGGTTATCTCACAGCTGCAGATTGCTTCGCTTTCATCTGTCGATAAGCTTGGATTGCATCAGCTTGGGCAGACTCCAGTCTTCGTCTATCGGACATAGACAAATCTTTTCGTTTCCCCGTCAAATCTCTTCTTTCTCCATTTGATGATAGCATTTTTGATAGTAGAAGTCCAGGCTTGCTTGCGGGCTGAAACAACATATATGTAATGTCTCAACTAGAATTTATACTTCAATTAATACAACTATGAAGCGCGAGAGGGAGGGAAATTTATATACTTTTAATACTTCTCATTCGCCAGCGACAGGCCAACCCCTCGAAATATCTAAAAATTCCAAATTTTAAGTTTTACTATCTAGCGGACAATTGATAAACCTTTAGGGCAATATATAAACAACAACAAACCAAATGATTCATTCAATAGGAAACGAGGTTGTGACAAAAAACCAAAATGCTCCAGCCAGTGATATACTTAGCGGGACCTTGCGAATAACACTCGTTGGTTTTCGTTTGTATAGCCTACTGAGCGACATGCCAAAAATTCCACTAAGTTCATTGGGATTGGTCTCAATATATTTTTACACTGCAATACCACCCTGTTTTCAATTGAAATCCCCGAAACACTCAAAAATACTAATGCAAAACAGTGATCAGCAAAAATGATCCTGATACCCCAATAGACCTCAAGGAACCATTTCGAGAGAATTACAAATTAAAAAACTTACTCATGTTGTTAGCCTCCTAAATCTGTCTCGATTAATATTATAATAGATTACTAACCTTATTCCGTCAACGATTCAAAAAGTAATCCTTTAAGTTACTCTGAGTTTCGGCCACTTTCAAACCTCAAGAAATTGCTATTTTAAAGGGCCATTTTCAAACCTAGTCAAACTTGTCTATGATTTCACTTTATTCTATTAAAGGTCATCGGACTGTTAAAAATAGTTCACTTTTAAAACAAACCATTAAGACACAACACATATCATCAAATTTAATCTTTCCGGCCGGCCGCTTACTAACGAACTGGAATGAGTGGAGGAGGAGAAGGACAGCGATAACACTCGGTAACCAGTTCGTTAGCAAGCGGCCGGCCAGAAAGATGAAATTCGGCGTTATGTGTTGTGTCTTCAGTGTCTTCATGGTTTGTTTTAAAAGTGAACTATTTAACAGAACGACGACCTTCATTAGAAAGAAGTGAAATCATAGACAAGTTTGACTAGGTTTGAAAATGGCCCTTAGTGGCTGAAACTCAGAGTAACCTTTTTGAATCGGTTACTTTTTGAATTGATTACGGAATAAGGTTAGTTGGCTATAGTAACCTATTTTAATATTAAAAAACTTACCCTTCTAGCGATGCCGTCATCGGCAGCATTGGCTTTGCGAGGCAGCGCAGTCAGCTGAGGCGGCCTGTGGACCACTTCGTTGAACCCAACGTGGTCTTGGAACTGTTGAAAATCGTCTTTTTCTCCACCTCCTTCACCCTCTAACTCTCGCAAATGTTCTTTTTTCGCTTGCACTCTTAAGCGACGCCGAGCAGTTTTGGTCAATCCTTCCTCTAAAAAACGAGAAAATATATATTAAGTTTGATGGTAACATGACAGAAGAGGTATTAACACAAACTGGAAACACAAATCGATTTATGAGGCTGTTTTCTTAAAGGGCAACAAGTAATAAGTGGTTCTGATACTCTTATTGTGATGTAAACTAAGTCAATCTATGCAAGGTCAAATCTATAAGTCTCTTTACGTCTGGAACTGCATAGAAGTGACACTGTTACAAATTAATATTAACACCAAAACTAAGGATCGTAAAGGAAAAAAGGATTCAATTTAGGTAAAAATTTCCTAAAAAAACCACTTTTTTCATTAATTTGCACTTAAGGCATCACAAACACAAATCTGTATTTTATTTGGTGCGTATCAGGAAGAATGTTTGGCTACTAACTTTAGTGCAGGATTTTAAAGGCAAAGA
This sequence comes from Flexamia atlantica, assembly GCA_035578135.1. Taxonomy (NCBI): domain Eukaryota; kingdom Metazoa; phylum Arthropoda; class Insecta; order Hemiptera; family Cicadellidae; genus Flexamia; species Flexamia atlantica. Next base: position 16,933,823 of record JAQJVK010000014.1, on the reverse strand, counting down.
GGCAGACAGTAGCTCGTGTCTTGGTTTGGCCGAGGTACAGGAGTGAGGAGAGTTTGATATGTAGTGTAACATCAAGGTAGTTGCAAGTTTCTGCAGAGAAAAAATACATTGCTTCAAGGAACCTCAACGTTGCCTGTTTTTTACAGTGCCCTTTATTGAGATACTAAGGGAGAATAGGATATGCTTGCCTCACTTACATTACATGAGCAGGATGTTGAACCCAATCACTCATAGCCTACACACCTATCTCTCACAAAAGCAAAATTTTTTTATTTATTGAGTCAAGCAGTTTAGAATCAGCAGTTATACATGTGCTGTTCTGATGAGTTAGAATTGAACTATCTTTTACTAAAACTAACTTACAAGAACATTTTATTAGTATTTGTTCTATTTTAAAGATAGAGTATAATAAAGTTACACCTAGCTGATCCACAGCTTGGAATAATAGGCTGTTTTTCCAGGTATGTGCACAGACCTTCCTGTACTGGGAACCACATAAAATGTAATGATAACAACTACGATGTTAACTATGTAATTGTATGTAATTATGATCACTAACTATGACATATGATTGTATACCTATTAATTGTAAAATCTCACCTCCCACGTCCTTGTTTTTTTTCTTGCGCTTGTTTTTTCGACTGTTGGCAGCCTGCAGTTTCTCTTGGAACATTTTGTCCACGGGGTGAACTTCCACCTTGTCAAACTTGACCTCGCCAGTTTTTTCATCCCTCTTCATTTTCATATTGTGTTTCACCTCAAAGTTAACCTAAAAAAATTACAATTTTTGACAATGGCAATGATGTATATGTATTTAAACATGGTTGTAAGGTATGAATTAAGTATTTTGGCCATGGACAATTTTTGGGAATTAATAAATTTGTTTTGAGGGTTGCCAACTGAGTCAAAAGTAAATATTTCACACAAAAGGATGTTAATAGAGAGATGGTTAATTGTTGTAACCCTAAGACTTAAATATACGACTTCTGTGCCAAACAGCCAGTTAAAACAGTTTACTTAATTCATTTTTAATGTGTTCACCATTCTTGGCCTTCATTGCTGCTGGCTGACCCTCAAAAAAACCACTCAAATGCTCCACACAAAGAGATGATCGGCTGATAATCAACTCCGTGATGTTATGTTGTTTATTTTTCACTATAAGTCAGCATGGATTGTTTTTAATTTTATGCTGTGTTATGCTATGCTTTGATCTTTATCTGTTTTTACCCTTAGAGAATTCATCAGAGATGTGATGTTTAGATATGGGTATGTTTTGACGAAGGATCAGGGCTGGCAACCCTGACTTGCAGCCTTGCTGCTACAGTTGAAGGGGTCCCCCCTAAAACGTTCTAAGCGACAAAAACCTAGTTAAGAGAATCAAGCGTTGAAAGTCTAATTCTAAAATTTAAAATTTTTTTAAGGTTAGAGCTTATAAACATGTATAATTATTTAATACCCTATTACTACCATTGTAATGTAGATTTGTATTACATTTTTACTTACTAATAAGCATCTTAAAACGTTTTCCGTAACTTTTTTTTTTAGTTACAACGTTCTAAACGACTAGCATTTGAAACGTTCTCTGACGGACTGATCTTCTGCTTTGAAAGAAAACATCAGGGAACATAGGAATCAGCCAACATAAAGGAAAATAAAACTAAAAATAAATCAATTTATTACTTTATTTATGCGATTTTGGTCACTGGGCGACAATGCAGTGGCCGGTGGGGAGTCCATCTTTCAGCAAATAGAGCGTTATTCCCCAGAAAGTCTGTGCAGTCCCGGGAACTGCGTCAACCTTGACAGACAAAATCAGAGCTGCCAACTTAAATATCTTCAAAACGAAATAGACCAATGTCTAGCTTGTGTCCTGTAAAACCTTTTTCGACGAATTTCTCGGATTTTGAAATTTTGTCACTTAGATCACTTTACGGGGGACCCCTTCAATTGAGTTACTCAGTTGTGGAGGCATTTTACTTACCTCTTTGATAAAATCATGAGTAGCCTGACCAACTCTGTGCAGGAACGCTCTGTTTGACTCTCCTGGCCTTTGAACCAACCGAGGCAAGGTTCTATCAGGTTTTGACATTCCTGAAACATTACAACCAATATAAAATTAATTATTTCATCTAGCTAACCTTTACAATGCCGAAGTAATAATGCATGTAGCAAATAAATGACTCACCAACTTTTCAGAGGCTCGTTCTTATAACACTAGGAAAAAAATAACTACAGACTTCCCACACATCACCCAACTGCCCACAGAAAAAGCCTACCTACATTGCAGCTAAACTTTTCAACACCCTTCCACCTGAACTGAAACAACAGATAGGCAACAGGACCTAGAAATTATCTCTACTTAACTGGCTACTGCAGAGGGAGTTCTACTCGCTTGTAGAATACCTGAAGCAAAGAAGTCTACCTTATACTGATGAAACTTAAATGACGCCATTGCTGTACTCTATGAATGTGTAAATAAAGATAATATTGTCTTGTCTGGGTGTGCGAGTGCCCAAATATCAAACTTCTTTTAAGTCAAGAATACACTACTCAACTTGACTTAAAGTTTTGCAAGATACTCAATTGCAAAGTTTAAGTCACCCAAAATTGGTACGTGAGATTGAATTTTAATAACCAATTTTTTAAATTTATTAAACAATTGTAATAGCTCGGTAGAGTCAGCTCCTAACCACTGGCGTGCTGTGTTCTTGATTTATAGTTGTGAGGCCTGTTAGTTTTTGTTTTTAAATGTTCAATTGTGTCCGTATCACTTTTAAATGTTATGTAGGGTAAGTGTTTTTGTTCTACTATGACGAAACCATTCACAGATGGATAATTATTTTCTTCACATATACACTCATCTGAAGATGGTGTTTATTACACCGAAACATGTTCTGAACAGAACTAAATCAATTTTGAGCTGATTGATGCCTCTAGTATGCATTATAGTCTTAAATTTGTTCGCACTGCTCAGGGGTCAAACCATGAAAAATATTTAACTCTTACCTGGCAATATTTTTTCTTTCCCGATCAATTTTGAAGTATCCATCAACTGCTTTTTATTTTTATCTTTTTTCTTCTTTTGTTTATTGAAAAGTCCCTCTTTGGTCATTTGTTTCAATTTCATTAGCCGTTCAACACTTTTTGGCATTTCTTGGAAATCAATATCCTTTGGAGGTGCATTTATTTTATTCTTTAAACTGTAAATTGTAAGAGGTTTGTTTTTATTTTGTTCATAACATTTCCACATTAACATACAATTAAAACACAGACAACATGTACACACACAAAAACAAAGTTAAACGTACATTTATAATGTTCTATAGTGAGAACGTGAAACTCCACTCCTGCACTGATGCAGCCAAAATTTCTGTGAAATTCAACTCTAAATAGAAAGCAAATATGAGTAGTAAACATAAAAATGAGGCTTTATATTAATATTTTTTTCAGTAGACTACTGTCATAGGCCTATCAATTGTTTTAAAGGACTATATCTGATTTTATTAACCTTGGCATAGACTGGCATGGATAAAATAATATTAGGTTAGGCTTATTAAATTGTGACAGACAATCCAAATAACATTTGGGAGATCCAAATGGGATCAGAGAGGACAGTTATGTTTTCCTGACATGTCAATATCACTGCATCTTTAAATATGCAAAGCATGTCAGTCAAATTATAAGGATCCTAAATACAATCCATTATTCTTGATTGAGAAGTTTGAAAATTTACTTTCATCGAGCCACATCAGTGGCAATTATTTAGGCTTTTGTAAGAGAGCAGAACATGAAACCCTTTTAAAAATTTAAGATAGAATTTCCGTAAAAGTTGAAAAATCCCTTGGCCTATCTGATAGCCTACCTGTTGAATCCTAACTTAACGTCCAATAACTTGTCAGCAAAATAAAGGCCTAATAAACATAGGAGAAACTAGATGTTATACCCGTGGCTTCACCGCTAACGTCCAACCTGATAGTAAGATATTTTCAGATTCTATTTACATTGATTAATACTGTAGGCCTAGGCCTTATATGTGTATATGAAATATGATTGATATGTTTGATGAAGAAATAATTTAGATTTATTAAAATCAAACAGCTGGTAGTTAGCTTAACATATGGATACACTGTTTCAGATGACTTACATAAAATAACAAACTCACAAACTTTCACATTTAGCCTATAATATTTGTAAGATGATACATTTTTAATTTTTTTTCATTTTAACATATTGTGTGTTCTAAATTCAGAATTTCACTCATTTGTTACCAGGTTGACTCTGGGCCCACTAGGCCTAGCTGCCACACCGACTGTGACAGCCTATGAAGACTCTCACTGTTGGAAGCGGTCATCATGTTCCACAGCTTGATATCACGGCTGGCTGAATCCATCTTTATATAGTTAGGCTTGGTAAAGCAAACTATGCTTTACCTATCTATCGTAACTATCCCGGCACATGGTCCATAGTTAAACTTGTTCTACCTCTTTAGAGTCTAGCCGTCAACCCCAGTTACTGAATCCCCTCTAGATAGTAATGTGGAGTAAATCGGTGAAATATCGATATATCGTTCATATGGGTGTTTGAATAACGATAGTAGCCCACCCAATAACCCTGATTCCCCAAGATAGTGAGGCGATGCGTGCACCTTTTGCAGGACTATAACCCTTGCTACGTAATACATATCCTTGCTAAGCCTTCAGTAGCCTACTGAGGGGCAGAAGTTCAAAAAAAGGGATATTACTTAAGACCCTCCTTTTACTACAAATACAGAGAATATAATAGGCCTACTTACAGTTCTTCTCTTTTCGCCTGCTGTAAGAGAGGATCTTTCACTCCTCTATGCTTCTTGCCAGGAATCCGCTTACCCATTTCTCTTGGTTATATTTCTGTGTAAAGATTCAAAATCAGATGAATATTTCAAACAAAGTAATTCATTAACAAATTTTTTTTATGGTTTACAAAATAATATATAAAGTTATTGAACTGCAAGTAAAGTTATTATATTGCACGTACAGTTGTGGTCGATTGAGGTTATGTTTTTGTTTACCAACTTACTCTTCTTCTTCTACTGATAGTTTTCTTTGACGGTATTGGTGAGCATGAATAGTCTCAACATGAAACTAGGTAGGCTCATGGTCGCACTTTTCAGGGTAGTCTTGATAGGCCCCTGCAAGGACAAAGAGTGCAAGTAACAGATTATTTATAATTTTTCCTATAGTTTTTTAGTGATCGTTTTGAAACGTCTAGGTGCAGAACGTCCTGATTTTTTTCACTAAAAAAGCAATCAATTATTACCTGGACGTTTTGAAACACTTACTTATTACTACTAGTTGAAAATAAACTACCTGGACGTTATGAAAAATTGATTTTATTGGATAGCGTTTTTCGAATTTCAACCTGGAAGTTTTTAAATAGCTAGTATTAATAATTAAAAACTAGGAAGCCTGGACGTTATGACACTTGGACGTCATAAAATAGTTATTTTTAATAATCAGAAAAACGAACCTGGACGTTTTGCACCCGGACGTTTTGAAATACCCCCTTCAAAAGATGAAGATTACGGAAGAATGATCATGGCTGTCTCTGGTGCGAAGGTAATTTATTTAAAATCTATAGAACCTCTTTTATTACTACATCTAGCCCTGATGTCCCAATACCGTGACTGAGAGTGCGGTCCAAAGTCATGTTGCTGCTGCTGTAAGGATACCCAAATGCTCACACCGTCTCACTTACTATCCGATTGAATCGAACCATCGAGCCCTATGCAATGAGTAAATATTGGGGATGAATCGACATATAGATAAGATTGATCACGTCCAGCCGCACTTACAGGTGACAAACCGGTTACCATTGTCCTTTTTAAGTAAGTCCACTGTATCTTGCCAATCAACAAAGTTCGGTTACTTACCAAATCAACCGTAAAATATTTACGTTTGGAAATCCACCTTTATATACCACCTACTTATTATAGGTAGGTAGATTAATCATCGATGAGTGTAATAAAGCACCCATAACACTTTTTCAAATTATGTTTTGTTACTTATTTTTATGGAAAAATAGTAAAATCTTCTATATAAAATTTTTACATAGAAGAACATAAAGAAATTTTTACAGTTAAGAATGTTAATAAACTGTAAGAATGTAGGACTGTAACTAAGTGCAGGTGTTTTCATTGATGTTCTTCTACGGTGAATAAAATGTAAAAATTTGACAAAAGCTTAAAAAAACTAATTTGTTTAACTTTAAAAAGTTCTTGCTTGAATACTGTACTAATAAAAATTTCGGTATAACAGTTTATTATGTTAATATGGTATATTAAACCAGAATACCATACTCTGGTTCCATATTTCCATATATTTGGTTTTCCATATTTTGGAATATAAATATGGTTTCTTACAACCCATATTAGAAGAAACATTCAATATAATTGTCTCTTAAGAAAGACATGTTTTTTTCACTTGAATCCAAGGATGTTTCATTCTATGTCGTTATTTTAGCAAACAGGGGCAAGAAATCAGCCATGTTACGTCAGAAGGATGATTTTAGGGGAGGTGTCCAAAATCGACCAAAAAGCAATAAAATAACTTATGACGTGTGTGCTCCAATAGGTATAATATGAGGGATGAAACCAAGGGATAGGCTCATTGACGGAAATTAAGGTCGTGTAAGGAAAATGGAATTAGATCTCATTTGCCATGGGTCCGAGAGGGCCTTTAAACCGATCTATTTTGAAAAGGGGAATGAGGCCACGAAAAAAAGACTTTCGGCTAAGGATACATAAAGGCTGCAGTACGTTTGATGTGAACTGTAGAATATTTTGGAGCCTTTTTGTTTTTGATCTTGCAATTAATGTACCTATAAATGTTCACATCAAGGTTGGCAGAAAGATATTTTCCTGATAAATTCATAACTTCTGTTTCAATATTTCGTTCTTTATTTTGTTCTTTATTTTGTTCTTTATTTTGTTTCTTTATTTTGTTCTGGCGTGGTCGTGTTCCAGAAACATAAGTCAAAGTCTAAATTAATTTACCTTTAAATTTCCACAAAATGGCTGGCTGGATGATATTTTACTGATTATTTCTCTATTGCTGTTTCTGTATTTGTAGTCCTTTAAATTTGTTAACGAGTTGATCTGGCGTTCATGTATTGAGGGCAATAATTCTGGAAAACAGAAATTCCTATACTATAGGCTACATAAATTTGCGAGTCAACAATAAAATTAAAAAATAAATCAGTTTCATTAAAATGGCTCTTATATATTACAAGCAATTTGGTACCTGATTAACATCAAATCTTTCACGGGTTCTTTTGTGGAAGATACCCCATAACATTATACAACCAAATTATTAAAATTATAATTGGGTATTATGTCTTAAATCGACTTCTTTAACTGTGTTCCGTAATAACTAGTCATTGTATTACACCATACCCATTCAGATCGGAAAATTATCTGGTGACACTCACTTTTCATTCATATTATTCTTAAAATATTGTACCACCAGCAAAAAGGTGGTAAGTTAGAATCATGAGAAATATATATATATATATATATATATATATATATTTAAGTTTCATATACTTTATATCAATTAATTAAAGACGAAAAGGTATTTGGTGTTTGGTAATACGGTATTTGAGATAAGTTTGCATAAACTCTATTGTCATTGTGCCCCTCTAATCACTGTTAGTCAAAAGATACTAACATGTTTAATTCGTTCCTCATTTTCAGCGATTATTTGGAACGGAAAAATGATTTCTCTGGTTTTTACATACCATGTACAGCAAGGTGGCTATTTCAAAACTGTCAGGTGATTTTAACTAGGTGGTTTCCCAGCTTTGCACGGATAATAACAGTGCTGCAATATGTGGTTAATCTCTAAAACTATATCAAACCATGTCCGATTAGTTGTAATCAACAATCGTTGATCAGTTGGTAATTCACCAAAAAATTATTTTTATTTCTTTTTACTAATCTGTGAATACTGTAATGACAAATGGTCGCAAAAATCAAAATCAAAACAAAAAAGTCGTGTTTAAACATGTAAAAAGTTATACGTATTATATTCTAAAAAATATTATTTATTTTTTATTTATTATTAACAACTTTGATACAAATAACGACATATTTACGGAGGAGAGGAATTTTTGCTTTTAGGCAAAAAATGAATCTATATACCCATTTTGTGTAGGTGGGGTTGTTTCTTGTGATCAAAACCTTTCCCAGAGTTGTGAACAGTTTTTAATAATTTAGGTTTTGTTGGAAAGAGTTCGGCGTGAAGTCTTACAGGAAAACAATTTATGGAGGTCCGACTTAAGAGAATAGTTAGCCAAATGCCATATACACAAGTAAAAAAAGGGGAGATACATTTTATCTCTGAGTTACAGGTACTGCTTGAATAACACCTATATCATAAAGTGACACTTTATGACACTTTTTAATGATTATTTTGAAAAAACATTTGAGGCTGACACTGTTGGATTACGAGAAAGTACGAGTTGTGACTTACTCAATTCTTCTTATACATAATATATTGTTGTTCCATATAAATGTGTCAAACAAAGCCGTAGCCAGGAAATTTTTTGGAGAGGGGGTGTTTGGGCTCTGCGGTAACAGGAAGTAAAAAAATAACTTTCTAACATTTAGTTTTTAAACACAATTTCAACATTTTTGGGGGGGGAGTTTGACCCCCTGACCCCTCCCCCCATTAGCTACGGCCTTGGAGTCAAGAGTGAACAGACTATTTCATAATGATGAGATGTAGGCTGAAATCACAATTTTATTTCTTTTTTCATCAAAACCCACAGAAAACTTACCTTTCATCATAAGATGCTACATAGCTCAAATTTTCAATTTAAGTTAGGGTGGGTGCACCAGTGAATGACCACCCCCCAGTGAATGACCGTTTTGCTTAAAAAGCCTGGTATTAAGCATATTATTTGGGCTAGCTAATTAAAAGTAAGCGCAAAACCAGCCTTGGAATATTATTCAACAATAATCTTCCATAGGTTAAAATTGTTGGAGTCAAAAATACTTTTTAAACATATTTAATATTGAGTGTCCCACTATATTCGATTTTGATTCCTGCTATAGTGACTATTCCCTCAAGGCTTACCTGGATTTACATTCATTCTGTATATGATGATTATTTCAAAAAATGCGTTGCAATGAAGTAATATTTAACAAACTACCCTACAATTTAAAATCAATTTTATTGCTGTGCATGTTATGAGAATTTATTACTGAGGGCGGTCATAAATTGGAACGTAACTAGGACAAAAACCAGTGAATGACTGGGGAAAAAACTTAGCGATCATTCGCTGAAATGAGATCGGTCATTTGCTAGCTATGATCTATATTCTCAGCTGAATTATTCTTATTCATTGTTGTCAGCTGATTTTTTTTAATTTTTTGACAGTTATTCAACCAAAAGAGACCGGTCATTCACTGGTGCAAGATCGGTCATTCACTGGTGCAGTCCGGTCATTTATTGGAGCATTGGCATAGTTGCCTTTTAATTAATGTTACAACCAGTATTCTTATTAAGTAATGTATTTAACTAATATTGATTAATCCTCAAAGAATTAATGAACTTTATATAGTAAAATGTATAACTGTGACTATGAAATAAGGGAGTAATGTCAAATTAACATGAGACATCGTCCTTAACCGGTCATTCACTGGTGCACTCGCCCTATGTAGACCAATGATCCAAAAGATATTAGCTTTTAACTGGATTTGAGTTGTTTTAATGAGTGCATTTCAAAATGTAACACTGTGAATTGTGTTTTTAAATTATAAGTAACGAATAACAAAAACGAGGGTTTTAACAGTTTAAAATATACGTATTCATCTACAAGACGGAATTCCCCATTTCCCGCCTTTTTATAGATAAAAATTTGAATTTGACACTGCATTTCAAGGAGGTTTGATTTTGACTCGACATCACCTCAGTAATAATAATTTGGATTCATATTATACCTAATATTCTGGTACGATCTTCATATAAATTAAGTGAATGAAAAAATGTTTGTAAAACCGGAATAAAAACAAAATTAAGTCATGTGAACAATTTTAACAAAATAGGTTAATGCCAAAATTTGTTTAAAAATTCTAAAAACTAAACTTTGATCCAATGAAAGTCTGCAGTTCTCAACTAGAAAATTAAAAATTAATGTTTGTTACTTATCTTGTTAAAAGCTAGTTAAAACAGACGACTTTGACAGTTACACTAAACAAATGTTTACACAGGAGTGTTTGAGAGCAGAAGTGGCCTAATGTGTTTATCCGTTTACTTTATCCGTTTCGTCTCTTGACGTCTTCTTTGAAATGTGTTAGAATAAATCGTTTCAATCTCAGTTTGGTTCCATGTGTATTACACCCTATTTAAGAGGTTTTTATATTTATATCAGCGTAAGTTAATTATCATCATTTAAGTTTATCTAATTTGAACGTACGTACAATTATAACAGCATGAAAGTTTTCTTGATAATTCTTTTTCATTAAAAATGGGCTAAAAATATTTTAGTCACATAACTCAAGTTAATTTTGGCCTTCACTTGCTTTACGCACTGCCCAACATATCATGTGAAGCCTAAAAAATAACCCCACTGCAGCAGACCTGCATACTCAGAGAATTTAAAGTGCTTAATAAATCATTTAAACGGAGCCTCAAATAAAGTAAAATCAACTTAAATCCTGAAATGAGCATACACAAATTTTCAGAATCCAATAGATATCACTTAATTGAAGTCATATACCAAGTTTCATTAATATATGTTGAGAATGAGCAAGATGTAGAATTTAATTTATTTCCCATAAATTAGCATTGGGACAACGTACTGTGTTTACCAGTAGCGATATCTCGGTAACCAATGGACATAGGGAAACAATTAATTCAAAACACTAAATTACTTGTTTTTAAGCTGAACAACAAGAAAATTGACAACAAACAAACAAGAATTTTAACAAAAAGTTATGATGGCCTAGGACTTAAGTCTTACCGTGAGACCTACGGTAACAACTACTTTCTTATGGGAGAAATTTGCTAATACATACAACTACCCAGCTATCCACGCATACTCCCAAAATAAGTTAACATAATCATTCACAATCAATTACGTTTGCATTCACAATCCTAATTGATTACAAGTACAAATGAACCAGAGTAGGCTAATTAGCAATCAAAAATTTAACAAAAAAACACACAACATGAAGCACTTCTGTTCAGTATTATAGAGCCAATATATTCACTTATAGGTGCAAATAACAATACTCTTTTCTCATTACTAATATGCATGGATTCGATGCCAATGATAACGATCTGGGGTTATCGCTATAGTAACACTGATGAAAGTATTTGAGATTCGTGTTCCTTTTACATTAGCACAGATAACAATGCAGATGAAGAGGTTTTGCGTCTTGGTGGTCGTGGCAGCCTTGGCAACGAATATAAATCACCAAGGGGTCACCAGATAAACCCTTCCCAGCCTCTTCTCAGACACAAATCGTGGTCTACAAAAACAAAAAGGTGAATGTTATCGCTGGGTGAATGTTCCAGTTGTGGCAAGATGTATGAACAAAAAAATAACGAATGTCCTCGTAGCGAAACGTAAGCGGGTTTTAATTTTTGGTAAGTGTAGGTTGGAAATGAATACGATTTAGTAATTTCATCCAAAAACTACCGTTCAATTAATTTTTCATACCTTATTATATCAATAAGTTAATAATCTTCAGAGAACTGTGATTATTAACTACGGTAAAATCTTCAGAGTTATTATCACCTTGAGAGGATCATTTAGATATATATACCGTAAAAATATATTATTTAGAATGTTTGGTGGTCTTGAAAAAAAACTCATAAGTCAAAGCATTTATTTTAATTTATTTAATAATTAATTATTTAACACTCAGCCATTCTTAATTTTAAATAAGCACAATAATGCCTTACTGTTTTGAATTTACAAAAAATTTCTTTACAAAGTAAAATCTTTTACCTAATCCTGATTTAGTTTTAAAACTCATGCTTTAAACTATAATTATAAACTGAAATAGGCTTAATAGACTACCGCAGTTTACCTGTTTCACAGTTTGTACGGCAGAGGTCACAATGGTGATCAGGTTAAAGTGTTATCCTGACTTACGTCGACTTCAAAAGTGGAAATAGTATATGACGTAGGATTAATATTGGGTGTTTTAATTTTGTAAAGACTTGCGACGAGTTCGAAAATAAAAAAAAAACACTGTTTAGTTTATTAATATATTGTTTATTAATGTCCAAACACCAACAAACGATATTAGTACAAGCTTTGAACAATCACGACTGAGTTCGACTGAATTTAGACTAAGTCCCGATTTTGTGGAAAAACGACTAAGTCCGAATTTATCGACTTAGAAAAATTATGAGATAGGATACCCGAAGGTATGACGCGGAGTGCGTATGCGAGTGCGTCTAGAGGTTCGGCCCGAATGTACTGAGAGCGGGCGAGTCGTGTGGTTTTATTCAAAGCTTGTTTACAAATAATAATTATGTGACGATGGTCAGCTTTCTGATCGGTTTAAGAATACAAGGGTAAAACTACTGAGTAACAATATGTAATAAGATATAGCTGCAGGAACTGAGATGTTTACAACAAACTGGAGCTGACCACTGCCACCGATGATTAAGACTAATACAACATGATTACATAAGAAGTAATACAATAAAATATATACATTGTTATGATTATTTAATTCATTACAATTTGTTTACTGAGCAGTTTCCCTATAAATGCTTACCTTTTGTCAGTATAGATCAGTGTCTACAGAAGATATTTTTTATGCATGCGTCTATGAACAAACTTAAAAAAATTGACCACATAATTTTTATGGACGTGCGTTTTTATTTTCTCTAGTGCGTATTGAATCTTTGTGCATTAGGAAACCGGTGTGAATCGGGATGTTGTAAGTAATTTTGATAGATATCTGTTTATATCTTACGGGTAATCCAAAAGAGTTTGATATTTTAAAAGCATAAACAATAATTGAGGCTTAATACTTCTCGTTTCACTCTGTTTCAGAATGTCATCCCTTTTTTTAACCGACTCTTGAAATGAAGACGGTGGTTTTCATAAACTTAAGGCTACGATATAAAACTTAACAAGGGAATGGAAGACCTACTTTTAATATAAAAGATTACATAGTCTTAAGGTGAACCCCCCGCCCCCGTTTAAAAAAATCGTTAAAAAGAGCGTACATAAATTAAGGAGTGTAATTTCATTGCAACTAGTGTTTTTCGGTTTATAAATTGTAATTACATCCTACGTTAATATAATACGATAGTAAGATCATTAAATATAGAAGATTCTCATTTATCATAATGAAAAATTCATTAAAACCTAGCTATTTAGTACATAATAATATCTATTTTTCCATGAATAATTTCACTATTAAAACTAAAATGTTCACAAAAACATGTTTTATAACATAAAAAACATATCTGCATAACAAATATATTTTTAACTTAGTTGGGAGATGAACTCCATTATATTTTTCCTGTAAAATAATAGTTTGAGCACTTTACAGATAATTCTTGATTCCAAAATAATCATTACAGAAATTTGTTATATTTTATATACGTATTTAATAGCTAGGTTTTTCGTGTGGTCTAGACTCCTCCTACACGACCGAACCAATTTCAATAGTTTAGGTACGAAAGAACTCAGCCTCAACTTTTGTACGAAATAAATTTTGTGAATGTTTGACAAATGGGAAGATCTCTAGATGCTCATACAGTTTTATATTTGTCCATAAAATTTAATATGGGAATACAAATGTCAAGGAACAAATGATTACAATAAACGCCAATTGATTACCAGACTAAACGAAAACTTGAAGATGCTGAGCAGCGCGTTTCCACTAGTTTGTTTAATTAATTCACATTTTAACTTTTTTTAGGTACCTAGGGACAAATAGTTAAATTAAATCAAGTTAACTGAAATATAACATTTTTAATTACAAAAACAATTTATGGACTACTTTAATGCTCTGGATCTGAAGTTTTTCAATAAGTAAACCGAACTTTAAGTTCATGTTGTAGCGTGTGGGATTTCATTCAACTAACAAAAGCTCAAAGTTTACAAATTTTCTAGTTACAGTGCAAACTAGAGGCTGTAGGTTGCACGAATATAGTGCCTGGGGATTTAAAGTTTTCTTCAAACTAATCTTATCAACGTTTTATTTCACTTTGAACATAAACGAAACCAGAAACCCTGTGGTAAGGACGAGATGATTACAAACTTGAATGATGAGAATGCATAAACAATTTTCACTTATGTTTGATGTATGCAAGTGGACAGTACGGATGGTGTAAGCGGGGCAAAGATACAGCGCACTAACAAACTTAACAAAACTGGCTGAACTCTACAGCAGTGCAATTTAAATATTAAATTAAAGCTTTTACCGTAAGGTTAACCCATTATGTTTCGTCCGGAACGATTTATTTTTGACTTCAAACTAATATTAAATAAGTAATAAATAACTAGTTTATTTATTTTATTTTAAATTAGTATTAAATAACTAATATTTTGGACTTCAAGGTTTTATATTAAAGATGCTTTCAGGCCGATGAGTTTATATAATTTGCCAAACGTTGCTATGTAGGCCTATATACAAACATGGCCATCTCGAGAGACGGCCTTGGTACACACCAAGGTACTCATTAATTATATATTTTATTTTTGCTCCACAAAACATTGTTTGAAATATCTGTTTTTAGCAAACTTTGGAATTTTTTTTACAAATCCCTAAGGGTCTATAGGATAACCAGGACCGAATTTCAACAACAAACAGAAATGTAAGACAACGCATTGCAACTTTTTCTACTAGTGACTCCATGGCCCTTTTATACAATTTTCCTGTTACAAATGGAGATAAACACAAAATATACGGTACTTTACTATTAGACACCCGCTGGATTTGCCCGATGAAAGGATAAAACTATTTAGTATCATTATGCGTTATTTTTAATGTGCATTGTTTACAAATTACCAAGTAGACTAATTGATTTCAATCATCATTCCTATCAGTTCTTGAGCATTTGATCACTCCCTTGAGCAGATAGTGATTCCACCCCAGATTAAAAGAAGAAAGTGAAACGTTTCCTCGATTTATTTTTATTTTTCCTTAAAATGGTGTGAACTGGTTACCATGTGCTAACACATTCTAATATAACAGATTAGTCTCAAAAATACTGAAATTTCCTAGTTGAACATTTTCAAATTCATCTAAATTCACCTAAAATTCATCTAAATTCATTGAACCTATGAAATTAGGTGGAATTTGGTATCAAATATTTTAAATGACCGCCATTTAAAGACGATTGATGATATTTCTTTGGTATAATGTTTAGCCAAAATAGGTCTTAATAAGATTAACATCTATGCAAAGTCTCAACGCTGTATCACAAACCGTTTAGGAGCTATAAACATTTTTGTAAAAAAAAAAACACATACGTACAGACAGACGAAAACTAGGCACCAGAGACCCGTGTTCCTATGGTGAAATGTGTCTGTCTTAAATACATTTTTCCTCATAGTAACAGGAACCCTGTAGTGTATATAGCCGTAGTAGTTTTGTACAGATTATACTTTCAGTAGATTAAATATATATATTTTTGTCTCTTGAAAATTTTTGATACTTCCATCCTTAACTTTAATCAAAGCTTTCAAAATTGGAAAGGACGCCACTTAGAAATGTATAAGATACCCTATTTTAGCCTTCTGAGAGAAAATATTTTAATATCCTTTCTTAGCACGCATCTAGAGCCTTTCGAAAGTACCAAGTTTCATGGTCCAAAGCCTATAGTTTTTGAGAAACTGTGATCAGTGTGAGAGTGAGTTAGTCAGTCAGTCAACCATTTGTAGCCTGTTAGTATATTATATGTTTATATATAGACACGAAGGTAAGAGGATTGAAACTTATTGAGACATCGGGATTGAGATTCTAATTTTTGAAAATGGTTGGTTAGTTGATTTGTGACCTTAAAAGTTAAATTCTTCAAGTACACCAAAATTAATTATTATTCAAATTAATTTAAATGAAATAAATTAATTCTAGGGAAAAGTATTTCAAAAGGTTTTACAGCCTCATCATTGTATTAAAAAAATTATAGTAAATAAAAATATCTATATTGTAAAAGAGAGATGATGTAACTTTAAGGGTTAGTCTCAAATCAAATGGTGATCTGTGAAGATATCACCCTTTTATCCCAGTAATTCTATGAAGTCACGAATTCTAGATTTTGTGGTTCAACCAAATACTTTTGAAGAACAGAGAGAAACGTACGTGTTGTTGTTGGATAACAAGATATTTCTTTGCATTTTTACTTTCGAACATATGTCAAGAAAGCAGTGTTTTGCATTTAGAAAGAAGAAATAGCACAGTCTGAATTCTGGCGCAAACCATTGATTGAATAATTATTTTATTGAAAACCCAAAAAGCACATTCTTTTAGACGTGTATTTATACAATAATGTTCAACTTCGAACCAATTTTAAAATTATATTGTGCTAAGTAAATACTCTATACTAACCCCAAACTATATGATGCTGTAAGTTTGTTAATAATGCAAAAAATGACAAGATTTTCTGAAAAAGTAACTTGAATAAATGGGACATAAGAACGCCGTTAAGGTGAGGAAGCGGATGCAAGCTGCCATGAAATACGAAAGATACTGTTTTCCTTTATTTCCTTAGACCATTCATTATATAGAGAGGGGGGGAAAACTTAAAGTAAGAATAAAATCTCTTCTATGAAGTGACTGAAATAAATAATAACGATTATTTATAATAAGACTTATAATAATTAATGATCCATTCCACAAGACCACCTTCATTTTTATTAGAATATCATGAAGGCTGTCAGCCATACCAACCCAAATTAAAAGATAAAAACATGTTAAAGTTTTGTCTTTCAAGATATTACTTCTTTGAACGGCCTAGACAGAACTACTTAAGTAAGTTATTTCATGATAGGCCAACTACTTCCCCAAGAAGTGAACTTTATGCATTACCGCTTTTGATGCTTTTCATGATTTTTTATGTGCGATAGCTTTTACTTACCCTTTTGAAAGCTGCAAAACAAATTTCATAAGAACAAGTTTTACCTCCAGCGTCCAGTGTACTGTTCATTGACGCATTGAGTGTTATGTGGCATTATTTGTCATTCTAGATAGACATAGAAGACATCACTAAAAATAGCAGGCCATGTGTAAGTCATTTTCGATTACCTTTTTATCTTTGATTGGATTTTCGGTTTATCTTTTTTTTCAACCATCCTGAATGTATTACTAATGTAAAACTTGGCGATTCAGATTTTGATTATGGTTTCGTGTTTAAGAATAGTTAATGATAATGCGAAAAACTAAGTTTATCCTGAAATCGCGCCTAAGTCGGAATAGAAATATATTTAAGGAATGAAGTTTATGCATTTAGTTTAGGAAGGCATTATAAAAGAACATGTGTTAACATAATTAAGTTAAACATTAGGTGGCTTCATTGGTTTTAAATAATTAAAGAAGTAATAAGTGTAATCAAATTCTAATTATCTATTTGTTTTATAACAAAAAAATATAATACTTGACTTAAAACCCACTCTTTACCACTTTGGTCGATCAATACTATCTCTGAAGGAAAACATTTTTCAAAACACCAACAACAGAAACGATAATGAAATTACGAAAGATCGTTTTAGTGTTTCAAAAGTATTTTGTGGCTCCTGAGAAAAATGAGTTGAAGTTGATAATTGAGTTACAATGTTATCCTGGGCAAGAGCGTCGCACCGCCCTCCAAAGTGGTGTTGATACGTGAGTAGCGGGCAAAAGCGGCTGTTACAGTTTTGCAATGACAAGATTTTTACTTTTGTTATAATTTTCCACTTTTTCCTGAAAGTCAAAATTTAAATATTCTTAGGTTTAGTGATATTTAATTTAAAAAATGAAAATTTAAGTAAGTTGTTATTAATATGTAACCATATATTATAAGGAAATGTTGTAAACTTAAGACTTAAATTTGTAAAACAATGTTTTAATGTACCTGCTTCAAATTCAATTCTTTTTAGTTAAGTGCGCGAGTCAGTGGAAATAAAAATATATCCATGTAAACATCAGCGGTATAACATTTAATTTCAAAGTAATTTCAATTTATTTTCATAAATTGATGTTTATTTTCAGTTGTAAACATTGAGATAATACAATTTAGCACCCAGATCATTTAGCTATAGGACTTTGAAAACACTGAAATATAATTTTGCACGGTCAACATCTAAAAAGGATATTATTATTTCCACATAAAAATATCAACAACAATTTTGTATTATGAGATGTATTATAAAAACCAGTGAGAGGAAAATTTCATATTTATGACGACAATTTTCAATCGTGATACATATTAGGATATTATAATATAAAAATTTTCTAACTAAAACATTGTACTTTCATTATGGCTGTAGTGTGATAAGTGCAGTCAGGCAAGTCATACCTCTCTTATAATATAAATTAATTTAAATTTGGCTGTTTCCTGTCAAAATAAACAAAAATTATAACTACTCGTGCCTACACACAGGCACTTAACTTATTTAGGCACATTCCAATCATAAATTATCACTACTTATATAAAAATGCCTGAAATATTGTAGCAACTCATCATTATGTATTGTGTTACTTTAAACTTCTTATTTTTGAAGTAAAAAATATGATATTAAATCTCGTTATTTAATTTTTTTATCCCTCATATGTACTTCTTCAAAAAAATAAAATTTCCCAACGTGACCTATTGATTCATATACTTATCTTCAAATTATTTGTAAGAACAAAAATAAAAAAATAAAATTGTAAAAGGAACAATGTTGTTCTTGGGAGAGTTTTCGCCTTTAATTTCAATCCGACACATATACATGGTGGAAGAATGGCTCCAACAATTCTAGGAGTTCTTCTATTATTCTTTTTCGCGTTCCCCGGTAAACAATTAACGCTTTAAGATAAACAAATCAATTATTTGTGTAAAACACTTAGTTATTCCCGGAGGAAACATGCTTGTCTGAACAGTCACTGCTGGTTGGAATTAAAAGCTATTTTAAAACGTAAATCTTTCTGTTTTACCTATGGCTTTTTTAAAGGTATTCTGTAAAATATTTAGGAGATTTACAATTTTTAAGAAGTTTAAGTATAAGATTTTTATCTTGAAGATTGAAATGAAGTTTTTAAAACTCTTGATTACTATTTTTTCATACAAAAATTAGATGAAAATAAATGGTTAAAATACAAAAATTAATTAAAAATTATAAATAAATAAATGAATTAATATTTAGTTATTGGTTTCGTGGTAAATTATAACCACCAAAAACTTTCACAGGTTTCATTAGCACGTTGTTTACTTTCAAATTTATTTTTAGATTGAAAGAGGTATTCATGCTTTATACTTTATAAAATAAATGAATATATGAGCAATAATTTTCATTTATTTTTTACATTGGTTTCCTAAGCCTCACATCACTTAATCTACTAAACTTAATGCGTAAAATGGTAAAGGCCTATTGCCAGGCCTCGCTAGGTTGCGAGTGAACTTCATGCTATAATAATTTTCTGATTTTGAGAACTCAAGGATTTATACAAAATCTTATGAAATCGTCATCGAATCACATGTGCTCAAAGCAACAGCCACATTCGTCGCTTCCGTCGACTCCGCAGCGCGCGTATCGAATTTGCTGGATCTTGTGATAAACAGCTCAAACCTCTCCTTGAGGAGGAAATTAAATACCTTGACTACGAACATGTGTTCTCTCATACATTTTAACAGTTGATTCAAATCCTTGTTTGTACCTGGAGATATAGGTTAAGAAAGGGTTTGCAGGGAATCTCTAGTATTTTCTTTTAGTTCAATTGAGTTTTAAAATTTAGATTTTTAAAGCATACAATGTTATTAACTTTTTTGACGGAGACAGCTTTCCAAAAGGAATATTTTGTCACTTTTAATATTGAAAGTCTTTGGTAATAGTCAATTCTTTTTGAAATACTGTGGCCTGTTTTATTATTCCTAAAACATTGTTTTAAGATGATTTTTTTGTAGACATGACAATTTTGTATAATAGTACATCCATAATTGATCAAAGTAAAACACTGAATAAAAACACGGAAATAATTTTTATTTCCGCAGGAGTTGTCTTTATAACTTAAAAAAGGCAATGTTAGTTATAATCCAGAGCACATATACCAGTAATACATCTAAACTATTTAAAATTAATTACTCATTAACCCTACAAAATCTATCACCATTATTTGTCCGAGTACATACCGGTAGTAGGTTTTTAAAGTTGTACACAGTTTTTAAATTGTATATAGTTTTTTCAATCTAATTCGGGTGAATTATTCATATATAATACCTCTCTTGGTTCACGTTGAAAACATATCTTATTTACGTACCAAAACAAATGTTTGGTTAACTTATTTTTTACTAACATTTATAAAAAGACACAGGAACTGAAGTAATTGGAAGAAACTAATGTTAAACCTAGGGTAACAGTTAAACCAAGTAAAGTGTAGATTCGGTGTACCTGTGGGGGCGCGGGAGTGGCAACGTTTACTCACAAGCGGTCTTTCAACTCAACTTTCCTTATTAAATCCCGGTGGATTTTCCCAAAGAAAAAATGCAGGTTTGTTCGAACTATAACCTGAGTATATACTTAATTCTCAATATACTTTAAAACAATAAAACATAATCTAACTATTGCTCATTGATGATTTTATTTCCATCTTGAGTCATGCTCTCAGTCACAAGAAAATTTTCACACGGTTTCCATATGGCAGTTTTTTTTTTTTTTTTTTTTTTTTTTAAGGAGATAGATTAATTCGGCCACGAGGAGGTTTCAAATCAAATAGGGAATTACCTTTAACGATGGTTAATAGTATGGTATTAAATAAGCTGTGAATAGTAATTTCACTGCTTTGTTTAGTATATCATAGATTATAATTAACTGTTGTAAGATATTTAATATACATTTTCTCAGTAAGTACCGAAATTACAGTGAGGTACTAGCTGAATACCCTTTCCAATAATATTATATTATTTTCATTTATTGTTCCTATTTTGTATTAACAACATGTTTTTGTAAACGTTTTAGTGTAAGAGCACAAAAGGCAACTAGCATTGTAGTAATGTCTTTTGTAACAAAAGTTGCCTTTTGTGTTGTACCATTTCTGCCATTGGGATTCTTGGCATTTGGCCATTTCATTATCATCCTCACAAGGTCGGGTAAAAGTTTTGAATGCTTAGAAAAACGAATTAAACCAAATAGTAGTCGAGATTTATTTATTTATTTTCTACGGTGCATAACCATTTTACAAAAGAATTACAGAGGAGATGTAATGAGACTTTGCAATTGTGTATTTTACACCAATATTAGTGATATTTTTCACACCCAAAAGAATTTCCAGGATGGAAGTCTTGACATTGTTAAATAACACATTCCTTGAAACACAACTAATTTCAAAAGTATATAAAGGTTGAACACAGTCCCACATACTTACTGCAAAAAAAGGATCATGTATAATTTGGAATGCATCGTGTAATCAAATTGTCTATTTTCGATGAAAGACCCGAAGAGATCTAATGTATTGAATAACCATTGATTTAAATGTTTGTTTCGGTTTTAAGTGCATTCAGTAGTTTGAATTTAGTTGTGAGATATTAAAATTTTTAAAGAGTCGCGTTTTTATTAACCAGGTCAAATTTTAAGGGAAAGTCATTAAAAAACATTTCTTATGACGTTACTGGTACATACCCAAGTCCTGATACGGGCAATTCGATTTTATGTGATAAAATCTATACAGAGAGTCAACGGGAACGGCTGAAAAGAATTGGTTCAGATTTCACCTCCCACTGGAGACATTTATATCGCCCCAGGGAAAGGCTTTGATCGGACAGCTGAACGGAGGTTTTCTGTTGATCGATAAAGAAACTTTTGTTTGTACAAAACATAAAGTAATTGTCAATATCTGTCTAATATTGATGTAGTTTAAAAACAATTTGCTGCAATAAAACCATCGGGTAAGGTAAACAAAAATTATAGGTGTATGTTATAATTAACTTTGATGTACCATAGGGCGTAGCCCTGAGGGAATTTTGAAAAATCCTTTCTTAGCAGATGCCTTTGCCCTGAGAGGAACGTTCGTGCAAAGTTTCAAGGTTCTAGGTCAAATAGTTTGGGCTGTGCGATGATGGGTGAGTGGTATTTAACAAATATATAGTAGATGTAAGCGCGAAAAACATATTTATTTGGCAAATGTTTGTGAAACAATTTCAATAGTTAGTAAAAAAACATACATTTTATCTTAATAAATAAAAAAAATCTCCTATTAATGATAACAATAAGTAATATAGTATGAGCTCCTTGTACGAACTTTTACTTGAATGTAACTGAATGAACATCAGCATACAATGAAGCATAATAATACAACATTCATGAAGAAATCAATAAACCTAATAAATTATTTTTTATTTTACATCACTGAAGACAGCTACATCAGAAAAGTATTTCATTTGTAAAAATCCTTCCATGCTTAATAAATACTCAAAAAGACGTAAAATCTCTTGAAATAACATCCAATTGCCCGTGTCTGGACTGGCTGGATAAATAATGTTACGCATGTGGTAAATTTACATAACTTCTTACTGTTACATGAGTTGCTAAAAAAACTCTCTAAATCTATTCCTGATTTATTTACCAATAGGGTTTTGCTTATAGTTATGGCTATAATGAAGAAAATACATCTTTTGTTAACTTTCGTTAATTACAATTGATAATAATGTAAATAATGACGATTAATATCAATTATTAATTAATTATAATATAGAAAACTTTTTTTAAGTAAAATACTTAAATTAACGAGACGTGGGGAAAGCGATGTAAGAAATCTATATATAAATCAATACATGATCGATCGATTAACTAACTCATTGATCAGAATAAAAAAATTAAAGACATTGTACAATGAAACTTGGCACTAATGTTCCTTATAAGCTCTAGAAGCTTGCAAAAAGGGTATTTCAAAATATATTCTTCTTAAAAGAAAAAGTAAGGTATTGAATGTTCTTGTCCTGCATAAAGAATGCTGGATGGAACAGTTAAAATGGGAACAATGCATTTCATTTGGGAAAAATCAAACTTAAACTGATTATAAGCTTCTATCCCATCCATTAGGTTTAAAAAAAAAAAAAAAAAAAAAAAAAAAAAACGGTAAAGTATTAAAAGTTCTTAAAACTAAACATAGAGTCTAAAAATGCCATTAAATTTAGGATGTTTCATAAGAAAAACCAAACTTGACCGCCATGTTGAAAATTGGTGACAATTAAAAGTAATATGGAATTCATAATTTTTATAATCTCAAAAAGTTATGAAATCCCCAGTTTAAAGTTTTCTAAAATAGAATTCTATGAAATGCCAGTGGTGACATGAAAAATTTGGAAATGCCAGTGGTGACGCTGTTTATCACCTAGATATTTTGTAAGTTCGGTAACTACTACAATAATAGTAAACAAAAAACCCATATTTTTAATCGGAATTTTATTTTTTAAATAGTTTTCAAACGAAATATTAAAATATTTTCTTTTCTTTAAAATTAATTCTTCTGTGTATCCAATTCCTCTGTCAGGAATAATTTTAAAGGATTTTATTTAAATTTATTTTTAAAGTGAAGCATATTATATTTGAGTTATGTCTATGCCTCACAACAGTATCACTTTACTCTATCCTGACAAGCTGTAGTGAGAGGCAAGTTGTGATCAATTCACTTTCCTTGATTAGACTGTATTGCAAGACTGAACACATCTAAAGTTTTTCTTAAGTTTTTTTTATTAATTTTCATTATTTTTCTGGTGGTTATTTAATATTCCATCCAACTTTAACTAACCTAAAATTACATATTTTTTGTGGCCAAAGCAAACATAAGAAAGTAGCTTAGTGATATTTTTGTAATTTATATGAGAGTTTTCTGTTGTTATTTTAATTTGCGGGTTTAATTGACGGTGATATCTGAGTATCTAGAGTTTTCCCAAAAAAAAACTTCTGGAAACTCAGAGTCTATCGACTCAAAGCAATCGAATGATATGAATTAATGTATGAATGGAAAACATTGTTTATTGCATAGAAATACTTAAGCTACTTTAAAGTATAGTAAAATAAAATATTTCATATTAAACATATATTTATGCAGGCAACTTGAACTAAAACATTACATTATGTAGCCTTTTAATTATTTGCTAGCCTAAAGGAATCAGCAGACATAGGCAGTTGCTGCCTGTGCGTCCACTGTTGAGATGGACCGTTAAGGACCGTTGTTGAGTTGTTATGAGTTATTTATCATAGGAAAAGTAGTAGAAGGAAAACAATACTACGAATAGAAAAATTAATAAAAATGAAAACGAAAATAGTTATTTTTTCCGCTGATAATTCATTTTGTTCCTTTCCAACTTTATCCCTCCTAAAATAAATAAAAGTATATACCTAGTTCCAGTATTCGTCTAGTTCCAGTGTAAATGGATTCTGAAACGAATAAAACAGAAAATCAACTAAATTACTGCTTAGCCATTGATATACTTGAAATACCTATTTTGTTTACCGCTCATATTGACTATCTTATTTATGCTTCGTGTAAGTAACAATACATCTCCCACCTCGTGGTTTTAAATGGGTTCACAGATGGTTCGTGTACATAAGAAATATTGTTGCAAAAGGATAAATTTGAAAAACACATGGTTCGACAAGTTGACCGATGAGTCAATGGGGAGCGCTGATACCGCCGTCACTGTCATCAGTGTTTATTTCAGCAGCACATCATCACTGAGTGTTTGCTGACGGCAAACTGATAGAAATGTACATCTCACTTCTGTGCATAGTCCAATCAAAGCTATTGACAATATACAGTATAAATTTGATCGATATAGTGTTTTTAATTCAATGGAATGTAATATTTAGTAAAACATAACATTGTGTATTCCCTTAAAAAGTGTACTTGTCAAAATATATTAAATATATGAATAAATAAAAGCAAACGAATACAATTAACGATTATATTTTTGTTAGTAACCGATAAATATTAATTTTGCACTAAAAGAGCCAAAATTGTATAGATGCGTACATATGGTAGAAAGCTTTGATAATAGTTTGATGGAATAAGCGAAAGGCTTGCGCACAAAAACAAAGGCTTGTATCAGAGTTTTCTTCATTTAAAGTACCAAAAAATCTGAACGATTTTAACTGGATATGTAATTGTATTTTACAGATTCTAACATGTTTCCGAATTCAAACAATCCTTATGTAATAAATTTTAGACACCCAAGGAGTCATTCAAATTATGGAACATCCTTCTTTTTTTAATCATAGTTTTTCTACTGTTGTGTACTTAAATATATGACTAACTAAACTCAAATGGCCCTACTTCATCACTTCCAGCTCTTTCATAAACACTAGACTCATAAAGGCTCTTGACTGACGGGCCTGTAATGACTAAAACACGGTATAGCTACCTATGTCGACGTAAACAAATATTTACTTTACATGTTGCTCGGTTCTGGAAAATATTTGCTTACTTTAGTGAAACACGTAGATTCTTTTGAGAGTGCCATCTCATTAGACCTGATCATGGAAATATTAAAAAAGCAAAGATATATTAATCAATAATATTGAGAAAAGATGTTCTCAATTTTTACATTTAAATGTAGGCGTATTTAATTTGTTTACTTACAACAAACCTTAAAGAAATACTGTCTAAAGGAATTCTTATATTTAAAAGCAGTGACGTTTTCAAAGGTTTCTAACACTGTTGTGTTTACATTTACAACACATTTTTGTCTAATGTACATTTATAATTTTTTAAATAAATTTAAAATCTAAGATTTTTTCTATTGCTTGCTTGACGGTGGCATTGACATTGTATTCAGTGTTTATTGACATTTGAACACAACAGCGTCTTCAGTTAGTTGTTTTATCCAAATATTGTATTGTACGCAGCAACTATTGTAGGAAATAAAATTATTTTTTTATTTTTTATTTTGTTACTTTTTCGCTATTGATTCCCAGAAGCTTGATATTGGTAACCTTTTATCTAATTTTTGTTTGATTATTTTATTTTGACGCTATTCCTGTATCGCTGTACATATATGAATAAAGCGAATTTGAATTTGAATTTGAAAACTGCATATGGTTTAAATGTACGAAATTAGACTAGCAATATCAACAAAGCGCGTAGTAGAATAGAATTTTTTCTATGTTTAATTTTCATCCGTGATTGAACGAGTATGAGAGTAACTCCCATCGGCAGCGGGAAGGCTACGTAACAATGGATTGATGTACAAACCGAATCAAATAACATAAACCAGTTCACCTTTAAGACTAAAGATATTCAAGCATTTGGATTACGGAGGGCCTGGACCAAGTGTTTTGATAAGGACTGTAATAAACCAAGAGCATTCATGAGCTGCATGCTTTGACTCAGCTCTTGACCCTTCTTGAATATAAGAGAGTGACATTTAACAGAATGCCTCTCATTCTGAAAAGCATTTGCCGTTAAACTAATTATAAACACACATATCTTAATTGGACTAGGAATAATAACCGCTAGAAATAATAACCGTCAATAATAACCGCCACAACAATGATCGATTCCAATCAAATCCTTTAAATTCATGTTATTCTGTTATTAACACCAGAAAGGTTCGGATGTTAGTACAAGTTATGCACTAGTGATAATGATAATGCATTAGTGATAGACAATAGTGATAATGTACAAGTTACATCAATAGTGATGATCGATCACTGCAGCTGGTTGGACCACTCGACAGTGAGTGGCTTCGGTAAGACAAATGGCCAATCAGGTTCTGATTATGAAGTGTCCGTGCGACCACGACGCCACTTCACTGCGGCTTCATGCAACACTTTAGGTCGCAGTTTGGTCCATGTATCTTATAATTATTTACCCCCGTTGCAGCAGACCTGCAAACTCAGTGAATTTCAAATGCAAAAACATAAATTTCTATCCAACATGATGTGTTTTTGTAATCTCCATAAGAATAACATAGAGAATCAGTATGGAGGTTTGCCATTTGCTGTAACAGGTATGTTAAAACTGGGTTGCTTTAAATCAATATTTAGTAGATCTGAACTAGAAGAAGCCATTTACCAAGTTTTATCCAGATACGTGAAGAAATAATGAAAATATATAATTTGATTTGTTTCCCATAAGGATAGCATGGGGAAAGAATACGCAGATTTGCTGCCACAAAAATGAAAAAATGGGAATTTTAGACTAAAATAAAATTAGACTGGTTTGATGAAGCCAAAAACTAAGTTTTATTAAGATATATTGAGAAATAAGCAAGATATCGAATTTTAATTCCCATATGGTTGACATTGGGACAACGTACTATGTTTACCAATTTCAATATCTCGGTAAGCAATATACACAGAGCTATGATTCAAAATACTAAATTGTTTGTTTTTTCGAGCTGAATTCAATAGTTCTGACAAAATTTTGATCATTTTAATTTTTCTATGTGAAAACCCCGAAAAAACACCATTTTGGGGTTTTTCCCCCTTTACCCTCCCTTCCGGTAGACCGATCAGGCTGG
This sequence comes from Flexamia atlantica, assembly GCA_035578135.1. NCBI lineage: Eukaryota > Metazoa > Arthropoda > Insecta > Hemiptera > Cicadellidae > Flexamia > Flexamia atlantica. The sequence goes on along the minus strand of JAQJVK010000014.1, from coordinate 16,906,170 downwards.
TTTACGAACTCGTCCAATTAATTACCTTTTTACACGTCTGTGCCAAATTTCATAGAGATCGGACCATTTTTACGGCAGCTATCGATTTCATGGAACCGGTTTCGGTCCTATGCTAAACCATCTTCAGTCAATATCAGTCATGTCAATCCATAATATAAGAGCTGAAAAATACTTTCGTGATTGTCGTGATGTAATTTTCTTTTTAAACTTCACCATGTTTAGATTTTTCCACCATATTAACAGTCTACGAGTGCACATAAAAAAAAAATAAAAATGAGTGCGCATAGACTGTTAATGTGGTGGGATAGTTTAAATATATTTGTTTGCTGGTCTAGGTCTCATAAAAAAGCTTTAAAATCCCGACCATCAAGAAAGTGTACTTCAGTTTCAATATTATGGATTACTTACATGAATGATATTGGCTGAATATGGTTTGTCATAGAACCGAAAGCGACCTTATGAAATACAAATTTGTTTCATATCCATAGGCGTACTACCAAATTTCGTAAGTTTTAAATGTTATTTAAGGAGTGAAGGCTTTTCAGCAAACTATTCACATAATTTCTTGTTAATAACACTAGGATGATTTGTAAAGTTCTTGTTACAAGTATTATTGTTCTATGATTTGTATTGTGTGTGGTTCACAATGAACCTGGAGAGTTTTTTGTTAATGTACACTCTTCGATTAGACTAAACTAGAGTTCGACTCAGCCATAGTAATCCTATGTTTATATAAGGTATACGTTATGATTGCAGGTATGTTTGTTTCTGCGTAGTATGATGAAAAATATCGTACGTTACACGGCCGGGAAGTTTTGCCGTACTCGCATGAAAATCCCGCTGATACATATTTTACAGTATGCATTCAAATCAAAATTTTCCAATACATATAATAAAGATAGATAATATAAGAGTGATTTATTGTTTTTAAGAATAAAATAGCATGGACTATAAATGCTGTGTATTATTCTACAAGAAATCAGTAAGAAATTTCAATAACCCTTCTACAAAGTGAAGAATTCGATGATTGATAAAAAGAGATTCACCTTTGTGTAATCAGTTGTGACTTCTTTGTTTTATTTTAAATCAAACACCTTTGTTGTGTTAAGAAAAGGCATAGTATATATTTTTTTCACACATATATTGTCTTTGCTTATGATTGCTCTTATGATTTTCACTTATTTGCTAATATTAACATTTGCGAACCCTGGTCATTAATATTATGATTTTCAACATACGTTAATTTTATATTACACTAATTTTGGGTTGTTAATTAGATAAAGAACTGTAGCCTATGATATTTAGAAAGGTTTTTTATAACTATAGTTTTTATACTTTTTTACCATAGCTTGACAGGTGCCTTGTTAAAACCAAACTTCAATTTCAATTTGTAGAGAAGTCCAAATTAATGATGATCTTTATTTTCTCTACCGGCTGCAGTAGCTAGCTAATCATACAATATATTGCTGGCTTTGCAGATCCGATTTTCTTTGTTGCCCATTTTGTATGCATTTACTGAGCCTTTAACTGCATTTAATATTGCCTGAAAGCAACCAACAATTTAATGCCAATCAAGTGCCTTCGGAGAAAATTCAAACTTTGAGCTTATAGTATATTTTATTATTTCTGACGTTGTTTAATAAGCTGGTACACACAATCAAATCTAAGTTAATATTGGGAGTTTCACTTTGACTTGAAGTAGCTTTAAGTTTACAAATAAGCAACAAGTTTAACTTTTACAATCAAGAAGGTAAAAAACTGTTGTTTTGTACTGGGGGAAGATTTTGATCATTGACACGTTAGGAATAAGAATATGGAGAAATGTTGTCAAACAAAGTACTCTTGTGTTATATTTAGAATTTTAAATAAAATTCATGTATCGCAAATTAAAAAAAAAGTATGCAACGAAGAAATTGTTTATTATGCCTAAATTTGTGTACTCATGTTGATCAAAAACTTTTAAATTTTCATTTATCTTCCCAACAGTCTGCTAAATGATCTTTTAAATTTATATTTTCTCACTAAATCTCAAATATAAATCATCAAGGGCGTCTAGGGATCTTCCCTTCGGTTGACCCTTATAAATGTTTCCTGCAATACTTCAAACCAAGCTCTTTCCAACGACACCTAAATTATTGATTCGTCCCAGAACTGTACGAGGAACCTTGACCACAAAAAAATCCTAGCGTATTAAATAAGTATATAGATATGTAGATTATAAAAGCCAGTAATAATGTTTTGCACCTAATTCCAAAATTTAAGGTTGTTTGTTTATTTATTTCAAACATATGCTATGTAGATTGTCTATTGTATTTAGTGTTAAATCGTAGTTACGAGTCTTATTGTGGGTATCGCCCATTGCTTTTATATTGTTTGAACTGATCTTATCATTCGTGTAATACTTCGTATTCATGAAACAGTACACTTGACATGAACTTAAATTGTCTCATATGAAAAATGTCACTTTTTATTACAGTAGATATATTAGATACATTACTGAAATGGCAACCTACTCAGGTAGGTATTAAGCCAAGTATGAATGACAGATGAGTGAAGGATGATTGTAGCACGATTTTGTAGTCTTGTTACTGACTAAGGCCGATGTAATCCTTAGACAGGACTGTTAATGATACTTATCGGTTAACGGGAGGCCACCCATTAAATGATCTAAAATTGTTGAAAATATTTTTTCTAGTGTTTTTAATCAAGAGATAATGTTTTCAAGCTGATTATTGCTTATCGGTATTCCTAAAAAAACCAGCCTGCACAGTTGTTACTAGGTCAAGGTCGGGCAAAGGTCATTGCTCCGCGCACTGCGCCGCTTATCGTATCGTGCAATTGATTTAGTCGTCCAGTTACTGCCATTTCATTCTACAGTCGCATTGAGCATACCTTATATTTGTCGTGCGTTGATTCTCCGAACATGTGTGATCGTATGCTAAGATGGGACTTGCCCAAAACCGAGAAAGAACCAGTTTCGGTACTTTGGTTACATGGAGGCCACTATTTTTAGAAAGACTTTTTTAGTGGATACCAAAAATATCTACATAATTGAAAATAACATACTTTATTTGACTTACTGTTCTTATTGGATATTGTTTCATGCCTTCCAGAAGGCAGTGATATTGGTGAGAATTGAGTTGAACGCTTCACCGCCGCCGCTAGTGACTTCACCCAATCGCCACCCTTATACAGCGCGCTGCGGCGGTTATGTTAGGTTAGGATATGTTAGTAGGACTTTCCTTGTTTCGTTATGAATCGAACGATACCAGATAAGTCATACTTTAGTCCGCCAAATATCCTTCAAGTAGGCCAAGATCAGGTCGTTGACCGTAGCGCACACATCAGCCGTCAACGGAATTTGGCAGGCAAAATTATGACTCATTTGGCATCGTTCGATTCGTAACGAAACGAGGAAAGTCTTACTAACATATCTACGATAACCTAACCTAACATAACCGCCGCAGCGCGCTGTATAAGGGTGGCCTCCCGTTAACCGATAAGTACCCTGTTAATTATTAATAACCCAACAGCCAATGGGAACTAAGGGACCTACATTTTAACGTGGAATCCAAACCACAATTTCCTCGGTTAACAGTTTTACGAACTGGTCTAATTATGAGGACAGTCCTGTGAACGTAGTATTCAATTGTGCGGACGTTATCCCCACCAAGGAACACCGCGTCCACAAGCTATCGCTCATAACTATCCACAATTCGTGACCTCCAAGTAGCTGAAATATATTCTGAAATATACAATTACATTTTAGATTTATAATATTAAAATAAACCAAGAAGCTAAAACGTTTTGTGCTAGCGATTCATTTGGCATATCAAAGCGGATAGACATCATGCAGGAAGCCTTCCCGACTCCCTCTATACCGTTAAGCCTGAATGCGATTTCAGTAAAGGCCAAAACTTATCGCAGTTTCTGAAGTCTAGTACGGTATAGGTGATGAATATAATTTAATTCCACTAATTTAATTCGCATGTATATTATTCCTTTTCAGATGTTTAGAGGATTATTCAAATCTTAGCCATACTATACGGAGAAAAAATATCTTTACTTTTTAAGTTTTCCGACCTAAAAAACTTTTTTTAGAGATAATCGTCTTGCATTGAAAAAGTTGATACAGAAAAGGAAGGTTTACAACCGGGGTCCTTTAACATGTTAAGTGGATGGGGAAAGTTACATTATTCATAGTTTAGCTCTTAGTAAAGTGATGCTTTTATTGCCATCTTGGGTTTCATTTTAATAATATCAGCGACATTACTGTTCAAAACATCATTGATAAGCTTGAAAAGGACATTGTGTTATAAACGTAGGGGAATAAGCTTTTTACGATAAACTTCTGTAAATAATGTACTACTTTTCTATATCCGTTAGTAATATTTGTTTGGACTTGAATTGAATCAATAAATAACTATTTAAAATATGTTGTAATAAAATGCAGCCTAGCGAAACCTAGCTAAATCATCCAAATTCTTAAATGAAACCTTAAGTAATGCCGATCTGCATGACATCTCCATCTGAGACAGATTAAAATTAAAAGAAATGCTGATTCAAAATCTAATGAAAACCTATAAATGTGTTTGGTATTTACTTTATAGAGATAATAACTTACACTTTGTGCATTATATCTTGACCCTTGGCCTAGTCCAATGTTGGAGCAGTCAGATATTGTTTATTGTCAATGATTTTGGACAACAAACAAAGAAAAAAACAAATTTCTACAAATATCAACTATATTTGATTACAAATTACAATTAAGATGTACACTGATAGCTGTTAGAAAATGCTAACACGTCAGGCTAGTACAGCCTTGCGTATCAGTTGTGGCACAGATGAAGAACTATAGTTTTTCATCTGTGGCTGTGGTCTCCTTCGGAATTTCACTCCACTCCAATAGCTTCAGGTGTAAAGGGTTCCCAAGTGCCAAGATATAATGCGCCAAGTGTATATATTTTTCAAAGTTGTTAACCTACGGATAGCGATTGAATACTTATAGTCGCTTAAAAACTTGCAATTTTGTAATAAACTTTTTGCTGGTGCCAACTAGTTTCGGTTCTTACAGAACCATCTTCAGGACGTGCAAGGGAGGTCTCCCTGGCCGCATCGCACCTGTCCCTTGATCGAGTACTCGAGTACTAGTTTTGTTTTCAACACACTAACTACCATCAAGCATCTCAGGGAAAACAATGTGACACAGTAGGTGTGACGGTCGATGGCTAATCTGTTAACTTTCCTTGTGTCAATGTGCGTGTTCGTGCGTATGTTTCAATGTGAATTTCGTAGTTAATTGGCGACCTTCACCTACAGGGAAGATAACGTGATGACAACTTGTACGGCCTGAAGATGGTTCTGTATGAATATAACTTTAAATTGTTAGGTGTCATTGAAATCTTTGATTTTTGAAATTTATGAAAGTGAATAATGTTTGAAAAAAAAAACTTTGCCCAAGCAAAACGTTTAACTTCAAACAGTGAATTATTTCCAAATCATTGATATATTTGAATTTTATCAATTATGTCTATTTTTGAAAAAACTTAACATGACCTTTTAAACATCCTTCATTATTGTGCTTTTGGACTATTCGTCAACACTCCAAAACTAATCTAATACTATAGAAATCAGAGAAGCATTCTTTACAAAGTCAGGAACTTGTTGACAGGCAATCTCGTGATAATCATCAGTGGAGAGAAATCACCGACGCCGTAGTCGTGTTGATTGGAGAGGGAAAGGGGATTGCACAAATCATATAGTATGCTAACGAAGTAGTGATTACCATCGTAGTACAAGCAAAGTAATAATGCATCGATGAAAAATTCAAACTCGTTTTTAATGAGAGCAAAACAGTGTACAAGGATTGTAATTGCAATCGTCAATCAAACGTCCACCATTATGCAATGTTTTGATAAACAGCTCAAATCTTTTTGGTGGACCCTATCAGCTTGGTCAGGTAAATTAAATTTCAATTAATTAACAATGCAAACGTTAATTGGACACTTAATAGAATTAACAAAGCATTTCATTGTCATTGGAAGCTCAAACGTCGCTTTTGAACTAGTTGTTGATTGTTATCACTGGCTTTGTTATAAATCACCATTATTTTTTCACTGGTACATTATCACTGGCAGTAAAATCATTATTTTTTCATAACGCTGAAGAAACGTAGAATACAACGTGAAATATTTGCATTAAACCTTTGACTATGAGATTCAAAGTCAATGATTATCTTAGTTTTAATAATTATTTAACGAAGTCCTTAGCACAAGTTAAAAAAAATTTAATCCATTTCCTATTGTTTATATATCGTACGTTTATTAAAAAAAAAACCCAATTAGCGAATTAAAAAAAAATCTATTCGCTATGTTTGATTTATAATAACTACGCCTCGAAAAATTGGGGAAAATCCTACGAAGAACCTTTATTTGACTTTCTAAATCATTATTTACCGAGAATTTTTTTAAAATTACTTGTGATTAATTATTATGGCGTTTTTAATCTATTTCTATCACCAGCACATCACAAGCTGATAAGTTTCAGTCTTCAAAAACGCTGTTTAAAAATTCAAACAATAATTCAATTTGTGCACCGCTTTAAAAAGGAAAGCTGGATAGTCTTACCACTGGTGCTACAAACAATTTCTTAAGGAAATATTCATCATAACAATCGCCTGTCTAGCCACCAAAATAGCGGACCTAAAACACAATAAAACTGTTACATTTTTCTGACGACCCTTTACTAATTGTATTAAAAAACGTTTCCCATGGATAAAAAAATTAAGAGACATTTTATCGTTTCAATATAATATCCATAGACAGGATAGTTTCAATGTAAAGCTCTGTTGGTAAAACATTTCTTAAACCTTTTGATTGGAGCTTATTTCCCTAAAGTCTTATAACTAAAATCGGAAACAAAGTTCTTTCATTGAGCCATTTTTTTGTGAAATAAACCTCGGTTTTCTTAATTTTATGTTTGAACTACGTTTCCAAAAGTAATATTCTTATATCTTTTCCACGCAGAATCTGTATTTTTTGTAGTACAGTATTTAGTCCGTCATATGACAATCTTATTTTTACTACTAGTAAACAGAAACTACCAAAAGTGTGATTGGGGTTTGACTATTGGGATTAAAATGATCATTGGGTTTTTGACGCTAATACTACATTTTCATAAGTAGGGACTGATATTATGACTTGAAACCCCACTACACCACAAAAATGGTCTATTTTAAACGAGGTATTAACGATGGTTGGAATAGACCGTTGAACTCCATAACCGCGAATATGAATATCTTAGCATAATGCAACTACAGCTTAATGATCTGTGAGACTAAAAGATCCAGCCCAGCGTCCATTTACAGGGTAATTTAATTTTCTTTGGTCTTGTCTCAAACATTTCTTTGACAATTCGTTTAAGTCTTCACATATATGCGGTAATAAGGGATTACCATAGTTAATAAAAATTCTACATCGGTGTTGTCATACTTTATGTTATTATATGAAGCTGATTAGGTTTCAATATGTTTATTTTTAAATTTAGATGAATGTGAGGATCAGAGCGTGTAGACGGATTAAAAAGATTTAAAAAATCCATAAATCTGAAAGTTAATTTTTTTTGCAATGATCCTTTAACAATACGCCTTCCTTAGAATGCCTCTATAGCCATTTAAAGCAATATTAGTCCCTTAAGAATTAATTATCTAAAGACTTAAACAAACTTTACTTAATAAGTAACTACAAATTTAATTAAGCCTAATTATTTTTATACAATCAAAACATTGTGATAAAGTTAGAAAATCCACATACCTTTCCTATGTAGTTTTCATAGGCATAGGTTAAAAAACTAAAACAATATCCTATGTACATTATGTACAGTTGCGTAATAATATTAATTTTACATGTATATTTAACAGTAACATTGATTTCGTATGCGGTTTTGATTTTAAATAAGAATAAAAACATAAAATCGATGTATTTACCTAATAGTTGGATTTATTTTTTTCCTTAGCAAAAAAGAACAGTCAAACAGACAGATTTTGTTTTAGACTTGAATGCAAAGTCTGAGAAATTAAAAATTTCGTTTAAAGTCTTGGATTAATGCTATAAATTTTAAAAGACATAAAATAAAATAAATGAAAGTAATTTTAACTTTAGTTTGAAGTGTATGAAATATTAAAAATTACTGCTTTTACCTTTATAAACAAAAATGTTACAGTCCTGTATACATTTCAATAGAAAACACATTTGTACTATGAAACGGCGAGAAAATTGCAAGGGCACGGCTACTATTTTACATGAAACCTCCATTTCCAGACTTAACGCCTCACTAAATTACACCTGAAGAATTTAAGTGAATGCAGAGTTTATTTTTAAATAATTGAATTCAGAACTTACTCAAACGATCTCCAATTTATTTTATCTCTATTTATATTACACCTACGTTAGGAAAATTCACTTGAACAGCCATACAAGAGGTTCAATATATCTTGAAAGCAACTGATTGCGCATTAAAACAAGATGTTTGTTTTAGTTTAACTTGAATTATTAGCATGTTCAAGTTGTGTGTTTAAAAATTCATTTCACGAACTTTAAAAATTTGGCAGTAGCCGTTAACTATTTGATGTGTGATTTTGTGAGGGGTAAAACGGTGATAATAGAACTCTTCAACGGAAAGCACAAGAACAGAAATATTAAATAAATTATTAAAGGGAATCAGTTATAACTACTATGAAAACTCTAAACTTAATCCCAGTATTATTTTTAGGAAGATAATGAACGAGGGAATAAACATTACATGAATAAATAAAAATATGTTTGTGGTGAAATGAAAAATTACAGATTACTACGTAATGAGTATTACGTCTGAGCTCATTTCATTAAATTCATTAAATCAATCACAAACCTTGCAATTTAGTCTATATTAATCCGATTAAAAATTGTATAAAACATGTCTAACAATAGTTCTTCTAATTGATTACTTTTGCAAGCCTTTAAGTCATACATAGGCCCATTTTGATGCTGCTGAGGACATACATATTTATGTCAACAGTATAAATTTGAAAATCGACTTTACTGGACTTTTTGTGACGTAATACAGGATGTTTTCGAGCAGCTTTGTTGTACCCTGAAAGGTCATTTACTTTGTCTCAGTGAGGGGTTGTATTTTATTGTCATCACCCTCACTAGTCTTACTATGAAATAGTCCTTCCGACTTTACTGCTGATAGGGACGCAGCTGTTATTTCACCTCTGGGAAAACGCTCTCATGATACCGATTTCTCTTTTAGCCATTTGGAAATAAGCTTTATCACGCGCCTTGTGAATTCATACCAGGAAGGATTATTTTTCCACAGTTTCACTTACATGGTTCCTATTTTTACTTCTTATTTATTTTCTTCTGTGTGTTTTGATACCATTAATATATTTCTAATTAATATTGTATCTACTGATTACCCGTTATTAATTGAACTAGACGATATGCAGCTTCGAGCTTCAAATCTAAAACTGCTGGCTTTTCTAATGAAGATTTTAATGGGAAAATAGCAAATATTTTAGATTTGGAGCTTGTAATTTTATGCTAGCAATTAAATAACCGGGGCTGACGCAAGCCGAATCCAACCAAAAGAAGCATTTGGGTCCAACATCGACTTAAAAACTAATTTCTGGTTTCCTTCAAGACAAATCTGTCCACTTTAAACTTTGATTATAGAAAACATATCTCCTTGTTGTCTTTGTTGTGTGAGTGAATATGTTTCCTCTACTTGCGATAATCATATTTTTTGGTGACTTGACTTGTTTTTTAATATATTATTATAATGCTATACATGAAAAAATAAATTGAAGCTCTGGATCGTAACTAAGAAAAGGATTACTTCTTTCAAAAAACTTAATTTATGAAACTTAATTTATAACATTTTATATTTATGAAAATAAAAATATGCTGTAAGTGTTTTGGGTATTGGAAAGTTTTTTTTAGTAGTCCAGCTATCATATTATGTAACGTAAATTGAATCTGCTGATGAAACTGCATTGTTCCAAATTAACTAGGGATCTTTTCATTATTGTTTGATGAGTGAGTCTTTTGGCTGCCCATCATAATCATTGAAACAACAAACCGTTTTAAATTGTATAATTTAGCTTCATATCTGAAGCTATAATCAGAAAATGATAATAGATTTTTGCATTATAATTTTCTATTGTAAATAACGACATATGCTATCATTTGCCGATGGTGGTTTCAGATAGGAAGCCGAAATATACAATTTTAAAACAGTTTAATTTTTTAAACAATTATGGTCTATAGCCAAAATAAATCAGACATCCAAGAAACGTTTTTGAAAAAAATTGTTTTTTTTTGAACGTAACGTTTCTTACAAACAAGACAGAATTGCAAGGATTGGCTCCTTTCGAATGCAGAGCGATGACAAAAATTATACATGCTCGTTGGAAGTGTTTTAAGTACACTATTTAAAGTCATGGTCAAAAGAAAATTATTTGTAGTTAGGATCTTTCTCACGTGGTTCGCCTAAAATGTCTCATATATTTTATTATTCTGGATTTGTTGGATAAAACCATGATAGTAAGAGATCAAAATTAATTAACATTGATACTGGATATAAAACTGGATAGTTTTGGTGGCTATAAATAGAAACCGCTGACAGTTTGCTAACTTTGCGTTAAGTTTACTAAAATTACTGTAATATTAATGTCTTGTCAATATACCATATAGATCATAATGGTGTTGCAATTTGGGGACACGACAGCTCGAAATCGAAAATAATTTTCAAAGCCCAGAAGAAGGCTTTACGAATTATATTTGGCCTTGGTAGACTGACATCTTGTAGAGGCAAATTTAGAGAAAACAACATCCTAACGTTTCCTTCAATTTACATTTTCAATTGTTTGATAATTTTGAGAAACAACTTAGATCTGTTCCCTCATCAACTTCCTTCAAAATTTAATATCCGGAAACTAACCCCTTTCCGTTACCTCAACATAGAACCACATTTTTTCAGCAACAGACCTTTTACTGTTCCATCAAGCTTTACAACCACCTCCCTTCATCCCTAAAAATCAAACAAACGCCTTCAAATTCAAAAAAAAGTTGAAAGAGTTTCTTATTCTCAAGGAATTTTATAACTTAGAGGAATACTATTTCTAAGTCATTTGTTTATTTTGAGACGTTATGTATATAACTGTGTACAAATTGTATTATACATATAGATGTTGACGATTGTTTTGCACATTTGTGTTTCTGACAATAAAATGATTTGATTTGATTTGAATATAGCTTAATGCAGACACGACTATCGTTTGGATCATTGACCTCTTTGGTCTCGCACAAAAAGGTGATAATGTTAAAGTGAACAGTCGAAACGGCCTCTCTACTTAAAATGGAAAGTGAACTGATAATAACTAGACAATTGATTATCATCCATATCATAAAAATAAATGGATCCAGGAATTTGATTATTCGGACGAGGCGGACGCACTACAGGAAACATTTTTTATCTGATAACAAAGGGGTTTAAAAAATGTAAAATATGTGTATTTCTTATACATAATATCAACAGATTGTTATACTTTTCCTTATGTTACTTTTCAGATTTTCGATGTACTTATTTAATTGATTATATTATTGATATTTTCTAATTTTTTGTCTACAGATGAAATTTACAAAAACGAAATTTTTGGAGAATTTTCTAAAGAGACACTTTACGATGGAAATGCATGCCATTAAATGTGACCATAATAACTTTTCGTTTCATTGCCTACATAATATGTAAAAAACACCATCCGTCTTAAACATTTTAGGTCTTCCTTTTACCGTCAAGTAAACGTTACGAGTTTATATTGATTAAGACAAGTGTTTGGCTGAGATTTTACGAGAAATAACTGAAATTATTCAATTTAAAATTTCTCAAAGACCTAAGTTTTTTTTTTAATAATTGGTCCATAGTTTGTGCTTTATGTGTTTAATTTTACAAACCAACTCTTTGCCAATTGTCATAAGAGATACTTACGATGAAATAAATTTCATTAGCTTTTTCAGAATTATAAGTCAAAGGAGATGTTTACACTACTACACGTAGTTTTGGTTAATTACACGTTTTGGTTTACTAGACTCATGTTTAAACGTCTCCATTTCGTTGCTAGCAGTAGGTTGCTAGTACTGAAATATATAGCAGAGTATTTGTTTCGAAGTCAGTAATTGTATTCTCTCTTCAACTTACAGTACAGTCGCCTTTTAAAATTGTATATGGTTTACTTTTTACGGCTCAGGTATCTGATTGTACCAAATTTTGTTACATTTTATACACACTACGTAATACTTCATGTTTAAATTTAAAAACATTATAAATATTGTAGCGATTTAAACTACATCCAGATTTTTCCCGTTTAAAGTTCAAAGCATGGCTATAAGTTTGTAAATGTATAATTATACCCATTGCTTTTAACGTGTTCGTTATTAGTGAATTTGAAATGGATAGGAGATTAAATATTAGCATGATCCACGCGGTGTTTCTGAGGTACAGAAAGGACCATGATAACGTTTCGTTTCAGGGCCTTCAGTTATCATAAACACCACCCATTTTAAACATTTACGTCTCCATTTTACCAAAAATTAAACGATAATAATTGATAACTTATATTAATATATTAATATAAGTTATTAATATGTAACCTATATGAACTTTACTTATATTAAGGTTAATAATTCCTGCTGGAATTTCATAAGCTAGAACTGTAGTCATTCAGTGTAAAGTATGTTAAAGATTACAGTGTTTGCAATAGTTAACAGTAGTTTTACTATTGTAAACAGTGCTGATCCATTATTCTTCTGACGCTGTCAGCCTAGATGATGGATATACCTGTCATGAGCGTGTTAATGTAGATGTATAAGATTTTAGAATAAAACACACGGAATAGGTATCATTCTGTAGTTTGAAAGTGTACAAAATATCGTACAAAGTTAAAAAATAAAGTGTTTTCTTCATTGTAAACGTAGATTAAACTGAAGATCATACAATTTTAAACCATTTATATTTCTATTAAATATCCCAGAAAACGTCACAAATCAATGTTTACGCAATAAGGACTTTTTTATTTGGAATTATCTACATATATATAAGCCAAAACCCATTGACTGACTGACTGACTGATCACAGTTTCTCAAAAACTATAAGGCTTAGAGCCATGAAACTTGGCGCAAATATTCTTTACAGGCTCTAGATGCGTACTAAGAAAGGATTTTGCAATATTTCCACTCAAAATACTTAAATATGACATATTAAAAAAATCAAAATGGCGGCAATTTTTAACTTTTAAATCTTACTATCTCAAAAACTACAACACTTTGGACTATGAAACTTGGCACAGTTATTCTTCATAGGATTTATACTAAAAAAGAAAGGTTTAAAAAATGTTTTTCTCAGACGGCTAAAATAGAGTATTTGAAAAATCTAAATGGTGGCCATTTCAGTCTTCAAAACTATAAATGGGAGTACTGTAGAATATTTTCTGGTAATAGAAAAGGTACGAGATCCAATCTACTAAAACAATAAAATGTAAACATTTATTAAAAGAATTTTTTTGGGGAAGTAGGTTTTCGGCCAAGACATTTTCCGTATACTTTTTCTTACAGTTTTCGGCCAAGACATTTTCCGTCTACTTTTTCTTACAGTTTTCGGTTTATTTTTAAAAACATGCTAAATTCAGATTGATATTGAGTCGAAAATCCATCCCTCGCGTCTTTTTTATTTCACGTTTGGGTTATCCACGTTTTCTGTGTATTGAGAAATAGGGAGATTCTGATTAATACCATTTTTTAACCATGAGGAAAACATTTTTAAAGGAAACGTTACACCTTCTCATTTGCATCTAGGGTTGAATTAACAGCTGCACTTTAAGGGTGTAGGCAAGCCCATGGCCCAAATAAATCAGTGCATTTGTTAATTATTCCTAAAATTTGCACATGGGAATCATGCATGGGATAGTATGATTTAATTAAAATTAGTTATCCCTTCAGCGGGCGAAGCTGCGTGTATATCTGCTAGTCGTCCATAATGTGATCCTACAGTTTTACCAACTTCAAATCTTTCCCCTGTACAAATTATGTTGTAGGAGCTAGAATTTTACTAAAACTTTGTTTTCTATTTAGATCTCAATAGTCATTTAAACTTAACGAATAATCGAAAGCGTAAACATTTATATTTAAAATCATAATATAATTGCTGCACATTACTTTGTAACTTTTTCACTGCACGATATAATAGTTATAAAACCACGATAATAAAATGTAGTCATAATATTTAGAACATCATGATTACATTTTTTATAATCGAAACCATCGAGTTGGCAGTTAAATATCTTCCATATTAAAATAACCGTTCTTGAAAGTATGAAATCACAAATATAATTTTATCCGTCCAGACATATTATAGGAATATTTAAAATTGTGTGAATATCCCCACATCTGCGTGACTGATTAATCAAAAACAGTATTCTAAAACTTCTCTGGAATGTTTGTTGAAGTAATATACATAGCTGTTTCTATTTATTTACCGAGGAAAGATTTTTTATATTTTTATAGTTGTTTAGAGTAACATGCAGAAATTCTTTTAGCTTTATTCTATCTTTAAAGTTTTAAATCCCTACAGGCGACAGTACTTAATAATTCCCCAATAAATATTGACATTGTTACGCTTATATTATAGTAAAACATAATTAATATTTATTTGAGGGGTTTGCAGGTTTATGAATTCTGTACTATTAAAATGAAACTAAGCGAATAAGCGTTAAAACATATGTGCACTTACAAAAAATGTGCAAATCATTTTTATAATACATTCATTTTTTACTGTGAAAAACTGCACAGCAATTTAAAAATTTGTATACGCCTTTGAATTAAAACTAAGCCAAAACTTCAACAATTCTGTTCACCCCCCCCCCCCCTTCAAATCTGAGACCTATAGTTGTAGTAGAAAGCCCTTTTAACCCTACAAGTGGTCTGTACTATATGACGTGCATCGGCTGTAAAACAATAAAAGAAATCACCGTATGGGATAAGAAGATCGAGTAGACAATTTAAAATACAAAATAATTTTAAAAATAAAATATTCTCTTCTTTGAATTTTAACAGTTTTAATTATGATAAAAATTTTCCCAAGGAAAATCCAAAACTGAATGTTGAATAGATAAATATTAAAATTAGAAATCTTTCTTTTAATAACACGCTTAAAATATTAGTGTAAGTTGAGGAATAAGTGAGATAAAGGCAAATAACATTCGATGAATCTCTTGCGAACGCCTGCTAGTATAATTCGCTTCGTTCAATACATTGGTGGCTAGTATTAATTATAATCAACATGCAATTGTATTTAAGCTAACATACAGCATGAAATGTTCTATATGACTCCCTTTAATAGAGCCATATAACTAAGCTATAGCGACGGACATGGCCTGATGTAGATTCTCTCTTGCAAGCAAATGTTATTAAATCACCCTGTTCCTAGATACCAACACACAAAAACGTTACCTCAAATAGTTTCAGGTCATGTTTTTCCAGTTTGAAGTTACCGTAAAAAACAAAGAGGTAATAAAACGTGCATTTGATATAGTATTAATACAAAATAATTAACACAACATCTAACTTCATTACATCATCTAGTTAAACCAAAATAAGTAAACAAATCAAACAAAATAAAAATAAAACTACCGAATTAACTATTGATAGTAAATCATGAAATTTGATTGGGGCACTTCAACGTCACGATTTATTGCTTGTTAGATTTTACACCAATAAAATTAGGTATTTGATCTTTATAGCTATAACGAGCTGCAATAAACTACTTCCCTTTCTATCATAATGCGGGTTGATATCGTAACTCATACAAAAAAATTGAATTTTGTTTTATTTTACAATATGAGTAGTAATTGGTGGATATGACGTTCAATAAATAAACTATCTAACTTATTAATTTATCATAATATTGATAATATATATTCTTTGCGTACTGTCCGTCTCTCCTTTGTCATATTTGACAAACTAAACCATTCAACTATCAGTTTTTAAACTATTCTGTATTAGTATTATATATTATCCAACTTTTTTCTATCAAAACAATCTCAACACTCTCATTAAAATTGGGTGATGTTTTAAGGATTTTGGTTTTTACTACAAAAAAAATTGCGCATTCAAAATCTGTTACGCTGTAGCCGTAAATTATTCCTCTTTTTTATTGTTTAAGTTTTGTTGCCTATAACATATATTGACATATATTTTCTGTATATTTTCTATAACTGCTTTCTATAACATATTATATATGTGACCCGCCAAAGGAAAAGGGACCTTAAATTCCATTTTTTCGAAATTGAGTTATTAGTATATCCTTAATTTACATTAAACAAACAAACTGGTGAAAGAATTTTCAAGATATCTTAAAAAATGCCTGAGTTATAAATGTTTGAATTTGAAATATTAAAAACATCAATTTTAGGAAATCGAGGTCTAAAGTTTTGCAAATTTCTAACCTGAATTTGTTGTTACTACTTCCATTATTGGTTATGTTTTGTATATAATTTTGTCAGAAATTTAAAGCAAAATATGAATCCCCCATTGAATTCGTGTCAACTGTTTGTATTTTTTGTAAAATGTTGTTGAAATAGATAAAAGTAATAAAAAAAACCTCACTTGGACGAGGAGCTACGTCGTCGACTACTTTTTTTTTGGAAGATCCTATATATTTTCATGATATGATTCCTGGATCAGGGCTTAGCAAGTCCTGAATTTAATCCTCACAGAACTCTCGGATTTTCTTAACTTCAAAGCGTTGAAATAGCATCAGGGAAGGGGTCCTTGTTCCCCAGATTGCAAGGGTAAAAAATCTATCCATGTTAAAAGTTAAATTCAGGTGTAAGATGGTTCAAATATTGTTTTTGAAACATATAAACATTAAGAAACAATAAAATCATACAATGTGTTTTCTTGACCCTATCCTCTGAAACTTGCTGTCCTGTAAAATTTTGTCTGGGAAGATAAGGTCCCTTTTCCCTTTGCGGGTCACATATTTCTATAACATGATTGTTCTAAATATTTTGTTGACAAATATATCCTGTTCAAAAAGATAACCGATAACAATGGAACATAATCTGAATCGATGAACTTTATAGAATAATATTATTGAAGGGTAATTTTAATTTCCTATGAAATTAGTGTAAAACTTAACTATGATCGTAGTAAAAAATAGGTTGTAACAATTTTTTTGACCGATTCTATTAATATTTATTAAATAGAATAATGTAAGGAATTGATATTTACTAATGGGTTTGTAATATTATTGAATGTGGTGGATATATTTGTGAATAATCCTAAAAATATTCTTTAACTTAAAATAAAAAAATTCGTTTTAACGACAGAGAGAAATATATCTTTATTACAATTGACATGTTATTGAAGAAAATAAAGAAAATTGAAATTATTAAAGAAATCAACCCTAAAATTGTAATTGCATTTGAGTTTTATATCTCTGTTGACATGGAAGCTGAACTGGTTCAGGCTCCAGCCGTCTGATATTTTAACAAGTGACTGATGTTAAACAACTTTGTAGAATTTAATTCAATATAATAACCAGCTTAGCTGTATTGTTACTGATGCCTACAATGTAAATCAATGGAAATAGATTTATTAATAATAAAAACGTGATTTTATACCTCTCCTGCCAGTACACCTAAGTGTACAAATAAACCTGTACAGCATGTTTTTTAATGTACACCTTTGGGATCTCATAAACTATAACAGATACAGAGCAGGTCAAACTAGGAAAGTAATGCTACCATTTTAGTAGTTATTCCTAAAGTAAATCTTTGATAAGAAAATAACTGACCAAAACTCAGTTTTTTTCAAGATATACAACCAATATATATATATAGGGTCATATTTACGTAAAATTGTATGTTGACTTTAGAGTGAAAAATTTTTATCGTGCCTTTTTAGGAAAAACATTTGCGAAATTTTTTTTCTTTTTTTTTCAAAACTTTTTTGATTTTTTTTATTGATTGACAATTGAAGATTCATAGATTAGCCAAGGTAACGCAAAATCTTGTGTGTATATTCAATGATACACGCAAATTTAATGGAAGAACACGAATTTTTGTCACTGACCGTAACCAACATAAAAATGAAGATTAAAAATATTTAATGTGGTTTAATAAATGTGATTTGCTGTAAATAGATTTAGTTTTAAGGCAATATTGCAATAAACAGCTCATTAAGCCTTTAGTAAATTTGGTATTTCCAAAAAAATTCGAAAAACTAAAAAAAATCGAGAAAAAGCAAAAAAATCTCTTAAAGTTTGTCTAGCTCCAAGCAATCGTTTCTGTTATATGAAAAACCTTTATGTTCTCATAGGGGCGTCTGTTTTGTGTGTGATTATAGATTTACATGATGATATATCAATTTTTGTACTTTTATAACCCAAATCATGATAGATACGGTCAGGGACAAGGGGTACGGTCTGGGGCAAACGAGAATCGCCAGTCGATTTACTCAATTTATTTAATGCCTTTGTTTTAAATTATCATTTTAAATTATCCTTGGCACTTTAATGGGCCAATGCCCTGGTTATTTGGGAGTTGACTGTACTCTATTCCACAAATATTTATAATAAAATATAAGCATTACCTTCAATATTTACAAATTTCAAAAACTACAATTTTACTTTTTCATAAATCCTTCAATTGTACTGTTGTAAGATAAAATTGTCTTTCACTTCAACTGAATAGTGCAATTTACAACGAAATTTATAATGATTGTCACGACCGTACCCCCGTACAATCGATATGGTCGTGACAAAAATGGTTCGGTCGTGACAAATACGGTCAGTGACTTTAATTATTCGTCCCTATTCTGGTGGTAGCCCTGCACCTCGTAATTGAGAAGACAAAGTGGACTTCTAAGTTTCCGAAGCAATTAAAATATCATATCAACAAAAATTAACACCATGTCTACTGTAACAAACGACGTACGGTCTTGGACACATCAAAATTACCAAAAACACAAAATTACCTTTATCAACCTTGATAAGTTTAAAAACAACGAAAAATCTCTGGAGCAACGTAAAACACTCCCGTTCATCTCTGTCTCTTCAAACCAACTGACTCTATCGCCACCAGGCTCGCCACTGTCGTGTTCCAAAGTTCCAAATTTTGCCGTTACGGTCGGGACCTAAAATCGAGGGACAGACCTATTTTGTCGTAATACTCAGTTTGCAATAAATAAACAATTATTAAATACTCTTTTTTTGTAAGTTTAATAATTAGTGGTGATATAAAAAAAATATCATTATTTATTTAAGCACGCATAATTGTTCTAAAAATAGCACGATATTTAAGAATGGACCCTAGGGACAAGTTACGGTCGCGACATTCGTGACTTTGAAAATAAGGAAAAAATACCTAGAACCCATTAACAACCAAATAAATATTTGCAAAATGTTGCCCCCGTCCCAAAAAATATTAAAACACATAATATGATACTAAAAAAACAGTATCTACGAAATAAGAGGCCAGGGACATTAAAGGGCACGATAAAAAATTTTCACTCTTTAATCATTTTTGTGGAAAAGTTTTAGCATTTTAGGTTTCAGTTAAAGATTATTAAAATCAGGAATTTTAAATTACAACATGTAAAAAGTTTTTTTATTGCAAATATATTGTTCTCTCTGTTATGAAACATAGCATTTGTTGTTTTTGTTTACTTTACTATGATAAGGTTGTTTAAATAGCTTGCTTATAGGAAAAAAATAAGTGATCACTTACATTGGATTTTATCGCAATGAGACAAATAAGATGTACCCAAATTTTTGTTTATGTGATTTTCTTCCAAAAAAATCATATAATTCGTTGTAATTTAGGCCAGTGAAAACAAAACACGTTAATATTAATTTCATGTTTTTTTGCAAGCTTTTCTACTCTCTAAGAACTACAATTAGCTGTTTGTTCTACTTCAGAGCATTCTGACTTGGATAAATGTATCTTGCAAGAAAGCCCAATCAGGTTCTAATTACGACGATACCAGCGCAATGCAATGCTTCTCATAGAACCAACAAGTGTTTTGCCTCTAATACAAGTCCCCAATTTTTTTAGAAAGTTACATCAAGTCCGGTTGGTTTCTTAGTTAACAATAAAATATAAATTATTTGTTGTTTATTTTACAATGATAAGGTAGTCTAAATAGTTTATAGCAAAAAATATATGATCACATACAGCAAATTCTATTGCATTGAGATGAATAAGATGTACGAAAATTTTGATTGCGTTGTGATTCTCAAATTTTCTGCCTACTTCACTTTCGAAAATCAATCTTTTGAAACTTGCTCGATGACACTATAAAGGATTAAGATTAATCACAGATTAATTAAAGTGATACTTAATTCATTTTATTTAGTGTTTCAATTTAATTTTGGCCTTCATTTTTAAAATTATGCGTTGTTAATTTTATTGAAATATTATTATAAGTAATAGGCCTAATAGTAAATTGGTGGCACGTTTACAAGAAAAACGAGTAGTTTAGGTTCTTGTTTCATCTTCGTAAGAAAATATTTGTAGAAATGAATCATGAGCACCGATGACTCTTCCTCATTTATATGTAGAATTATAGAACACATTTAAAAAGGTAGATATGTTTCACTTCAGGAAAATGTTAAACAATCGGGAGTCAAGGGAATGAGAATGAACTACTTGCAATCAGTAACTCATCACATTCCACTACTTTTTGTATTGAAAATAATAACTAACAAAAATATATAATCCTACAATAAACTTAATTTAGGGCTGGCAAAGAAAGTGCCTGAGAACATTGGCAATTTATTAGGCCCTACAACTAGTTTACGTCAAATCTGAATCATTGTCAGAAAAATAATTATAAATGTTTTTAAATTTTTAAATTATTTAAGTGTTTAAGAATTTAATGTCATGAAAATTTTTGGATCATCCCAGACGATGAAACGGTAGTTACGAAACATGTAGGAGAATCTACAAGATTAGAACTGTTGACTGAAGGTATTTAAACCATATTTTAAAAGAAAAATAAGGCAAATAATATATGTAATAACATTCTTTACGTGAACCAATGCATTTAATTAATTCCACTTTCGGCTAGATCATACGTTTATAATAAAACATAGTAAATTTAAGATGTACGAGTCGAATAAAAAATAGATAGTGTTTTACCTTGGAACCTGAAAGGTGTCACGTAGTACTTTCAACAAATTTCCATTTCCTTAAGTTTTTCTTCTACTAGTTTTTGATAAAACGTACTCGTTTGCAGCTTATGTTGATGAGCAAGAGTGACTTAAAGCCTGTGTGTAGGTGTAAGACCATAAGGCAACCACCTGTGATGATTACAGACTTGACCCTCGTTTGAAGTTGAGTTTGAGGTTATCTTTTAATTACTCTCCCTACATTGCTTTCCAGGAAGAACAAATTATCCTCCATGTTTCCTTAGCTCGGTGAAGGGATCTTATGGACTTTAATCCCATATTCTTTGATAATATGACATCTAAGATGTTTATGACATTAGAAATATAATATAAAAAGGGCAAATGTAATATAAATATAATTTATAATAAAAATATGGCAAGAGATCACGACCCTTAAGTAATTTAACTAGGAGGTCGTATTCTCAAAACTACAACTTTCCACCACCCACCCCTAAAGAGCTAAATTTAATTGTAAATTGATTAAAATATCCACCAATAAACTTAATATATATATATATATACCTATATACTTCGAAATAATTAAAACATTTTTTCTTAGCAATATTTCGGTTTTACCGTTTTCAAGCTAAATAACAAACATAATCATAAATTAACAGCTGAGGACAATTTGGTTTGCTGGTCAAGTTGATTTAAGACAGTTGATGAGGAATCAAACTATTTATTTAAGTATTACATACAAAGAAGTGATTATTATTTACAATTCAGTAGATGTTGAGTCCATGAGGTTGTTTTGACCTTAAAACTAGCTTTTGAGCCAATTAACATGTTCTTAAATTCAATTCATTGAGATCTTTGTCCTCAGTATTATTAATTTTGTGGACAGCTGTAAGATCAAAACAATCTTCAAACTCAGCATCATGCTGGACAGCGTGCCACAGGCTTTTTTGTCTCTTTATGGTTAACTGAGAACCGATGTCCTGTCATGCGCACTCTTAAATAGTTTGAGGTTTGACCAATGTATTGTTTTGGGCAATGTTTACATGATAGCTGGTAAACCGCATGGTTTGACGAACAATCCATGTGACCAATGATCGGGTAAACTTTGTCAGTGACGTTACTGCGAAATTGGTCTGTCTCGCACATGATCTTACAGATTCCGCAACGCGGATTTTTACATGGTTCACATCCATGGTCAGAACTGAGACTTGTATCCGTGTTGTTTTCGAACTTGGGCCTACAAGCATGTTTATAAAATTTGCGGTTTTTTGAAGACTAGGTGGTCTAGAAAAAATATTTTCTGTAAGGGGAGAGTTCTTAAGAAGTTCAAATCCTGTTTTCATTATAGAATTCATTTTATGAAGGCCGGGGAAGTAAGAAATTATGAATTTTGGGTCGTCTTTGAAATCATTAGGTTTAGTGGGGTTCTTTTGTTTTTTGAATTGTCTTTTTGTTACTTTTTTTGGATAACCTCTTTGAGAGAAAGCATTGTTTAATTTGTACAGATAAGCATTATAGTCTTTAGGATCAGTACATAAAGCTTTAGCTTTGACTGAAAGGCTTTTCGGAATGGAAGTTTTAACGTGAGCAGGGTGACAACTGCTGTAATGCAAATATTGCATTGTGACGATAATCACCATTTTCCAAAATTATTTATCTAAATTAATTGGTTTATTAGAAAATGAGACCTGTTATAGGAGTTTCACAATTCCCATACCAGTCTTGTGTAATTGGCACATAGAGTCCGGTATTTGATGATACTCAACAGTCAACAGTTATTCTGCTGATTCTGGTTGCTAGCTCTTTCGACAGGGCCTAGTTACCAGTTCACAGAAGCCAGTGTTGCCCCCGACTTCCTTGGGGGCACAACGACCATCTGTTTTGAGGTAAGACGGAATATTTAATAATTTAAATTAAAATTCTTTTGACTGTCCAGATTAACGATTTCCAAATCATTGATTTATTGATTAATAATTATTTACGACTTTTAATATTCTGATTAATTATTCTAGTTATTTTCCAATATTTAGTTTCATTTTGTTGAGTGATTCAAATCCTATTTTTACAATTAAAATCGTGAGTTATTTTATGATAACATTATTTTCCATACTACTCAGAGGAGCTTGTGACAAATATGATGATCGTTATATTTAACTGAATAATAAAATATCTTGACTTAATAATGCTTTACTATTGATTATGTTTTACTATACCTCTCATAGCGAGTACGCCCATTTACTTCGAGATCCCATTCACGGTAGGGAAAAAGGTCCACCGTAACAGTGGTGGAGACAGCCGGTCTTAAGTTTTTACTTAAGGTTTTTGTTTGAAAATATAATAAATTTTGTTGAGAGTTGTTCTCTTGTTTTTTTATTTATATAAAATGTTTAGGCCTCTGTTTGAGATATGATATGTGTACTGGACAGTCAAATGCATGTAGCCATTAAACTGTTAACTCTCAGGCATTTATTTGAATACTTGTATTTTAATAATTAAGTGTTGAGACATGTTGGTTTGAACAACGTTCAATTAATTTGAGATATGAAGTGATACAAGCGAGTGTGAACGTTTTGATACAAAGTCTAATTTTGCACCATTGCATTGTTTATAATTAGATATTCAATTATGAAATCATTTACTCTGATCCATGGTAATTGGTAAAAATGTGGGTATAGGAATGTGGTTCTAACTGTGGAATCTTAGGTAGGCTTCCAATATGGAGTTTTTCCATTTTGAGAGGTATTCAGGCAAGGCTGGCCAAAATGTACAACTTTTTTTCAAAAGATTTGATAGGATGTCAAAAATAAATAACTGGGACGATAATACTAAGGTATTGTACCTCCCAACATATCTTGAGCACGATGCTTTAAAATGTTTTTGACAACATACAATGCAAAAATCCTAGTGCATCCTATTCTCATTATAAAACTGCTTTCTTGTCAGACAATGTGTATGTAAAAACACAACATACGTTAGGATGCAGGTCCGGTTCACAAAATCAACTAACTTATGATGAGGGATCTATAGCCTTGGTTGAAAAACTTAAATCCCGCATAGATCACTTGCTCCGTATGGTAGAGAAAATACAGCCGCGTGGCAGACGTGACGAACGCGGCCCTGCTTCAGTCGGCAAGTTCGCGGGGGATGAGTATGCAGTTCGACGTCGCAGAGATGACAACTGGACTCCACAGCGAGACTATTCTCATCCTTACACGAGCAGCGGCAGTGGATACAGAGATGTCAACATCAGAAGGGAGACATCCGACGACGACCACCGTGCTCCAGAGATGAGGAGAGGTAGCAGGGACTACGGCTTCTATCGTCATTTACAGCGTTACAGCTTCACCACTGCCAATAATGAAGATGAGACTGTTTTTTCTCGTGAATGTCTTCAGATGACAAAAAAACTTTCAATGCAATTTGTATTTAGGATATTATGTAATCAAGGGTTCTTTATACGAGGTTAGTTTGTAGCCATGTTTAGTTAAAAAATATGTTCGTAATAGCGATCGTAAATTGTCATGTAATCAATGAAGTAAATATTTTAATTTCCAACAAAGCAACAATATTTTTCTTTAATGTTTTGATTTGAAGTTTATTTTTATATTGCTGCATTAAGAGAACTAAATTCCGTCTTGCCAATAGTTTTAGTAAAGAATCTAGTAATATTATTTCACACATACTAATTATTGCTTTACTTTGTTTCATATGCTGCACGAGAATCAGTGACCATCAGCTGAGGCGATGACGCGGCAACACAAGTCTCAGCACAGTGCAGACCCAGTTACCGCAGCGAGCCACTCGGTACACACGACCGTGCAAGGTCACACAGCCAAGCTGCTGACGCTGTCTGCCATTCAACTACTGCTGATACTACGATGATCGGGTGACACTACTGCTACACCACTGATTACATTGAACTATCAAATCCAACCTCTACTTTCTTGCTCATTAAATTCATTATTGCTCTGTACTCACAAGTTCCTTTTAATAGACATGGGGACCATGTCTAGCCAGGCGGGGGTGATGTGACGATAATCACCATTTTCCAAAATTATTTATCTAAATTAATTGGTTTATTAGAAAATGAGACCTGTTATAGGAGTTTCACAATTCCCATACCAGTCTTGTGTAATTGGCACATAGAGTCCGGTATTTGATGATACTCAACAGTCAACAGTTATTCTGCTGATTCTGGTTGCTAGCTCTTTCGACAGGGCCTAGTTACCAGTTCACAGAAGCCAGTGTTGCCCCCGACTTCCTTGGGGGCACAACGACCATCTGTTTTGAGGTAAGACGGAATATTTAATAATTTAAATTAAAATTCTTTTGACTGTCCAGATTAACGATTTCCAAATCATTGATTTATTGATTAATAATTATTTACGACTTTTAATATTCTGATTAATTATTCTAGTTATTTTCCAATATTTAGTTTCATTTTGTTGAGTGATTCAAATCCTATTTTTACAATTAAAATCGTGAGTTATTTTATGATAACATTATTTTCCATACTACTCAGAGGAGCTTGTGACAAATATGATGATCGTTATATTTAACTGAATAATAAAATATCTTGACTTAATAATGCTTTACTATTGATTATGTTTTACTATACCTCTCATAGCGAGTACGCCCATTTACTTCGAGATCCCATTTAAGGTAGGGAAAAGTCTACCGTAACAGCATTTTGTTTGTTTTTTTGGCATGGATTTTTGTTTTTATTTTGCCACTTTCTAAGAAAATATCTAAATCCAAATACGTCACTGTTTTTGAAGAAACCGTCCATGTGAAATTTAGACATGGACAATTGTTAAGATCAGCCAAAAACTTTTGAAGTGAATCCATGCCATGCTGCCAAACTACAAATATATCGTCAATGAGACGGAACCAGATTGGTTTTAAATTTTGGTTTGAGAGAACATTTTGCTCTACCAGACCCATAGAAAGATTGGCGTATGATGGTGCCATGCGGGTACCCATCGCTGTTCCTTTACATTGTAAATAATTGTTCCCCAAAAATTTAAAATTGTTCATGATGAGTACCATTTGGATAAGGGTGGACAAAAATTTTGAAGAAGGTTTTGTTTGGGGTGGTGTGGTGTCAAGGAAGTGTTTAGCAGCATCTAGACCACCTTGATGCGGTATATTGGTATGGAGTGATTCTACATCAATAGTCACCAGGAGCGTTTCTGAATGTAAAGGTTGTGGGATTTCCTGTAGTCTTGACAGTAGATGTTGGCTGTCTTTCAAGTAGGATGGTAATTGTTTCACCATCGGTTGCAGGTTTTCATCCACCAGGGCAGAAACTCGCTCTAAGCGAGATCCGTAGCTTGATACAATTGGTCGTCCAGGAGGAGGTCTTTGAGGTTTGTGTGTCTTCGGTAGTATATAGAACACCGGTGTGCGAGGAGATGGAGGTGTGAGACGAGCTAGGGCTTCTTTATTTAAACCTTCTTTAGGCCCTTCTTTATTTAGGAAGTCTTTTACTCTCTTCTGAAAGTCAGTAGTTAGTTCTTAATTAACTAATTTATACGTTAAGTTATCGCTAAGTTGTTTTTCACATTCTCGAATATAGTCATTTTTATTTAAAATGACTATGGTTTTGCTTTTATCAGAAGGCAGGATAGTTATTTTTTCATTGGATTTTAGAGACTTAATTCCTTTTCTTTCTTCTTTTGAGATGTTCTTTTCTTTAGGGAGGGTTTCTGGGAACGAAGTGCTAGATACATTAGCCAAAATGAGGTTGATGAATTGTTCTAGGGAGTGATCAGAGGGGAGTGGATCAGGTTGCCATCCTGATTTAGGATTGAATGTTTTGAGGGAGATAGGGGGGTTTAGTTTACTTTCTGAGGCATTTTCATGTAATTTCCCTCTTGAGTGGTGAAAGGTGGAAAGTTGTCTTTTGAGAATAAACACACCATAGATTTTTCTTGCCAAATTTCATATTTCTAGCTCATCGGAAAGTTTGAACAAATTTGTATACCTAAGTGAGTGAATCAATAATACATACGGCTACATATATTAACATACACATATCAATAATTATTGATGTTCGGAATGATTTTCGTAGCACTATTAATTTTAGTCTTTTATGGGACGTTAACTTATTAATTATTTTTGTTATTAGGACATTTTTATGTTTAGACTATTTTTGTTTCATTCTCTCTATTGTTTTCATTATTATTCTTATTCATAGGCATGCTTAGCCCCCATTTGGCATTGGGCTAGAACCTAATATCTTATTTGTCCAAGGATGGTTTGAGTCTGATGTAATCAGCCAATCGCTTTGAGCCGGCTCTCTCAAAATGTTTAATGAGTGTTGACTATACATATTAAAAATTGTCGGATCCAAGCAATTGATTAATTTATTTTGATGCTCGAAAGTGTAGCAAATATGGTCTGATCTTAATGAAACTTTTACACGCAGACCTTAGCAATTATTTCGGATCAGTTCGAAAACCAATCCGGTATGTCCATTAAAAGAGAGTTAAGGAAAACATACTTTCAATATTTATTTTTTTATAGAAGAAATATAATGTTTATCTGCACCACTGAATTTTTCCTGAAAATAAAAATAAATATTTTGAATCATTAATCTAAATCCATAACAAAAAGGTATAACAAAATTGTCACAATTTTAACATTTTGGATGAAACATTCTAATTTATATATCTCTTATGTATCCACATAATTTATTATAATAGCCTAAAATACTCCATCCCTTCATTTCTGTGGCAGCAAACCAGCGTAATCTCTCTCCAAAGATAACCTTATTGGAAATAAATAAATTCACTATCTTTCTCATTTCGTAAGATATCTTGATTAAACGTCGTACAAATAATTTATATTTGTATTCATTTGTATTACTCATTAAGTTATTCGTATAGTAGTATTATTAATTAAGATGAATAAAATTATTGATTGCTTATTTATAAAGTTTCAAATAACATAGCTAAATAAATTGCCTGCTAATTGGGCCATTCTAACGAATATATTTTGTTGTTAATTGGCTGTCAAGTACAGGAACAATCACTGGAGTAATTAGAAAAATATTTGTTTACTTATTATTAGTCCAATCTATTAAAATTTGACAAAGGAAGTAAACTCCATACTATTCAAACGGGTAATGAATATTTATTTCTGTAAAATTATGAAAAGTATTAATCACTATAAATGATTAAAATATGTCCAGAAAATATTTCTTTCTCAAATAGTTGTAACACATTAATAGATTTAATATAAAATCAACACTAAAGTAAAAAACGATAATACAGTACTTTTCCTCTAGAAAATTCAAAATTTATTCAGCTTTTGCTTTGGAGTTTCATCACATTGCAAATAATAAATAGTAAATATAGTTAGAGCTATCAATAGAGCAGCCAGCTTGTCGCCATATCGCATCATTCCGCAGCCAAGCGGATTACCACAAGTGATGGAATGTAATTAAATATTAATTGAAACAGTTTGATTTGATGTCGATGCTACTTGTTTGTTGCAATGATTTGGTGTAATTTTGAACAAATATACACATTATGGACTTGAATGTACTTTTGGCATAAGTAATTTTTTTACGAAATTCCCCTATGAGGTATAAAATCAGGTCTTTGTGGTATGAACCACATAATGTTGTATTTTATATGTAAAAAGTGAAAATCCATAAAATAACAAAATAATTTTACTGGATTGTAGCTATCCAAA
This sequence comes from Flexamia atlantica, assembly GCA_035578135.1. Lineage (NCBI taxonomy): Eukaryota > Metazoa > Arthropoda > Insecta > Hemiptera > Cicadellidae > Flexamia > Flexamia atlantica. The sequence continues at coordinate 16,877,247 of JAQJVK010000014.1, read as the reverse complement.
AGCATACGTGAACACAATTTGACGACAAGAGACTTGATCTTAGCGAAGAGGTGACATGAATTTACAATTATTAGCACTTTTGTTTCTTTTGTCTGGATATGATCTTTATCTGTTGACAACCCAACCACGTACATGTGTAAAACGCTTAGAAAACCATCTTTATCGTAAAGTTTTAAATATGTGAAGCATACATTCTTTACATTAAAAAAAATCTACATTCGTCTTTATTGTTATTTCGCTATATTTAGTCGTATATGGTCGTAAAAATTCTAACAATAGACAAAAATAGCGGAGTTTGTTTTTGTGCTTATATTCTTAACTCGCCTTACGGCTCGCTGGAGGCTCCGCCCCCAGGCCCCCTACTGTGAGCCCATTTGAGAGGAATTTTGATATTGATAAGTCACATAACAAAATTAGTTTATTTGTTTACGTAAAAAGTCAGGGTCGGGGTCAGGGTTTGTCACGTACATTTGTACGCGGTCAGCGATTTTTCTGAAAATAAAAACTATGAAGGAAATATAAAAGCTCCGCTCCCAGGCCCCCTATAGTGAGTTCCGGGGGGTTTGGATTCCGAAAAGCCAAAAGACAAATTTTATTAAACTGTTTTCAAATACTTAGCACAAGGTGTCATAGGTAGTGTCAGAGGGTAAGTTGTTTTGGGGGTTGGCTAGGGGCAGGGGGTTGATTGGGATGGGGGTTTTTGGTTTTGAGGATTTTTGATTTATGGGGCGGGTAATTATTATTTTAAGGGAGAGTGGGTTAAGGGGGCTCCTGGGGGGGTTTGGCTATTGAAAAAAGTAAAATAAAGTATAATATTGGGTAAGTAAAATATTATAACATTTATAAAGTAAAATATTGGGTCTCTCAATTATAAAACAAAGAGAAAAAAGTAGTATTGAAAATTCACGGAAAAGTTTACTTTTGTATTTAAGGGTTGAAACGGGGTAAAGATGGCGAATAACGTACGATAAACCTGTGGTCTCTGAGAATAGCGGGCCAGGGATGAGGCAAGAGTATTTGTTTGAAAATAACATTGCCATACATTTTAAAAATGCTTACTTAGCTTCATTTACTGGTCGGATTTAGGACTTGAAAGGGGTAATAAATAACAATTGACTGATAAACGTGGGAGGTGACGCTTACCAACAGTCAAATTAAGAATAAACTCTTTACAAATCCTCGGGAAAAATGTATCGTAGTAAGTGTTTGGTGGGGGTGGGGGGTTGGGGGTGGAGCGGTAGGGTTTTACATTTTACGTGAGAGAACTGGTTGGTTCGGAGCGGAGGGTGAGGGTAATGTATGTGTTAAAAAGTTGCCAAAAGTATTAAAAATGCCTAATTTGATTTAGTTGTGGGGAAGGTAATTTGGGTGGAAGGGGTTTAGCCGCGTTAGTTGTTAGTTATTTTAGGGAGGAGACGGTTGGTGGGGCTAGAGGGTGAGGGAAATTTTTTCGCTGAGAAATAACAATTCCCATCATTTTTAAAATGCTTAATTTGCTTCATTTATTAGTTTTATGTATGGGTTGATATTGTATTGTATTGTAATTCTTTATTGTATATGGCACCATTTGGTGCATTACAATGTTTTACAAAATATTCATTATATATATTACATTATAACATTATTAAAATTTTAGGTTAAAAAATTCATTTGTATCATAAATACAATGGGGTTAGAAATGATAAATGACTTCAGGTAAACGTGGCTGGAGTCACTAATTAAGCCTTGTCAAAAATTGGGTCTCTCATTTGAATAATAAATTAACAAAAAACGAGGAAAATAAAAATTTTAATGCAAGTTCAGTTTTAAAGGACTAATTTAGGAGTAGAAAACATTAAGATAAAGAACAGTATTTGCCATGCTTCATATCTCGGCAACCAGTTGACAGAGAATAATTATTCACAGTACCTTTTTCAGTCTAAATCAAATGGTCCAACCCAGGATTTGATTATTTTCATTTGTCTATGTAAAAGATCACAAAAACCCATTTTTAAGGGGCTTATCTATTCCCTCCTAACCCCGCCATCCGATGGTCCGATCAGGCTAGTGTTGGGTATTTTCTGACCCTCCCTTTTGAATTAGTAAGACTTATAAGAGTGCTATTTTAATTATCAAATTAAATCCAATTAAACTTAGAAATCAACATATTACAGTTTGTTGTCACAGAAATGAACGAATTGGGAAAAAATCACCAGCAATAACAATAGCTGGATGAAGAGAGGATGTCATTGAAACTTGTGACATTACCACCAGCGAGAAACTATATTAAAATCGTTATCAGCAATTTTTTCTGAAAATTTTATGACGATACCATGTTTAATATATTGCTTTATATCAATGGCTAAGGTTTTTAATAATTGTCTCTTAGAATTAGTGCACGTAATCATTTTTTGAACATAAACCGTGCGTGGCATAGTTTCAATGATGATTTTCGAGGATATCGCTGACATTTGGCGAATTTTGAAGATTCTTTTAAATGTATAGGCATCTTAATACTAAAAACTAGTTATATTATTTTTTAGTTGTAACATATATGTTGTAGAGATTATGTATGCCAATTATAAGTCCTCTACGTATGATATTAAATTTACTGGAACTGAAAAACCTGGGGAAATCGCTGACATTTGGCGAATTTTGAAGATTATTTTAAATTTATAGGCATTTTAATATTACAAACTAGTTATATTGTTCGTGGATTGTGACATATATATTGTAGAGATGATGTATGCCGGGTGGGGTTAATTTTTCGTTGTGAAAGAGGGTTAATGGGGTGAGGGGGTGAGGGGGTGAGGCAAAAGAATTTGTTTAGAAAATACTTGGCCTCAATTTGTAGAATGCTTAGTTTGATTTTTATGTGGTCACATTTAGGAGTTGATAGATTTAAGAAATTACAAATGACTTCGGATGAATATGGAGGTTGACACTGACGAATCCCTTGTCAATAATTGAGTCTTTCAACAAAAATTAATTGGCAAAAATACCACGAGTCAAATCGTAAAATTAATTAAAGTTCAACTTGAGACGACTTTTATAGGGGTAGAAATGGGATAAAAACTGTAAATTACCTATAACGACCCGGGAAAGTCAAACTGACTGTCTTTTGTCAATAATTCGGCATCTCTGGCCAAAAATAAATTTGACAAAAAATAAAAACCACGAGGAAAATATAAAATTCAACGAAAGTTTAACTTTTGAGGACTATTTTGGGGTTTTAAGGGGTGAGTTTTGCGAATGATCCCTGATAACCCTAAAGGATAAACTTACTATCTCAGTGTGAAAATAGAGATATATAAGCAAAAAGTAAATATTAAAGAACATCAAAACTCAAAATAAACTGAAAATTTTTAAGAATTTTAAATTTAGAGGACATTTTGGGAGTGAAGGAGGTGAGATATGACAAAATACATATGACTAAAATTGTAGGAAATTTAATTTTAACAAAGGAAATAACCTTTGTTTTTGTACAGGACCTTTATTTTAGCCGCCAGAGGCAAACAACCAAAAGTACTTTTATCGAAATTCAAGTTTTCCTCCATTTCACCCCCTTTGGGGGGTGGGGGGGGGATGAAATTGTTTGTTTTGACAATTTTATATTTAGTGTGACCACCCAATAAACACTCCTGCAAATTTACAGGGGCCTGAGTAGTGTATCAAGTCAACTAGTGCTGGAAAACCTGGGGAAGATCCATGAAAATTGAAAATCTAGAGCAATCTAAGGGTGAAGGAGACGAGATAGGGCAAAAGGTCACAGGACTAAAGTTGTAGATCGTGAAAAATCCGTGACACGTGGTGTAGTCCGTTTTTTGATATGACCCCTGGTTTAGCCGCTATAGCCCGAAAACGAAAAGTACTTTTTTCGAACTTAAATTTTTTCCCCATTTTCCCCCCATTGGGGGAGTCGGGGACGGAAATGTTTCGTTTTGACAATTTTTCCTGGAGTTTGACCACCTAAGTAATATTCATGCCAAGTTTCAAGTTTCTAGCTCATCGGGAAGCCGTTGAGAGTTTGTATAGATGAGTCAGTCAGTCAGTGAGTCAGTTACACATGCGGCTGTATAATATATAGATAAACACTGCATATTATTCCGATTTTACTATTATACTTATAAAACTTATAAAACTTGACAACTAATATCAACTTTGTATCATCTATAGTTAGTACATGTGTAAACACCAAATTGTAAAATTGTTACAAATAAATTACAACATATTATGGGGTTGAGAAACGCTATGCCCCTTAGTGTAGTTTTAAATCTCCTAAATGTCTGGAAATCGTCAAATAGACAAAAGAAAGAACATGTACCATATGTTAAAAATTTAATATATTAATTGAAATTGTCATTTTACATACTGTCAATAAGAAAAATACATTTAACAGATATTTAATTATCAAAACATAATATATTTCTTTAAAATGTATTTTATAGATATTGTTTTACACTTTTAAAAATTCTCTGAGTATGCAAGTCTATTGAAACGGGAATTTTAATTTAGATGAATTAAACTTCAGAGGGAAATTCGTGATCCAAAATACTAATATTTTTTCAACTTAAAAAGGATCATACTTAAAGCTAAAAAATATCGTCATTAATACATCGTCTAATTTTTTTAATTAGCAAAACGAATCGTAATTTTATTTAGAGAATTATTTTTTAACTGCATGATAGCTAAATAAACAATAAACAATAATTCCAACAGGTTTAATGGGAAAAAAATTAAGTTCACAAAACATGGTTACAAATACTATGCAAGTACATAAACTTTACCTGCACCTTCTATACAGTGAGAAAATACACTTTGCTCGGCACATTGGTACTACCTACGCATAAAATTGCGTAGGTACGAGTCGAAAATGTCCTTCCTCTTACTATATCGTAGAAAAATTAAAAACTGGAATAATTGAACCATGTGAAGCATATTTCTGATGAAATGCTAGGATGGATATTATATGCCTCCACATATAAGTTATCTTCAATGTTAAATAACGACACTTTGGAATGCTCGAACCATTCACCTACATCCTCTTGGTTACACTGCCAAATATATCCATCGCATCTATCACGTTTCATTCATAGAAACATAGTAATACCACATGAAACTGAATTAGTTTGCTATCCATGACTGAGCGACTGATTACGTTTGTCAGTTTCTCTAATTGTAATATTACTGGAAACCGACATTTCTTAAAACGGTAACCTAAATTGTTTATTTTAAATAAGTTTCACATTAATAGCATAAAACATATGATTTCAAAGGAAATCGATTATTTATATCAAATCGAAATAAATCGATTTTTAACTTAAATTTTAACGGTGGAGACGGAATCTAAGGTTAAGCCCATTTTTTAGATGAAGTTATAATTAATTATAACTTATGAGGCTTTTGTTATCTGGTAACATGATTGAGCTCAAAATTCTATATTGGAAGCTTTGCTACATGCGTTATTACATGTAAGCTTGTCCATTACACACCATGAGAGATAATCCGCTTTACTGGACGCTGCTGTAAGTGAACACATTTCTGTTGCTCAAAATCATCCATACTTATACCTTTGAAATATTTTAGCTCTTACACTAATGTTAGGATTCTCCGCGTTTCCTTAATAGCTTTATAAATAGTGTCACAATGCTTACTTCTCAGGAAAACGGCTTTTGATCTGATTACAATAACTCTCCTTAGCATTGCTTATTATTGGTACCACTGTTAAATAAAAAGGAACATCTTAACAAGATAATTACACATTCAGAAACCAGAGCCCATAACAGTAAATTATTCGATTAGCCAACATACGGGTTCTGAGTGTGGAAATGAGTGCAATAAATTATTTGATTTGTACGTACAAGAAAAATGTATTCTAAAAAAACTCAGTGGTGTTACTCGTGGCCATCGTATATGAAGACAACGTGAAGAATTTTGGTATTTTAGTTTTTCGCACCAGACCAACGTAACGGTTCGATCGCTTTATCGCTTAACTTTATTTATACACCAGTTTTGAAGATGTTATATTTTTCTGTAAAATCTGTTAAAGTTTAAATTATAATATTATAACCGTATTCGACAATGCCTAAATAAAATTTATTTCAATTAGTCATCATGTAAGTACGTTTAAGTTCACATCACTACCTTCATTCAAAATTAATATTTTCGCTAAGGCCAGCCAAGGAAAGAAAACTTCGTCGTGCAGTTCATGTCATGTCGTTGCTGACGTGAACTAATAACTGAAGTATTTTAATCGAATTCTTTAAATGTTCTGGTCAATAGCTGGAATTATTGTACTTATTAGTACTTTTCTTCAAAGTTAAACTCAACACTAGTGAGTGCTGAGTGTCATCCTTGCAAAGCGGTAAAAAAACGTTAGATATATTTTACAATTTTTTTGCCTCATAAATAATTTTGTATGAGCTCCAGTAAAATACCCCGTGTCGCAGCAAACCTGCACACTCAGCGAATTTCGAAAGAATTATTGTTAAACACATATATGAGGTTATTTAATTTATGTTTGGGAAAATAATCCTTCTAACATTTTATGTAAATCATGCAAAACGGTATATTTTATAACAATTTATGAGGTTTAGATATAAAGGAAATGATCATGGGAATCACAACGGTATTCATTACAATAATACAATTTTTGTATTTCTTTTTAATTATTAGTTTTATAATTTTTTTAAAGTGTATTCTTTTGTTATAGTAAGTAAATGCAAGTAATCATGACAAATCAATAATAAAAATAATTAAAATATTCGCATCGAAAAATTAAATTCAATTAAATGACTTATCTTGTAATTTACTCCTGTCACAGCAAACCTATGCACACTATGAATTTCTTTATTTTTTATTTGTGGGTATATTCTACATACAGTAGGAAAGTTGTTGGTTTGAATATTTTGTGTAAACATTACTTCAAGTTAAGTAAATTTTGTCATTCATGATCTTATTTATCAATAATTATTCATAGTGATTTAATAAATGTGCTCTTGTTTTAGTATATAAATGTCAGTAGTACATATTATTAATCCACACTCAAATCCAAGGATTAAAAACAAATCAAACCATCATATGAACAAATTCATGGTACATATTATCATTTTAAAAATCCTATTTTTAAGGGAAATTTAATACAAAATTTGGGTACTTATCACAGAGTTTTGATGGTTTTTATCCCTTCAGGGAGAAATAAAAAACAATTGACTGCATTTACCACCAGACACAATATCTCAGTAACTAATTGATGTAGAGTAATGATTCAAAATGCTATAATGTTAATTTTTTAAGTTGGATTAAATTCTAAACATTAAATTTTGTATAAAATTAGTAAAAAATATGTGAAATATTGAAAATAAACTTTATTTTGTCAACAAAACCATCTCAGAGTATACAAATCCTCGTGGTTTTCGAACTTGAAGTCATAAATATGTTACATGTTTGTTCGAAATTTCATTATGATCGAACCTTTTTTACGAGATCCGTCATGGACAGGTATATGTTTATAAGAAATTAACGAAAGTTGTATTTTGGCTCTAGGGACCTTAAAACTTAAAAATAACATGGTCCCGGGCTTAAGTCTCATCATGCCACCTGCGGTAATAGCCACTTCCCTATATTCGCTAAAAGATTTCTAAAATCCCTAAAGATATGTCTACTTCTTGTCAAAATGTTTGGTTGGTAAAAAACAAAATTGAGGATTATTATCTATTTTATAAGAAGAGTTGTTGAATCTATCAACTAAAATGACGTATCTCTCAGTAAGCCGATGAGAAAAGCCCTACTATAGAAACTTTCAGTAAGCAATTTTGAATATCTCACTTGAACTGCAATGTGTGTGCGGGGAAGTCCTAGTATATGTAGGTAAGAACGAGCCACATTATTCGATGTGCACACGTAATAAATAGTCACTGTTAATCTCATTAACTATCTCGCGGTTTTGATACTGTTGGCTGCAAATAACTTCAGGCAACAAGATCTGTGAGCAGTAAGGATTTGTATCTTAAACGCGATTATTATATTTACAGAATTGTGTAGTACTAAACAACGAATGCTTTTAAAATTAACTAAACTACTACTAGATGTATTTTTCGCAGAATCGATAGCGGTGATGAACTGATTGTCATTAATTATTAATATTGAATATTTCTTAACGAGTGGCGAGTGACAAAGCGACACTTTTTAAATATAAACACCGATATAACTGATTGAACAAAATTTCACGCTCTAATAATAATATTGTAAGCGCTGGACAGTTAAAATACATCATTTTTATGGGTATCCTCATCGCTTTAGTTAACAGTCAAAATATTCACTATCGTAAAATAATGCTTACTCAGAAAAACTTCTATAATTACAACAGATCGGCTTAGTTGACCCGGAGAGCATAGTAAAGTATGGAGCAAAAGTAAAAATAAACATTTGGTAAAAAGCTTAAAAAGGTTATCGTTGAAAATATGCAATTGTATGAACAAACTTGAGCAAAGGACCAAAGAAAGTTTCCGGTTAACTGAAAACCCTTGTTCTTCCAAATATACTTTTACTTTGTTACTATATTTTTCTTTGTCAATATTATCCATACCCATGGAAACATCTCTATATTTATCATAATGTTAACATTAACATTTTAACGTTGTAACATTAACATCGGTATAATTGTTCTTCAGTATAATTAAGTACTTAATTTATTATATTTATGCTTAATTATTCATCTTTATATTTTCTTCCTAGTTGGTGAAAATAATAATATTTAGAATTTTAATCTTAACTTTTTTACCTACTATACTTGATTTGACCTACTTTACTTCTATAAAATGATTTTTTAGTCAAGGTTATACACACAAAGATATTACCTAGTATAGTAGTATTACAAAGATACACCAACGCGAAAATATTTTAGGTGATAAGGAACCATTGGTAAAATTAGCTGTAGTAAATAAATATAAATTACTCTAAATAATTGGAGGAAATATAATGTAAAAATACTTAAATTATAAAGATCGTTATAGGTTAATTTTGAATACACACTAATGAGAAATCATTTTGTCATTTGAATTTTTTAATTAAAGGCTATCCACAGGAAGTTCAGATATAGGCCTTTGGGTTTATTTAACAACATTTCAAAGATCAGTAGGAGATTTACATGCCAATAAATGTTAACTCTCTACATTATTTGATCATCGCTATGGAAAAATCAACTGCATTCCATTATTTCATTTGCATAAGAAAATTATTAACAGTTGTGCAGTAATAAATTTATAGGCGGCAAAACAGCTTCAATTAGCCATAAAATAAACGTTTTGTATGTTAATATTACGTGATATTTGCTAATACATAGTTTTAACTAAAGAACTGAGTCCCCGTTTTATTAATTTTTAAGTATATACTGTAGTCATATAAAGGGTGTGAAAAAGTTCCTGGGGATCGTTTGCGGATCTGTTCGGGCTGCAGATCACTATCCGACCCAAACTTCATCACCAAGGAAAAACTAAATTTTAGTTATTTTTTTAAATCATATAAAATACATGCAATCGTACCAAAATCAATGTTTAGTTTGTCTCTTTGGCACACAAAGCATACGTTTGAACCTTAAGATACGTATGGATACTCGAGGTATTTCTTGTTCAAAGATTTAAGATTTGCTTCGATTTTTTATTACATCAGAATTCATAATGGAAAACACATCTTAAAAACCTATATACCTACAATTGCATTACATATGATGTAGCACGGGATAAGGTCAATCTGGTATAGGTATTAACTCTTATTAACTCATGCAAGCATTACTCTAACTCGTAAATTCCTATTACATACAAGTTATACATATACAGGGTGTTTTTTTAAACGCAACCCATTTTTAAGATTGAATAATGCATATGAAATGAATTTGTTTTATACATCTTTACATTTTATACAACTTATTACTTAAGTATGATCACATTTAGTACACATGACGTGCTCAAACAGTCCGCCATTGGCATCTGTACAAAGTTATGATCTCTTCATCAAATTCCCATACACATGTTTTAAGGTACCTCTTTGAATTTCTTGCATTCAATTTGATGTTTGTTTTGAGGTGCTGAATATCCTGTGAATTGTTTTCATAGGTCTTAATTTTTATGTATCCCTAAATAAAATAATGTTGTGGGGTCAAATCCGGGGATTTGACCCCACAATATTATTTTAAGTTAGCACACTATTATTTTTAAATTTAGCACATAATATAAACTAAATGTGATCAAACTTAAATAGTAGGTTGTATAAAATGTAAAGATCAATAAAACGATACTCATTACAAATTTGTATACGCATTATTAAATCTTAAAAATGGGTTGCGTTCAAATAAACACTATAACTAATAATTTAACAGAACTACATTGTTAAGTAAACAACCACGAAGAGACTACAAGAGTTCCAAAGTAACTGTTAGCTTTCTAATTTAATCCTCTGCACTATTAGCCAAATTTTAGATTGTAAAGGATCCGGAAATCTTTTGTTGTATTTTACCGGACCGCAATTTATCTTAGTACGTAAAGCCTCTAAATTACATAATAGTATGATTTTACCCTTTGTATATGAAAGTAAGGCCATTTTAGTGACCTTATATCTAACTGTTTATAATACGACAGGGTTTACATCGCCAAGCAGGGAGCGGCATTCAATCAACCACTTGAAATTGATTGATGAAAATATCAATCCGGAAATTCTATTTTTTAAGAATATTTCTGATTTATCTTTATTAATTAGCGTTTATTTCGCACTGGTTCATTTTAGGATTCAATATCAACTAGCCTGTTGGGGAGGTGTGAATGAAAATTTTATTGAGACAATTAGTTTAGCTGGAATGAGTGGGAATATGAGAACTGAAAACTTTTTTACTCTTTCAGAAACTCGCACCTTAGAAAACAGCGGACCCCCAGAGTGAAAAAGGCTCACTTTAAAAATTATTTCCTCTTTTTAGTACCATTTGTATTCAATAAAAGTCCTTTTAGTTTAAGACCTTGTTTGAATTTAAAAATCTTTGATAAACTACTTGGTTCTTGGTTAATTGACGTAGCCAATGTAACGTACCTCAGGGAAGTATTAGTTTAAATTAGTCAAAGCTTGTAAGCATTTTTATATGTTTACTTTTCTATTAGTCTTAGACGCGCTCTCTGTTTTTGCGTTGCTGCGGGAAGAACGGGAGGGTATCATTTGCTTGGACTAGACTCAAATTAAAGTTTTTCATAATAGATATTTTTTTAAATTGTGGTCTTGATTACTGAACACTCTGACTAGTTTACGAAAGTTCTTAATATTGGTTTTCTATTTATTTGGACAATATAGAAATAAATCATTATTCATAATTCATTCATATTAAATTATATTACATAACTTGTCGCTCACCGCTTTGCTGTGGAATGATACGATACAATGACAAGCTAACGGCTCTTCTGATTGCGCTAAACATATTATTTTACAGGCTATTAGGAAATTTACAGTTATGAATATATAATATTAATGTAGCTGTAAACATATCGCATTGCCCAAGTTTAATGAACGTATTGACACAATTAAAAATCAATTATTAATGAATATATATGTTTGCGTGTTTAAACATTAGGTACTAAAACATACTTGAAAGAAAACGAAATATACGGTTAAACCAACCTAATAATTCTGAACACTCACGTTCTGAGATTAAATTGATCTATATTCTTGATTTTCTTAATTCTTAACTATCCTTAATTGAATAACCACAAAAATAAGCAAATTACCAAAGCAATGAAAACAATTATTTTTTAGTATTACACTATAGTTAACAAGTTCATTTTTACTGGCCAGACTACTTTTACCTTGTCGAAAGCCACTCAACACTCTAAAACACAAATATTCCTCTAAACAAACTTGGCTAGATAAATACGTCTTAGTCTCTGATTGTCTAAGTTCAATTCTTTGCCTATTTGTTAACCTAAAGTTCTTTTAACATAAACAGAAAGCCTCTGAGTGAACTTAGATTGGATTGCTTGTATCACTGGAGCGGTAAGTGAACTATCATGTACAAACTATTCCATTCTTCAAATCATAAGTTTCTCGCTGATTTATTTTTCTCATGATTCTATTTTTTTATTAAAATAAAAGATCATGTACGTGTGTACAAAACTTCTTTCACTAAAAATAAATATTTATATATTTTCTACGTTTTTAAATAGTAATCCATTTAATCAAAAAACAAACTGTAGAAGGTAATAAATCGTATTATATAAAAATTAAATCGGAGAAGTAACCTTACGTTAGAAATGCTCATAATTTTCTCATTTTTTTTTGCAATTTGGAAAAATTGAAACTGAGAAGGAAATGAACTTCTAGTAACAAACCTTTTTAGAGGAATACTGCAAAAAAACAATTCGAATGTAAACAAAATAATAAAATAGAAACTGATTTTGAAATATGATAAGTAAAAAATATAATCTATTTCATCTTGCATTTTTTGTTGTAAAATATAAATACAGTAAAATATAAACTATGCGATTACTCACATATGAGAAATAAGAGTCTTTTAATTATATTAGTATGAAAACCCAATCTAAACTTTATCTGGAAAATTGTTTTAATTTAATTTACATTTTAGTATAGTATAGTTCACTTATAAATTTAAAAATTTAGTTTTAATTGATTTTTAATTTTTTCAACAAGCTCAGAGAAAAGTTAAGTTAACCTTTTAATGGAAACCCGTATTAAAACGATTCTTATTTAACTCAGATAGCTTTTGCAATATGATAGATTTAAAATCTATTAAATTAAGCACTGAAAAACCGGGCAAAGTTAGATTATATGTTTGTAATTGAGGCGAAGAGTTCTTGCGCTTAACAGTAACAATGATAGTTGATGATTTGCATATCTTCGCTCGTGCAGGGAGCAGTCATCTGCTGATATCATAAATTTAAATACATTATCATAACTCCTGATGAAATGTATCCATTTTATGACATAACCATTATTGAGGCATTATAATATTTTGACAATTTACATAAATGGTATCAAATATTTTTCAGACTTTAGAATTTTCCATGAATATCATATTTGATAATTTTTGAAGAATATATTGGATTCATAAGGGATCCTTCTCTATTCGTCTATCTTATGTTGGAAACTTTAGTTAAATGTCTTTAATTATTTGATATTTCTCTCCTTATTTATCAAGGATAAGATCAAACGAAAATCTATAAAACTAAAAAAATCACACATGTAGTCAATGAATTAACTTTTTAGCTATACTACCCCATTAATAATATAATTTTTCCTAGTGCATATAGTGACGTTTTTCATGGTAAAGATCATTTTTCAAGCTAGAGACGTTGTCGATAACTTCTCACGATTAAGAACCTGCAACTTACTTCCGTCTTAAGTGCTGACGGAATTTTTATATTACTGCAAAAAATTACCTTAACAAATTGTACAGAGATGATGTGAACAAGAAACATTGAAAATAATTGATAAGAAATTAGAACAATGAAACCCACCACTAGTCTATAGGTGTTGATTACGTAAATGACATTATTATATTCATTTATGCTTTCAGCTTTTAATTATTGATTGTCTTTATTTTTCAGTTTTCCTAATACCAGATGACAGCAGAGTTTTATGAAAAACATTACACAACTGTAGGTTTCGTTTGTTACTCAACTAGTATTACAGGGGTTTGCGTGTTGATGAAGTTGCAGGAATGTGTAAACCACCTCTTAATTTACCTTCACGCTACAAAACAAATGCTGTATTTGTTATCTTTTGACTCAGCCAAAAAATATTACGGAACATAAAGTTTTTTACAAAGAAAATATACATATAGGTTGTTATTTTCAAAATCATATAAACAAACTTATTTTTTAAGTTTCACATTGTTCACTCTCATAAGGGGTCTTTTCCTTAATCTCCCAAAGATTTTGAAAATTTGAAAAAAAAACTTTTTTTGTACCTTATTTTTTATACATACTCCTGATTATTTGAAAATTTTACAGTTTTAATCCAGTTTAGAAATTGATATTCCTAAAGAAATTCTTATGCTACACCCTCTATATTTTTTCATATTTATCTGTGTTATATAAATATCAAGTATTTTCAGTAAATTATTCCTAGTTGATTTGTTTTAAACAAATTAAGAAATATTACTCAAAAATTAGAACGTTTTGAAAAATTTGTCACAACATAAAAAAAGTAGATTATGTATGACTTATGATCTTCAAAAAGAGTGATTTTAAAGTAAATTTCATGATGAAAAAAGTGGCACCAAACTAAAATAAAATTAAAAAGTTTTTCACATATATATTCTTAAAGGCCTGCTAAAACGACAACATTTTAATTTTTGGCTCATTTAAATGTTTTCTTGAACTTATTGAACTTATTGAACTTTTTGAAGTTTTTGAACTATTGCACTGAAATGGTTAAATTAGATTTTTAAATACTGATGTGTGCTCAAAAACTGCTAGAATAACCACTTTAGCATATAAGGTACAGACTCCCCTTAAAATATATTTTAAAGTCTGGGATGAAAACTAATATCCATAAAACCACTTGAAATCATATATTTTAAAGTATATTGTACAATTTTTATTCTAGGTAAAAGTTTTTAATAACGAACATGCTAAATTTTATACAAAGATACAGTTTCGGATAATCTAAAAAGAGGATTTATGAAAACATTTATAACCTTTATAATAACTCGTCCATGAAGTTAATAAATTTTGCAAGAAAATAGATTCACAAGTTTTCTTGATTCTGGAAAGTTTTGATTATTTTATTCCAATAAAGAGAGTCTAACTCGTTCGTGAGCAGTACCGCCGCAGTAAAACCAATTGGGAAGGTAATTTTCCCCCAGCGATACCTTGCGAGATCATTCTCATTCTGTTCAAAATTCATTAAATCGATCTCAACAGTCATTTTATTTGCTCGAAGAATTTTAAGAGTCCTTTTAAATAGTACTTCGGTTTCATCTTAAATTACTATTTCTCGCATGACTGATTACCAAAAACTCGTAAATTTAGTAGGAAAACAGTACTTTTTAAATTAGAATATGTGTAAGATAGTGAAAACAAACATTTAATTCATATCAATCACGTTTTTCAATAGGTTTAAGCTAAGTCTTACTTTGCCTATGTGCCAGGACGAAGTGTGAAATAAAGGGCATAAAAGACCAGCATTTTTTTGGTTATGAACTGTCACTCTCTAACTATCGAGCTATCCAAATAATATTCTTATAAAAAGGAACAAAAAAACGAACAAAATTAATAATAATTGATAATTGTGGTTGTTGTGTTAGGTGTATTAAGAATGAACTGTCCCGTTGTTGCAAAAGCCTTTTTAGCATTGATTGTTACCAGGTCATATAATCATGAGAAATAATAAAATAAATACTTTCTACGTATGTCTCTTTTAGTTCTGAGGGAAGAAGTATAGTCAATAAAAATGTCTTAGATATCGTAGTTAGACTTAAGCCTGGGGGGTTTGACATAACAAATATTAGAGTTAAGTAAGTAACTTTTAATTAAAATTTAAGAAATTATTTAAACGTCATTTTCAGAATCCTTAAAGACCTCCAAAAATTAAGAATGATACAGAAATATTGATATTAACATCCTTACAAACTGTTGTTTTGAGGTTAAACTTTGTATTTTTGTTAATTTAGAGAAATTCAAGAAATCGACCAGACTTATGTAGATGCTGGTCAGAAAAACGACCAGCACGATTGGTGTTGATTTTTAACACCAATTTTGTTTGTTAAAAATCAAGTTTCAACATATTTTTTACCTATATCTAAGTTTACGGCATTTCTTGTAAAAAACTTGTCTGTACTTTGTAGCTTATAAACCATACTTCATATAATTTAATGAGGATGAAGACTATACTTTTCTTGTATTAAACTTGCTTACGAACAAGAATGAATCGAAGATGAACGCTCTAGGCATTTTTTTAGACTGTTGCAGTAGTGCAAGAAGCTCACTGTAATCTATTATGACTGATTTTTATTCTAAAGGCATTTTTTGTATTCTAAACCCCGTAATGGGATTTCGGGGGATTTGTTTTAAAATCAGCGAAGTGTTTAACTAATGTTCCAAACAGATTTCCACCAATATTTCAAAAGTTAACTTAAGGGTTGTTTATGAGCAAATTTCACTGTTCTGTCATAAGTAATGAGAGTTGAGCTCATAAAGGACACTGTAACCGATCTATTTGCCTGTTTTTCAACTCAGTGCTAGGCTACAAAGCTACTTTTTTTCTATTTACCTACCAATGAAAATATCAAATTCTGAAACTTTTTCTTGAGAAATTATTACTGAAACTCTTGTTTTTGGGAGTATTATTTTTAATCAAGTTCATAGTTCCTTTACGCCTCTATTGAAACTTATCTTTTTAGTTGTTAAATGTCAAGTTATAAAATAAGTTTAAAATGTTTATTTTTAACAAGTAAGCTTAGCTACTTTCATACACATTAATTAATACTTTCTCCCCGATCCCAATTTGCTGTTCAGATGGGCTATAACTTCAGTCTAGATAATAACTTATTTGGATATTAGACAAAAAATTGCTCTACCCGATAAAAATTAAGTTAAAGTCTATGAATCTATTTTTCAGGCTATATGTGTTGGGACATATAAAATTCGTATATAAAACATTTATTTAAAAGAAACGTCTACATTAAGCCAGATGCGTGATGACTTTTACAAGTGTTTATTGGTGAGGTGATATAATGTACATATAACACAAAAAGTATTTTTATTCAAAAGGAAATATGTGTTGCATTTGTTATTCACTATTTATAATTGAACCAACCCACTATGCATATTTGTAACTACACACAAGCGAGCTAGGTCAAAATTACCCCTCTCATTATATGGTTCAATAAAAATACATATAATCGGGAACAAGAATAATTTAATGCATTACACGTTAAATATTCATTTGATCTTAGGTTGAATATCTTATTAATTAATTTAATCTTTATCCTAATTCACTGAGTAAATGATCAAATATCGTTAACACATGATAAATCCTTATGAATCCTCTTAAGATTGACGTCACGAATCCTTACATATTTAGACTATTTCGATTGCAGTAGGTAAACTTTAGTAAACGAAACGTTTTAAGGGACCATTCCGTGTATTACGATAAAATAAAAAATAAGCAATCCTGTCTTCTTTTGTATGCAGTTTAAGGTTCTATTATTTAGTTTTGATATTTGGGCAGCAATTTTTATTTCTAAAATTTGTAGAGTTATTAAAATATAATAGACGTTTTACGCCAAGGGTGGTTATTCTTCTCTCATCAAAAGATCGCTCTAAAGTAAACAGCGTGTGGCTATGTATTTGTCGAACTCAGAGTACAACATTCGCTAAGGGTTATTGCTACATTTGTCTTTCCTGGTACAACTATCTAATTTTGTCGTCTGATTTACTGCTTTTGATGAGTTGTACACGAAGAGGCTAGATGTTTTACAGTTCCGCTTTTCATATAAGGAGCTAAAATATTTTGCTGGGTCTTCATATTTTCTCAGCCAAGAGGAAAATTATCACCAGAACTTGAGGGTTGGCAAAAATTCAATGTACGCAAAAGACAAAAAAGTTACTAGAATAGAGAAGATAACAACAACAAGCTTGCGTCTGAAACGGATTTATTGGTTTGGAAAACCAACGAGCTGCAACATTCAATGCGTTTTCATAAACTCAACGAGTAACGGTAACAAAACACCGGATAAATCGGTTCAAACCAATTTTGTTTGTTAAAAATCAAACTTCAACATATTTTTTTACCTCTAACTAAGCGACTACATGAATCAACTCATATAATCAGTAGCAAATGTAGTTCAAGACCTTAACTCCCCCCACTCAAAGAAAATCATCTAGCCAGCTTAAAATTACAACAAAAGTTGCGTTAATATAATCAACGTAATGAATTATTTTTTATAATATCATACAAAGAAGTTAACTAAAAATAAATAAAAGATCAAGCATGGATTAAAATATCTATAAATACGAAAGCAAAAAAACAAAAACATTGACTGACCGACTGTTTTAAAAAAACATTAACCTTTTAGGGAGGTTTGCTGAAGTGATGGGGATTTCAATGTCAAAGAAATATACTATTACAACAATTATTTTCATTCATCGATAGCTGAGTGACCCAGATCTTCAATCTGAATGAGAAGTGTTTGATCAATAAGTTTTTGGACAAGGCATCTTCCAACTTTACCTTTTCTTACAGTTTTTGGTCTATTACAAAAACATGCTAAATTTAGTTTATGTTAAATTGAAAACCCGCCCGCCCTTAGCGTATTTTATGGTTTTATATCCCAGGTTATCTCTCATTCTCTGTATTGGCAAATGGGAGGAAACTAATTCATACCATTTGCTAATCATGAGGAAACAGTTTTAGATGAAACGTTACACCTTCTCATTTCAATCCAAGGTGGAATTACCAGCTGCTCCTTAAGGGTGTGATTGCACGCTCATGGCTCATGACCCAAATCATATTCATAGCATAATATAATTTAATTGAAATCAGTTATCCTTTCAGCGAGCGAAGCTGCGGGTATATCTGCTAGTTAATTTATAAAAGACATAACGTGCCAGTCTGTCCAAATACATTACAATGGGCCTTTTGCACTGCCACCCTTATATTAAATGAAATGGGTAAGCCTCCAAATACTGAACCAATAAAGTTTGATTAATATCAACCTAAGTGTATGGACAATTATTTTTATTTCAAAGCTATTTAAAGAAAACTGTGTTTCTCCGTAAGTATTTTGCATGTTTTCACTTTTGGTCATAACAAACAGTAAAAGAGTATGCAGAAATTTTGTCATTGGTGGTTTCCGTTGCAATATCACGTCAACACAAGTCTATAAACTGGTGAATATCTCGGCGTTATGAGACTTAACTCTGGGATATTGTTATGTTCACCGCCGTGTTTAAAATGTTTACAAAGAACTTCACTTACTCTTATCTCCTACATTAATAGGTTCCAACAATCTAAAAGTATAACATAAAATGTAAGCAATATAAAAAATACGCTTTCACAGACAAGTATTAAACTTATTACCGAATAATAGTTGTTATTTTATCATGGTTAACGAGCAACAAAATCTTTTATAAACAAAATGTGATATTTCTCAACATATGTTCAAGTATAAATACTGAACTAAAAAACTTAATTTGTTTCTTAAGCTTAATAACTTTGCTCTCAACGTCTATAAATTAAGACTAAGTCTATAAATTAAAATAGGAATTTCACTCATTACAAGTGTATTTGATTTAAGTTTGAATGAAGCACTCTGATCTGTATTAGCTGTTTTAGCTGCTTAGTTTTAATTCCAAACATTATCTACACTCTAACCACTTAAGTATGTCATTAATTATGTGTTTCAATGTGGCATTGATGAAACAATATATAAAAGAAAAAAATGCTATCCAAACTAGTTCTTTTAGCGAATTTCCCCCTATGGGGAAGTAGCTATTACCGTAGGCGGCACGGTGAGACTTAAGCGCGGGACCACCGTAACTTTTCATTTTGAGGACCCAAGACCCCAAAAACACCGTTCGTTCATTTTCATATATATATATATATATATATATATATATATATATATATATATAAATATATATATAGGGATATATATCAGTCCGTAGGTGCGATAACTTTTGTAAAAAAGGGCCGATCTTGATGAAATTTGGAACAAACGTGTAAAGCGTCATTCATGACTTCGAGTTTGAAAACCATTAAGATTGGTTTACTCTAAGAAGGTTTTTTGGACGAAATAAAATTTATTTTCAGGATTTAGCACCTTTTTACTAATTATTTTTAAATTAAATTTCAAAATTAAATTCAGCTTAAAAAACAAACAATTTAGCATTTTGAATTATAATTCTACGTCAATCCGTTGCTTAGATATTGGATGATATTGGATGTGCTAAACACAGTACGTTGTCCAATATTATTTTAATTTTTCCCTCCAAAAAGTATAGTCACCCTGATTTAAGATATTTAAAAAAATAAAATTCTGAACATATGATTAAATTTTCAGAAGATGAATATTTTATTTGTGTTCATTTTGAATAGTTAGAGTTCATTGATCAAGATTTTGCAGAAAATATATACTATATCAAAAAACACAAATTATTTTAAAATTTAATAAAGAATGTATGAGTATTTGGAGGGGGGATGTCTTGGTCTAAACTGCCTGAATATGTAGCATAATATATTGTATGTTTACAATGATGAGGATTGATAATATGTTTTATTGAAATTGGCAGGAGGTCTGTTGCAACAGAGATGTTTTAATTACTGTAAAACTGACCATATGATTGAATTTAATTTGTTCATGAGTTTATGTTATTTGTTTGTTTTGAGTGTTTTGAATTCATTGATTATATGTTTGTTGATTTTTATATAGGTACTATAACAAGAATACAGTTATTAAAAAAGATAAAGACTAAGAATTATATAAAATACAAAAGTGTATGTATTACTAATAAAAACAAATGTGATCTCTTTGTTAATTTTCCTCATGTTCAAAGCTCATGAATGATGAAACACACGTTTTTAGTATATTATTTACTTAACGTATCATTCAAACAATACTTTCCTTCAAATAGGTTGAATGCTCACACACAAAGTAAATCCTATGGAAATTCGCTGAGTACGCAGGTCTACTGCGACGGGGGTATTTATCACTTATCAAGAGAATAAGCCTAATTTTTGCTTACGACCAAAATTCTCGTTTCCTCTCCAGCTAATTCCGTTTCTGGAACTAGGCCGCTTGTTTCTAGATCGGATTTCGTGTCGTAGAGGACACCCTGCAGAAACTTTTACAAACAATCCCAGTTGCCCTTATCCTCCATGATCTTTTCTCATACTATGTCCAGCCCCATTTCTCGGGTGCCTTTAGGGTAGGACCATTACCAGTGGGCACAGCGGAAAAAGGGAACACTAGGTTTTCTTGCTGCAGTCCGGTCAACCGGCTTTTCACATCCGATGCAGACTCGACAAAAAAACAGTCGTGACCTGTCAGAAACTGTGTTATGAAGAAGTTCTACTCCCAATTACACAAGGAGCTTCCTAAGAAGCTTTGTCGCCACTGCTGCAAAAGTTCAAGATAATTCTATTGATATAGCACGTTTTCTGATCCCGCGTTATCTGTGATGGTTCGCATTTTTTTGGCCTCCCATAGTTTGACAGGTATGACTTTAGCATCACCAGGATGGCAAGATGAACACACATAGTAGGGGGAACACAGGTAGTGCAGATTGACACCGAACTCGAGTAAGTTGTATCCAATATAATTCCTTATTAAGATCGTCTACCAACACCTTTGGCCTTTTGCCCCTAAGAAGTATGCCCAGTTTGAACAACGGTTATTAAAGCTTTCTGACCGCTATATTCAATAGTTCAACCAAATAAATATGTAAAATTATCTCACGCATTAATTCTCTTTATTCATCACTGTCCATGGATAATTATTGAATGTAAATGTTCCAAGGGTACCTAATCAGTACACCAATTAAAAGTAAGACTTCTTATTAAATCATTGAGGCAAAGCCATTACAATTAATTAGGAACATTTAATGTCAAAGAGTAATTTTACTTTTAAAAATAAAACACCCCCGTTTCAGCAGACCTGCATACTCAGCTAATTTGAGATGCGTAAAAACATATTTCAATCCATCATTGTATATGTCATATGATATGTTTTTGTGGTCTCCTTAATAATAACATGGGGAACGATTATGAAAGTTTTCTGCATAATGTACGCAAAAATTGGGTGGAATAAATTAAATACTGAGTGTATCTGATCTAGGAGAAGCAATGCACTAAGTTTTATCAATATGTTATTACCTTACCTTACCCCTTGGCGCTACAGCCCGATGTGGACCTTAGCCTCATTCACAAAGTGCCTCCAATCGTCTCTATTTCTTGCCTTCTCCTGCGATCTTCTAACATTCAGTTTTTTCAGATCCTCTTCCACGTCCTGCTGCCATCTTCTTCTAAGTCCATGTTCCGTACTCTTCGCCTTTTTCCATTGCCAGGTCTATTCCTTTCAAAATCAAGTCCGTTCCGAGGCTTATATGAATGGTTCCTAACAATTGGCTTTTTACAGTGTAAGGTTGTTAGCCTTACGCCTAACCTCCTACCAGGAGGACCAGGTAATTTTTTTTCAAGTTTGTCTTCCTCTAGCTTTTAGGATCCCCTCCTGAACTAAAAGGCAGCAGTGCTGGTTTTGGTTTGCCCCGGGTATTTTATTTCCCCGCTACCCACCATATCTGGTGAGCGTTCCCCTATCCACCACCTGGGGAGGCACCCGATATGAGACCAGAAACTCCCGGGGATCAATATGTTATTGAGATATCTAATAATGATATCGAATACTTTTATTGGAATAACTTCGGTCTATCCACTATTACATTTAGGTATTTGGTGGCTCGCGTTGTTCTGACCTCTTCCCATTCCACTCGCAACGGGACGAAATGTTAACTGTGTTCGTGACAATCACGATCCTTATCTTGCTCAGAGCAAGTGAGAGAGATCGTACAGAAATAAGGTATTGACCTGGATAAAAAAAACAACCTGGTTTAAAAATACTTACGTTTGCACATACGTTATTATATTCATAAATATATTAAATTTAATTGATTTTATATATAGCGTTAAAAGTATAAAATTCTATTACCGAATTCCCGAGTTAACTGATGCTTCTCTATACAAGGGGTAATAAGGCAATTCAACCATGGGATGATAGCCATTCAGGATATTGTGTTGCTTAACTAACATATGAAGCTTTAATCCACGCTTGTAATCTTAGAGCGTTTTCAGGATTTTATGTTCTGCATTGAGTTTCACTTTGATGAAACTCTATTTCGTGTCTATTTAAACATTTATGAGACATTTGCAGAGGACTTTAAAAACATTGATGATTAACATCTATACTATTAAAAAGAAGAGGTGGTTTCTGTATGTATGTATATGGCAAGTGAACGCGAAAATACTGAACCGACTGGGTTGAAATTTCACACAGAGGTAAATCTTGAACCTGGGAAAGACATAGGCCTATTCACTTCCTTAACATCCCCTCGGGCTACGCCCCGTGAACGTCCTCAGTTTCAATTTTTACATTTTAAAGGAATATAAACATTCAAATACTGAAATGTAAACAGCTGTGGATACTAAAATTTGAGAGTTAAAGAGCAGAGGTAATTTTCAGCTGTAATTTCCATTGTGAGCGAAGCCACGAGTAACTGCTAGTTTAATATAATTTACTGATATTTAAGAATGTCAAAAAAGCTATTTAATGTAATATTATCTACGTAAAACAAGGAAGTTTATTAATACATTAATGTTTAACATTATCTAAACTAATATTGATTTGCTTACTATTTAATTTTTCAGGTAAGTACTATGCAATGGTACGTAAATCGATAAAACCAAATTTACTCTTATTACTTTTAGACATTTCTTATGAAACTATATTATTACATTTTGATTTCAAGAACCATGAGGAAAAACTTTTGAATATAAATTAAATGCAGTTTGTGTCTAAAATATTCTTTGTATCTTGATAACAGATAAAATTCTTGTAAATACTGTTCATCTTCGATACTACGTAAAATAAATATATTCCTATTGTAAGGTCATCGCTCGATTCCATGTTCAAGAACACTCTAATGGACGTTTCCGGTGTTTTCCTTCTGCGCGGCTCACATCCTTCGGTACATCTCTGCTTCATGGTAACCTTGTATTACAATATCTCTAAACCAGAAGTACATGTACGTTGTTTGGTTTATGCTTTTATGTCAGGGAATTTATTTTTTATCAACATGTTTTTGTCAAAAGATTTAAATTTAACTTTAAAGATATATATTTGCGTGCCATGGTGATCAAAAATGATCATTTCAATAGTACTATTTAAATAATATTTTCTCAAATAATATTTGTAATATGACCACAATTGTGTACGAATTTTTAAGTCTTACTATGAAGATCACTTTCAAGATAAACACATTTAAATCATAATCAAAAATAAAAATTTGTATAGTTTACGATTCTCAAGATGTACATATAAAATATAAATCAAGTCTTTGTTAAGTAAACTATAGTGGATAAGAATATATGTATATGAAAAGAAAAGAAAAAAATTGCAAATTTTCTTTCATACATAATTGTTACTAAACATAAGAAAGGGATAAAATAGCGAAAATAAATTAGGCAAACAACAGTGTTTACAAGTTGGTTTTGAATTATTCTAAACATAATATTTAATACTGGATGAATCACAAAGGTACTGAAAACAAATCAGTTGAGTTAAATCATATTCAAAATAAATTATTTGAGAGATAATCCTGAAAAGAGCTTAGCTTGTAAGGGACAAATGCTCTGCTAGTTCATAATTTCTTAATAACAATGGTTATGCTTAGAGATTTAGTTTAATTTGGCAAAGGCATTTTGGCTGTGAGCTAAAAAGCTCCGAACAAATTTTAAAATGTTATTTTTATGGGATCCAGGTTTAAAAAAACTATTTCCTGACGTTTACGTGTACCAAATAATAAGAGTGGCTCGTCATAACTCTAAAAGAGTTCGATGTTTAGCCAACATAATCTCTGGAACGATACACGAACCAACATAATCTTTTGCACGATAGTTTTTGGAACCTTTACTTTCAATGAATGTTGTTGTTTAATCCATATACCATAAGTTGTTTGGAACTCACAATGAAGTTAATTAAGTATTTTTTTATGTTAGTGTTTAGAATAGCTCAGTACGATGTTAGAAAGAGTTGGATGTTATCATAAAATCAATTTACTTAACTAACTACCATTTGTCTCGTTTATTGTTTTATATAGTTGGTTTTATAATGTTTTGTTTGGAAGTTACATCAAATTAATTCTTTCAAATCTTGCAGTAATGTTGACAAAAATGACAGTCATTCTTTTCTACTATTTCAGTGACATCTGTCAAAAGCTTAGTTAGATATTTCAAATTTTTCTCGCTATTGACCTACTTTACTTGATTCAGCTGCCTTTCCAAAATGCATTTTCAACCGTGGCCAATTTCACCAATAGCTTCCCAAACGACATAAGTGACACAACATTCATGACGCATCACACGCCTGTCTCGCGCACTCGGCTCTGCCCGCTGCAGATGTAACGCTGTCGAGAGTTCATTGTGTGTGCAACTGCACGTGGCAGTTATTATTTCAATTGTTGATGTGTATAAAACTAATCAATAATAAGTGATATTTTACAATATACTACGTAGTAGTTAAAACACATAGGGCATCTTAGGAATATACTTTTTACCTCCGCATCATGTGGAATTTATTAATATAGATTAGGTTTAAGGGACACTGTATACCTTAATTCTACGTATCTTTTAAGTAGCTGGTTGAAAAATTAACAGCAATTTATCCTAACTTGAATGAAAAAGAGTTCAATATAAGAAGCCAAAGAAAACCAAGAAGCTGTGTTTGATTGTAATTAAATTTACGTTTTGTATTTATTTCGTAGTTTAATGGTTCCAGGGTGAATAAAATTATATAAATTGGACCGTAAAAGATTTTTCTGACTACCAAAAACGTGTACTTCGATTACTTTTACAATCCCATTCGTGAGGATCAAATTAACTTAGAGAAAATATTTCCTTTGCAACTAATTTAGATGAATATGGTAATTAAAAGTCACAGGTATTAACTTAATAATTTATATGTTTTCATTCATTCAAATTATTGAGATTCATGTTCTATTAATTGGGTATTAAATCATTACTTAGGCTATACGCGCTCCGTTGCAAAAATATCGTCTCAGCTTTACTTCTGTATTGTCTTCTAAATAGTCGAAATGTTGGTGGCAAAACTTTTCAAAAGTGGATCCGATTTTCCTACTTACAAATTATTTGTTGCTTTCCTTTTTTACTGATTCAACACCAGTTGACTGTATTTGATTTGTATTGAATGAAATAACTTATGGTTTACATTCAATAGTTTAACTGAATAAATATAATTATCTCACGCATTAATTATCTTTAGTCATCACTGTTCGTGGATAATTATTGAATGTAAATGTTCCAATGGAACCTAATCAGCCAATCAATTAAAAGTAAGAATTTTTATTTAATCATTAAGGCAAAGCCATGCAAATTAATTAGATACATTTAATAAGATTAAATTTGATATTAAAAAAGTTTGTTCTTCTGAAAATAAATGCACCCGTTGCAGCAGACCTGCATACTGCAAAAATCATACGCGTAAAAACATACTTAATTTCAACATAGTTTATGTTATATGCTATATTTCTTTAATCTCCATAAGAATAAAACGGGGAATGATTATGCAGGTTTGCTGAAAAATGTATGTAAAATTTGGTAGCATAAATTGAAAATTAGTGTAATTGGTCTAGAAGAAGCGAGGCACCAATCCAACGCCAATATATGATTAACATACCTAATTAGAAGATATAGAATGTTTTTATTTCCTTTAGGATAAAATGGGGAATGAGTGTGTAGGTTTTCTGAAAAAAATTTAAATATAGGGGATTTTACTCTAATAAAGATTTGATCTTATTTAGATGAAACTACAATCCAAGTTTCATTAACATATATTGAGAAGTAAATGAGATATAAAATTTTACTTACTTCTCATAAGGATAACCTAATGGAAAACTCGTAGGTAGAAACACCCACACTCGAATGGTGTATTTTGCTTCTAGCGGCTCCAAAACGAGAAGTTATGATGTACCGGGCTTATATCTTACCATGAGGCCTACGGTAATAGCTTCCTCTTAACAGGAAATACGCTAAACGGATTCTTTTATGGGATGTTTAACTAAAAATTATATTAGAATTTTAACCCTCCAAAACTTCCCACATCGTCTTACAATAAACAAATATTACATAAAGCAATGCATACTAATAATAAATTAATTCTATCCTATAGTATAAGCTAGCCCATAAAATAAAGCAAGTAAAAACTTCAAACTGCAATTTACATCTAATATTTAATATGGGTGTAATGAAAATACAAGGGCTTGCTTGATACATAGGTTACTACGTAAATATGTCACCCATTTATTCCTAAGAGCATTAAGCTATCTTAGTTGGACCCTTTCTGCTCAGAGTTCATTACATTACATAGTTCATGTTAGGTAAATATAAATATTGTAGAAATAAAAAAGTTTTTAAGTAATTATTTTATTATATTCTCATTTTATTTATCAACATTACGACAAGCAATTTAACAGGACATTCGGCTTAATTTAATCTCATTGCAGGGAGTCGTTAAAGTTTTGCTATGTGCTGATATGCTATAAGGTATCTTTCTAATGGTATTGAGGTATAATGTTTGAGCTAAGTATCAAATGATTCACACAACCAAACTGATGTCACTAAATCTATGTTTGAGATATATTTTTATAGGAGCGTTATCCCTTATAATTATTAAATAAACGTGTTCTTGAATTTAAATAATTGCCTACAGGAGATTCTGCATATAATCAATAACAAGAAATTAGTCATAAAATCCAAAACTATTGAAGCATTATAACTATAACTAGAAGAAAAGCCAAAGGAATGTTTTCTTTCATGTTCACAAAGCAATGGAATATATTATAGTAACAAAAGAAAATATTCGATTACATAAAGGTAGAATTTCTTTTACCAAATTTAGAATTAGTCTTAGAAAGGTTACCGTTATGATTTATCGGTATTTCCAAAAAGAAAAGTAAAGTAGTGCATCAGCATTATTGCAAGCATTACCTATCTCGTTGTATCTAAGCTACTAAGGTAAAGTAAATTTTTAAACTAATAGAAAATTATTTTTTTGAAAGTCCTGCTTAAAAAAGGGATAGTTAAACACGATGAAAAGAAGCAATATTCTCATACTGGAACAGAAATATTATCTGTTACAAATATTATTTCTACAATATTATCTGTTACAGTTTTACGATATTACAGTTTTTTTGTATCAGTATACACAAGTATACTGATACAAAAACCTATACTAAAAGGCAAGCATGAATTAATTATGTGTTTCTGTAATTTGTTCAAGAATCTTTACAAACATAACATCAGAAAGGCGTTTCATGTAGCTGTGCATAATCCTATAAAATCTATCCTTTCTCTATTAAAAAGTTACTTTAACAAAACAAAATAACATGGACCTCACAGGTTACTGAACAGTTGGTTACTGAATTACAACGAAATGTATCAAATCCATTTGCATGATTTATTGAAGAAAAAGTAAAACCAAAACCCTTTATTTTCTTGTAGAACTTCAATTAGAAGGCGTTATCTAGTTTATTTATATTCTCTGGAAACAAAATGTACTCCATCTTGCAACAATGAAAACCGACGCTATGCAAATCGCCGTTGTGTCGGCGGCATGTTACATGCATTAAACTGCAATCGATGAAACTCAAGTGTCGCACGCAAATTCAAGCTGAAATAGGTGTTTGAATTCAATTTCGCAATTTAAAAACCGAAAACAAAGTTCTATATTCTGTAAATAACCTTATCTCTAGCAACTGTTTATTTTAATTGCAATCAAAAATGAAATTGTTAGTGTTAAAGATATCTCAGTCTTTTAGTTCGTTGATATGGGAGAGAGCTTCAATTAGTTGATAAGGGAATTTCAACCTCCTTTTTTCTGTACCAAGCCAGACACCAAATAATCGTTGAGCTTGTTAACCTAGTAAGTTTTTTTTTATCTCTGAATCAACGAAAATTATTTTAGTCAATTCTTTCAGCAAATTATCATGAAGATTGATGCGTGGATTTGCAGATTTTCCTTAGACCATTCGTTTTGTTTTTGTTATTTACGTTATATGGGACCTTTGAAGGCTATATGAAGTTCGAAGAAAGAATAAAAGTCGAACATATTAATCCTGGAAACGAAAAGGTATAGAGGGATTTTTTGTAACACAATTTTAGACTTTGCAACTTTGCTTGGACCTGTTAGGAGGTGAACATGTCAAAAGTCCCCGTAGCCCTTGAGCGGGAGGAGGGAGGGGGGTCTAAAGGTAAAATCTTTTGTTTTTTTTCCTAAATATCTTGAAAACTATAAACATTTAGTTAAAATTTAAAAAATTAAATTTTAACTAAAAATTTATGGTTTTAAATTAAAAATTTTTTAATTTAAATTCAAAAATGTAAAAATAAAAATTAAATCAAAATTAAAAAATTAATAAATTAATAAAATTAAATTTAATAATATAAAAATTATTAAATTTAAAATTAAAAAATAAAGATATTAAATTTTAAAATTAAAGAAAATTAAATTTCCTGCAAGGAAGGTATATGATATGTCTACTTTGGTCCAACCATTTACAAGGAAAGCACTAATTTTACTAATATTTAAGAAAAATATACCTTCCATAAGAAATACTTGTAAATTTGTGGGTAACATAGATGCTCAATTGGGCAACGCTTTTTTCATATAAAGGAAAATGAACAGCATTCTGGAGCTACTGACAAAATTTCCAGTAATTTGACACCTCAATCATAAAAATTGGTCCAAAATAAAGGGGTTTGCGAGCTCACAAAGAACGTTATTTTTCAAGGAATTATTACAATTGTTATAATTCCTTGAAAAATAACGTATTTTTTGAGCTCACCAACGCCTTAATTTTAGACCAATTTTTATGATAGAGGTGTCAAATTATTGGAAGGTTTGTCAATATTTCCTGAATGCTCTTAAATTTCCTTTAGGTGAAAAAGGTTGCCCATTTGGGCATCTATGTTACCCACAAATTTACATGTATTTCTTATGGAAGGGATATTTTTTTCAATATTAAAAAAATTAGTGCCTACCTTGTTAACGGTTGGACCAAAGTAGACATATTACATATTGTTCTTACTGGAAATTTAATTTTCTTTAATTTTCAAATTTAATAGGGAATACTAAAAGTTGATAGTTTTCAAGATATTTAGGAAAAACCCAAAAATTGTACCTTTAGGCCCTTCCAGCCCAGCCGGCGCAAGGGCTAAGGGGGGGGACTTTTGATATGTTTTACTCCTAACTAGTCCAAACAAAGTTACAAAGACAAAAATTGTGATCATGCAATTCCCTCCACACCTCTTTTTGAGCATTCATTGCCTGGACTAATTTGAATTTAATATCGCAATTTAAAAACCGAAAACAAACATCTATATTCAATGAATAAGCTTAACTCTAGCAACTGTTTATTTTAATTGCAATCAAAAATTAAATTGTTAGTGTAATCCATTGTTAAAGGAGAGAGCTTCAATCCGTTGATAAGAGAATTTCAACCTCCTTTTTTCTGTAGCAAATCAGACACCAAATAATCGTTGATCTTGTTAACCTAGTAACTTTTGTTATCTCTGAATCAACGAAAATTATTTTAGTCAATTCTTTCAGCAAATTATCATGAAGATTGATGCGTGGATTTGCAGATTTTCCTTAGACCATTCGTTTTGTTTATTTATTTACGTTATTTGAGACCTTTGAAGGTTATATGAAGTTCGAAGAAAGAATAAAAGTCGATCATATTAACATAAAAAAAACAAGTCGGTCGGTTAAAATCACCTTTTTCTTAATATTAAAAAAATGGAAATGTCATTCAATGACATTATTTCTTTTGTATCATCAGTCAGTTTATAAGGAAAACATTCAATAGTAATGACCTTATTAGTAGCTTGAAGACAGTTGCAAGGCTTTTATACAATCAGATAGATGTTAAACCTTTAATGACAAAATTTTAAAGTGGGGCTAAATAAAAAAACAGAATTTATATAACAATTACGCTGAAAACATTTTCGTATTTACGTTTCAACCAGACGCCCATATTCAATACAAGCTATCAGGATATGCAGATACGCGGCTGTTGGAGACAACTTTATTTATGGAGGGTCCAAGAACTTTATCCATTTATTTCCTTAGGTTTCCAGTGTTGTTTACCTGCTTTTAGAGAACACTCAGAACAGGTTAGATAAATTTTGCAACAGTTTTATGGAAAAATAAAAAATTAATAAAGATATTTGTCGCAGTAAATATTCGTATACATATATTTCGATTGCATGTGAAAATATTTTTACCGTGAGAATAAAAATTTTGAATTTGCAGAATTTAAATTAAAGTGTTTATATTAATTTTTGCTAGGGGAACGTTTTATGGCGATTTGTACCATGATCATAAATTACCAATTCTCCGTTTATAAAATGCTACTTCTAAGTACATGAGACTTACACCATAAAAGTGAGCATGACTTACACCTTGAAAGAAGAAGCATTATGTTACAAATAAATTTTACTATATAGATTTTTTGTACAATTGTTAAATATCGCTGTACACATCTAAATCGTTTTTAAATGTTATTACGTAAATATATCTTAAAAAAATGTTCACCTTTCATTCATTAATCGTAAATACGGTGAATATATTGTAAAAAATAGAAACAACTAATGAAAAGGGAAAAACATATGGATGAGTATTTATAATATGATTGTATTCCTTATATTACTCGTTGTCCTAATTGCAATAAGCAAGAATGCACAAATCCATACACATTTCAAGCATTAATTTATCAACAGAATAAATTTTAAATTCCGGTTGAATGTCTGCGTATTTGAAGTTACCTACTAAATACATCACTTTATAATTAAATACTAAAAGGCCTCAACATTCATTAATTTACATTGCTTTTCGAAAGTAAATAATAAAACCTACTTTAAGAGGACGCTTGAATTCTGTACATGATAATATGGTAACCTTAACAGATTTTTCCCAAAAAAAAATACTTTTTGTTAATTTTTAACGGGGCATACGTAAAGATCTCATTTAAATGACCACAGATTTTTAATTGTGCAGCATTGTATTTATTCGACTTATTTTGGATATTCATTTTAGAGTTTGGGTGACGAAAAAGGGCAGGGGTTTGTGAACCTTAAACCCTCCAAGCAACCACCCGGGTGAAAATGAAAAAGCAAAGCATTGGATAAATGTTGATTTTCAATGTTACATTTAGATAGACAAAAATTTCCCTTTTATTACAACTGTTTGTTATAGTAAGGTTTTTTGCGAACAAGGTTTTAAGCGTAAATTAGGGTTTTCTGGAATCTGAATAGCAAACAAAGAAGAATTTCTGATATTTCAATCGTTTATGATTCTATGATAATAAACCTCTTTCTAATTTTCTATCTTACATGAACTGTTCATATAATCTCTTGGTCCTAATTTCTCGACTGGAATTATAATGTTCTCTTTTTACGCGTCGTCTTGTCTGGTTTTCGTAACCTAGGGTAATAAAATTTCCCTTTTTTCTAGTCGCTTTATTGTGTTGACAATTATAAGTTCACTGATAAAACAAAACATGCAAAAAATTAAAAGGTTGAATATATTTACGTATGATACTAAATTTTATCAATTTTGTTTTCATGTTGATTAAAACTTTTATCGCAACCTGTTATTCTAAAAACAGAGAAAGTGAATATATACACATATAATAATATTATAGAGATGTAAATTATAAAATGATTTCTGCTCTTATCGAGTTTGCAAAACTACTCTAAGAAATCAAGTAAGTTTTTTTAACAATCATTTACTTTTAGAAGATATCCAAGCACTACAATTAGTATAACGAAAATCGGAGGAATTATTTGGTGACTGGATGCATCGCATTGACTTTTATGATGAGGTTGTATCCCAATGAATAACTGTCTACTTCTCACTCTCTACTCTACTTCTCTCCTTACCACTCAGGATTACTGATTCAAACAAATCAATATAAATTGATCATTATAATATAATCTATAATATCATTGATTAATACCATTCAAATTAATTGATTAGGATAATAATATTCAGCAATACTATCCCAAATAGTTGCATATACCTACAGTCACATACTTTTCCATTCTAGAGGATTATATTTTAATAAATGAACCATCGGAAAAACCCAAAAAGCGACATTGGGGGATTTACTGTAAGTCTCAATATCAACACACTCAAACGCACAGAAAGAATTTAACAAAGACTCGCGCCGAAATCGTTTGCATATCTTCTTACTTGCAGATGATATTTCCAGTTTTTGCCCGCTCGGAGAGAGCTTGAAACAGATACGGTTTTGCTTTATTTTTTTCCACCATATTTAAGCGTTTTAATAACTTGTTGATACAATTTGAATAGTTGCTTACATATATTTACATTAGATTAAACGAAGTGTATAAGAATGTGTAATTAGTACTTAAAAAAGTATGATTAAAATGAGTTTTTGATCCTTCGGAATTAGGAGTAAAATGCTGTTTTTACATTGAAAAAAAAACTTATAAAATAAATATTTGATAACGAAGCACTAGATGGACAACCAGTAATATATAATTAATATAACTTAAAATTATAAAATAAAGTTATTGGTAATTTTTCGGAAAACTTAAAAGTAAGAACCTGATTGGATGTTTTATTACCATAACTTAAGTTCACAGAGCAATGAAACCAAGGGATTTAGTTTTGTAACTAGACGTAGAATGTAATGTTTTCTGACACTTACCTCTAATGTAAGATTTTATTCCCGATATTTATTCTAGTAATCCAAATATTATTTCAAGGATTTTCCAACATTTTAGACACCTTTTAACCAATTTTTAGATCAATGCTTAAGTTTCCTACTTATTGCTTCATGGCCTTTAACTACCCTTACCGGTACCCTAAATGTTCGTCGGCTAAACTTGAGAATCCGTCCATCGGTATTGAAATTCTTCTCATGATCGATATTCAGTCGTGAAGACTCGATATAACGATCAGATAAAAAATGATAAATTATGCACATCAGTGGTTGAATACAAATCCGAGTAACCACAAATGTGCTTTTTATTTTTACCACGTTTGAGTCATTTTATTTTTTTTTTATTCTAATTTATACTAACTAATTCAGCTGAGACATTTAATCAAAGTAGCTATATTTACTAGGACTTATAGATGTTTTGATCGCTTGATATAACTGTAACAAATATCTAAATAGAAGCGAATGTACAGTAATCAATGTAAATGATAGCCACACACACCAGTTACTATAGTTAAACATTGATTTTTGGGATATTGGTGCTCAAGAGGGTCAATACTAGCATTAAAAATATTGATGGCTTTCTTAGTCATTATTAAACCTTTTGCTCGAAATCGATTAATTTTCACACATTGATTTTTAACAAAAATAATTATGATTCAGTATTCTAGAACTATTTTATTAGTGATATAGTTAAGTCTTGCGAAGTCACTTGCGGTAATTCTGATATTATTTACAAAAGTTTTCTACAAATATTATTTATTTTAAGCCATAATATAATAATATAATATTTCTTGTAACATCTTTTAGGCAATATTTTGGCTTAAGTTAAATTATAATATAGGTACTGTTGTTCAAGTTTATGGGATTTTTAAACAGGAACATCCTTACCAGTTTTTATTAAATTTTCTGGGTGTAATTTGCCATGACATTTTGTAATATGTAGCTGAAATATTACAATGTAGTTTTCATCAGAAGGAGAAAAAGTAGTACTTTTGGGTAAACAATTTGTTTTATAAGTTAGTGTAATCGATCTTGTAAAACGATTACCTACACAAGACACTTGCTTCGTGTGTTATCAAAATATTTCGTCATCTTGTGGAAGTAGCCTTTTAAACTTGAATTTCTTATTAAACTTTAATTCTCTAAGACAATAGTATAACGTAATATACAATGTATTTTTTGTTTCAGTACAATCACAGTAAAAGTCTGTAACTCTTACCAAACTTCATTGTCTAGTTCGTTCTAGAAATATCACCAGCTGAGTCCGAGGCTGATACAGCACATGCTGTTGGTTTATTGCCAATTATCATTGTATCACATCAGTCCAGCGTAGACTGCCATCTGTTAACGAGTGAGACAATTACAGTAATATCAGTGTGTCAAGAGAATTTCGTGAAATAGAACTGCGAATAACATGTTTTCATTTAAATTCAATAATATAGTCAGAGAAAATAATTTACAATTTATTATTAAGGTTTGAATTAACATAGAGAATTTCGGACACTATATAGTAGATCATAAAGACGGATTTCTTGTACATATGTTTTAAAATTGAATATGTTATTAATAATTATTATGTATCCTAGCTCGCGAAGGGATATAAAAAAGAACGTGAAGTTACAAAAATGACTTTTATGGTTGTTATGCTCTTTTGATCAATTTGATTATTCTGCCAAACGATTTAGGAGAAGACTTTTAAAATATCAATAAGGTAATCAATTTCAGCAGTTAAAGATTTTGCATCTTCAGCAACAAGATGCATTGTTTTTCATTTGTAAGATACATTTTATTCATTCTTTAAAAAGCGAATATTTTCCTGAAATCATTAATTTTGAAGTAAATAAATAAAAAAATTATATATTGTGATTTATCAATGTAAACTATTGATTTATGACTGAACCCAAGCTCAGAAGCGAGATGTACATATTTCTCAATTTGTCGTCAGCAAACACTCGGTGCTGAGTTGCTGCAGAAATAAACACTGTAATGATTGCAGTATCAATGCGCACCATTGAGTCATCTGTCAACTCTTTTACTCAATCTATTATATATTTAAGTCTCGATTTACTAAAAATAAGTTAGTAGTCAATTTCATTAATTTGAAAGTTTGTTTTATCATTATTTGCAGTGTTCTTTTCAGGTATTTTTTGTATCGGTGCATTAAACCAAAACTTTTTTTAATGTGGTCATCATGTCACAAAAAATATAATTTGACCTGATACATAAATTTGCACTTCACACTTTAAAGCAGTGTTAAGTTTATTTTTTTACTCATTTAATCATTTTTACGACAGGTCTATTAAACTATTAAAACAACTAGTCTTCTGCATCATCTAGCTTAACGACGTTTAAGAGGTATGTGACAAACAGGGATAAGCTGTTAGGATGAAAAACTTGAGAGTTTCAATAATATATTTATCGAGTTGATCACAATGGTCGTAAAGAGTAATGAACATAAAATTTTTATTTCGACGTTGTTAAAAAGTGTAAACAAAAAATATGTATAATTTCTTTATATGCACTGGGGCATGATGTTGTGTATTTACTGGATGAATGACATGAGATTACGTCTTACAATACCTATAATATTCTTAGTATAGTAAGATGTATTTTTCTTTACATCCAGTCAAAATAAAACTTAAACTCTGCATTTAGTAAACGGTACTCATAAGAGTGTGAACTGGAAAAATTCAAAAAAAGGATGTAAGAAAATAAAAGCCGCAGGCCCTAGAAGGGGGTGTGGCAACGTTAACTTGGCACATCGAAGATAAGTAGAGTATGTTAGTGTTTTTTTTTGTTCACAGAAAGCTGAGAGTAACGTTTTCTTCACAACAGCTGATCTTCAATGCTTGTAACCAGCCTAGTGATAACGAGCCTTTGGCGCTAGAATATAAAATTTTATCATTTCAAAAATGTTATCGAAATCTTAAAATATATTTCGTCTTTATTTACTACTGTGGAGACAACAACCGAAGTCAAATAAATTAAAATTATATTTTTTGAAAACCACTTAATATTAGTTTTAGCCTTGGGTATAAATCATACCTAACATTTTTGAGCGTATGTGTAAGAGAATTCCTCAAGGGTATTCTGTGGCTTTGAGATAAGCTATCGAATGACACTACCGAACCGAAGTCAACCAATTCCTTTACGACTTTGAAACTGTCATGTGTAAGATAACCTTCTGAGCATCTACGTGGCTGAGTAGAATTATTATTAAATGCGACTTCCCTAGAGGGCAAATGAAGTTTATTGTTAAGAACTCATAAAAGAGTTAAGCTCATTGTTTAGATTACAGCAAAAAAGTAATGGTTGGTAATCAAAGGTTAATGGGAACCTGTCTTTTTATCCGGGGCAAAAGCTATCCTCAAAACATACTGTAAAAATCTGTTGAACTTTTGCTGTATATATAGTTTAAAAATTATCAAGCGTATCAAAAAGTATCCAATTTATTATCGATCTAACTTTTGAAGAACAAACCATTTTAAAGTGGGATAGTTACTGGACTTCTAAAATGGATAAACCTTTTGTGTGAACGATATATTTCATACATTTTATCCATGAAATGTAATAAGAACAACTTATTTATATTTATTTGTAGCTTAATATTATTAGGGTATAGAAATATAAAAATAATATAGGACAATTTTAATGCTGAAACAAAAGTACGGGATACCATGTATTTAATTCATGCCCATAAACTCATTTGAAAAGTATATTTTTCAATACAATATATATGAAG
Source organism: Flexamia atlantica (assembly GCA_035578135.1). Classification (NCBI taxonomy): domain Eukaryota; kingdom Metazoa; phylum Arthropoda; class Insecta; order Hemiptera; family Cicadellidae; genus Flexamia; species Flexamia atlantica. Next base: position 16,839,990 of record JAQJVK010000014.1, on the reverse strand, counting down.
TAATATAGGCATATCGAATATAAGGTATATTAGTATATATAGTAACCCTATCAACACTTCAAAACTGGGTCAGTGTATTTAATATTTGTTGTAACCCTTGGTTGGAATTTTTATGAAATATTAAAAGTATATTACTCCAAACTGTAATACACAGAATGCAGAAAGAGTGATCCATCGTTCAGGCTGACGTTGGCCGCGGCAGAAACCTGAGACTCGGTAAGGTGGCTGTGTTTAACGCAGAGACCCTACCCTCATTTACTGTAAAAACTTAAAAATCTAAGTCTTCAGAGTTTAAACTTAATGACGCTATTTTTGTACCAACTTTTAGACTATAATTGCTTTTAATTGCCATGAAATAAATTAATAATTAATACTTGTTAGTAATAATAACAATTATTGTTAGGTAATTTTTTATATATACTTTTTAATTGCTTCGTGGTCAATTTCATATCTATTAACTTTGTATGTAGGCATCATATACAAACATATTCTATCTAGCCCACTAAGTTGTTAGTTGATGCAAAGGAGTACTTTGGAATAATGTATTTTATTCCTATAAAAAAATGTTATGGTAATTGATATATCGTAATTTTACGCACGTATTTTCTGCCACGCGATACGGCTATTAAATAATGCGTAACTCACTAACATTAAGCATAACCAATAATCTAAAAGTTACTGAAAAAATTAAGAGACCAGAGGAATGAACTTGAGGAGTTTAGACTTTAGAGGAATGAAAGCCCCAGCAAATCCAGCTAGGCACGCCTGCTTAGGGATATTATGCAACTTACGGAAGCGAAGGATTTTTATGATGGGAAGGTATGATGGGAGGTCAGCCTCGCCCCTGAAAAACATTTCCACCCCATCCTCCGGGTCATTCTGGGGACGGTTCACCCTCTAATCCGAGATCTCCCTCGATCCTAGACAAAGACCCTCCAGACTATCAGAGGCCTTAGAGTTTATCGAGTAAGCGTCTCTCATCACCTCCCAGGTGGACAGGTTAGGATTATCTACAACTCCTATTTTCAGATAGACATACTATCTATTAAATCTGACCTGGTAGCCATGTTCAGCTGGGAATCAAAGTTCCCAGAGAGACAAGGAGGAAGCAAAGTGGTCAGGATGCTAGTCGATTTGCATAGCCGGTAGACTTACCAATAAAACGATAACTTCTAATTTCTGTACCCATCGTCAGCCTCTACTGGTATAAACCAGTCAGAAAGCCATAATAATAAAAAAACAAATAATAAAATAAATAAACGACAACTTCTATTACATTGAAATTATTTTTCAACCATATCTTCAATTATATCTTCACCCACTTGAAAAAGGCAAAATGAAAGAAGTTATTTCAGCCTGTTTAAGTTACTTGTAATTAAAATATATTTGAAATCGTATCTGCAAACTCAAGATAAAAAATCGTTGCTTGTGGCTTATACAGAAGTTATTTCGACATCTTCTAAATATAATTAATTCCACTTTAGACACATATGTATATAGGATCAGTAGTAGTTATTCAAGCGATCGTTCTTTCATCGTAAAAGTAAGGAGGAATAGTTACTCTATTGTAAATTTTATAGATACTACCTACGGTGGACCGAATAAGTATTTGTAGATAAAGTTGGAAGCTGTAGTTACTTCATTACAATTAGGAAAAAAGGACTGATCTATTTGATCCGTCCTTCTTCAAAATATTCGTTCCTGGATTGTTTAAAATAACGGATTGACGGTTTTTGATCAATTGTCCTTAAGTAACATCCAATATCCGTGTAGTTAGTTTGACAATGACTTTTCAAACGATACAAAAGCAAGAAGCAAACAAAACAAGAATTCTCCTTGAATTATTTTTCCCTAAGTCTTCGAACACAATAAGTCATATTTTGAATCGCACAATGACAGATATAGTCCGAAGTCGTATCAAAGATGATGAAATGGCCAAAAGCCATGCTTCCTTCAATGTTAGACCACAAAAGGTAACTTTTGTAGCCAAGGCCATTGTTGAGAACAAAGCTAGTTGCTTATTTGCCCTTTTTATATCTTTGTTTGAATCATAATCATAAATTTCTAGAAGGAAACATAGTATATTTATATCATAATTGTAATTAACAAGTGGATAATAAATTAACAATTACCCAAAAAAAGTAGATAAACCACGGTGAAGGCGAATTACACATACACACAGATAATACATATTTTAGTCTTTAAGATCTAATGCATCTCAAATTAGATACCCTTATTCTTTCTAAGAGCGTTTTTGAAAATAAAGACTAACTTTTTTCATCCTAAACAACTATGTTTGAGCTAAAACTGCATATAATATTTGCAAAACTAATTAAATACACAATTTACACAGTAAACACTGATGGCTGTTACGACGCTATCAGCGCTGGCCATTGGTCAACTTGTCTTGCTGCACTCATGATATGTATCAATTTATCGCATTTTTGGAACTTTTTTCATTTAATACTTATTATAATCCTTACATAATGGGTGTTATTTATTTGAAGTATTTGTTTAAATATGTAAATGTTGTACCCTTTACTATTAAAGCATACACAGTCTCTAGTAATGAAAACTTTTGTCAGTATTTTTTGTTAAGTTAATCGAAGACAGTATTTTTAGTTTGTCTTAATACAAGCACCATATCAAGTCAGAGTTCCGGCAACCAATTTTCAATTAAAGGCTTTTATTGGAAATCCAGAAACACACTTTGAGAATTTTTTAAAGCTATTGGAACAAGTTTAATAATCGTCTTTCTTAGGCTTCCAAATCTGTGTGTAGAGCTAATAATCAAATACAACAAAAAGTAGATGAATCAAACTTTTCAAGTATTAAGAGTATTAATTAATGAATTATTATTACTCAAATTTATAAAGTATTAAGAGTATGGCGTGGTAAATTGCTTATGATCAATAAAGTCAATAAATTTTCTCACTAGGCGTTTGAGTAGGCAAAAGCTCCAATAGAAACATTTCAACCGTCTGTTCACTTGTACATCGATAAAAATTCTCCGTTATGTACAACGGCCTCATTTATAATAATAACATTTAAATTCCTGGAAATAATTTGGATGTTACATTGAGCTATTATGATTGAAATAGTATATTTCATTACTAGGGACTAAAGTAATGCTTTTCAGACGAGGTCAAGTATAATTGAAAAACTGAATTTTTGAAGGGTTCTTCCTTGAAGTCTGACATTAATAAACTTTATTATTTGTAATTTTCACCCCAGGCATTATCGTTAAAGAAGCAAAAGAAATTTTCTATTACATTTTATTTAAAGTTTGGGTTCTTTCCAACGACTCCTGAGTTACTAAATCGGTCATTAATTCTGGAGGGGGTCTTGACAGGAAAAAATACTCTAATGAAATACAGACAGTATGTTTTACGTAATTTTGTGATTGAGAGAAAGAAGTAAAAACTTGAAATTAAAACCTTAGCTTTAACAAGTAGAAAATGATTGGTAATGTTAAAATTGGTAATTAATAATATATAAAGACGATAATAATATAACGTGGCTATGGTAGCCATCAAATTCAATTCCATTAAATTCAAATATCTTTATTTAAAGACAATAGTTACATAAATTGCACTGACAGCTTAGAAATATGAAATTAATCGTCACATAGGAAAACAAATCCTGTGCGTGAGAATGAGTAATCAATAGTAGCTTTTAGATAATCAAAAGATAACCTAGTATTGAATACTGCAAGACTCTAAGAACAACAAAATAATTTATTGTGCACTCACAACTTTAGCAGCAGCTGCCAAGGCGCTCCGCGATATCCAATATATTGTGTTCCGTAACCAGTTTGACATTCACTACTGCATTATATGGGTCTCAATAAAACCTAAGTAGATTTCAAGGTTCCCAAAACAGATTCTAATAGTAATAATGTTATATTAATTATTGTTTTAAAATGTCTGAGGATACCAAAAAATATACTTTACTACCGAATACAAAATTAATTAATTGGATTCAAATAAAAATTACATTAATATTAGGTTAAAGATACTGGCAACGAATAAGATTTCTTTTAAATTAATTATGCTAAAGGCAGAAGCTCGAAATGTTTTCAGGGTTTGTATTGCACACATCGCTTTGAATGTAATTTATTACAACTGGGTCTGATAAGCTTTTTGAAAAAAATAACAAGGATATTTTACTGGCATATTATGACAGAAACCTCCTTTCATACTGAAACCCTCAGGATAATGCGCATCATGTTTTACAACTACATACAAGCACAATTCAAAATATTTTTCAAATAAACTTTTGTTTCAATGAAAGATTTATTCTTTCATTAACGGTGGGTTCATTTTTTAATCAAAACATTTATATTTCATTATAAGATGTTTTAAGAGTTTTGCCCCACTCTGCCACGCTCAAATTTCTCCATTTAACATATTTGCTGTATTTATTTTACGCTTTGTTATGTCTCGACTTTATTACAGTTTTTATCCAAATACAAACACTATAACTGTTGTTATCGTTATGAAGTATTTAGAACCACAATTTATCTTTTTTTCACCGACGTCTCCCAATAACCAAAAATTCTATACAAAATAAATGCAAAGGGTATTGCCAATTTAGAGCCCTAAGCAAGAGTTTTTATACTGATGCAAATGTAATAAATGTATTTTTCTATTTAACTGATTCTTAAGGTTTTTAAAAGGGTGTTCGATGAAATATGGCTTCGGCAAAAAAACTTGTTTTGATGATTATTCAGCTCATGCATGCATCTTTTATCTAGTTTTCTCTAATTTATTTGCCTTGTAAAAAATGAAAGGAACAAACAACTAAAAATATACACAGTAACATGTATTTTATATCAAATTTAAAATTTAAATACGATTACCCTGAAATATATTTTAAAATTTAGTATGGTTTGAGACAAAAAATATATATCTTTGTTAAAAAAAAAACAGAGAACGAATAATGGGATGATGTGACACATGACATGGCGGGCCCAACTGTTATTTTCCCTCTGGGGCAGGAGCTGGCTGCTAGCGCGGCTCACTTTGTTGCTGGTTTTATCTATATTCACTTATTTTATTTAAACAAGTGTCACAATTTGCTTATATATATAAGTTTGGTTGTTAATGTATCAGTCGCACATTTTTGTCAGATTACACTGCACAATCCTTGAAAGTACCATCTTGAAAGTACAAACTTCTCCTCTTTCAAAGTACAGTCCTTTTCCTTGAAAGTACATACTTGATTTAGTGTAATCCCTACACGATAATGTTTCGATTGATTAAGTAACGATACGACCAAATTATGATTTCAGTTGTGAAGGTATGTTAATTAAGTTTATTTTGAACTATAATACGATTAATTGCGACTATTTGACTATTTTGGCTTTTTGACTATTAATTGCGATTGTTTCATTGCGTGTTTATGTTGTTTTAAGGCAGTTTTCTAATTGCGGGAAACAATAAAATATTTCATTCAGAGCTCTAGCACGTTGTCAGTCACATTTCATGTGTTTTTAATAAAATCAACAATGTGTTTTGATCGCATTATTGATGTGGAAAGTGCTCTATATAAAGAAGCATACATTTTATAGTATAGTTTTACATTTTATAATGTAACAACGTACAATGAGCGATTCAAAGAAGAACATAGTTTTTCTTGGTAAATCAAATATTTTATAACTACGATATATTAATAAAGGTTCATGTCTTTTACCATGATGACGCAATGTACTGATGAAGATAAAAACCCCACTGATACTGGTATAAAGTGCGATAAGAAATAAAACATGGCATTTAACTCTAGCTTTTCCAAATGTAATAGAATTTGAAATATTTAAATATTTACTCCTCGCAGGTTTTTTCGAGCCTCTTACAAAAAAGAAAATACTCAGTACAATTTTCGTCTTTAGTTAATTATTTATGAGTGTTGTTAGTCGTGCATTTCCTTAATATGGTACCTCCAAAACAGACTTAGCTTTAAAGGGTCATATTTTCGCTCTGAACAAAAAATAACCATATTTTCATTTTATTTTGTTTCAGATTTTTCTAACGTTTGTGTATCTGATAGTCAAATAGTTTAATTTTAGTATGTAAATAGTTTTAGTGCTGGAGGTTTGTTTGGACACTATTATGAATTAAAGGAGATAATTTTGTTTATGGTGATAAGACGTTTCTTTTGCATGAATACTTTAAAATGATATGTAATACTGCTATGATGAAATAGTTTTGATTTATTTACCTGTATAATTCCAATAACATATGTAACTCTTAAACTTTGATTTTACACAGATATTGTTTTGTATTAGAGGTAATTCATGGGTGTTTTATATATTGTTTTGGTTCTATGTTGAAAGTTTGTAGATTTAGAGTACTTTTTAACAGATTTAAACACACACATATCGGAGGTTAAAAAAACAAAATCATACAATTCATTTTTACATCGAATCTTAATGTAAAACTATAAAAAAATTGTAAACGAATGGGACTTAATAAGGCAATACTTTCACTTTTACTTCGTTGTTTTCAAAAGAATGTGCGGGATAGATAAAATGATTACTATCCTAGATAACCACTATCTCGGAAATAGCATATGCTAATGTTCATATAATCATTCGCATCATTTGATTATCTAATTGACAGATTATTTCCACTCCCTAAATTTCAATTTTCATTCTACACAGTTTGTTAACTGTCAGCGGCTTCTATTTCTGGCTACTGCAATAATCGCCTGCTTCTAATGTCATCAACCTATCACGATTGCTGTTTATTTAATCACATCATTCTTCTGAATGTAAGTGTATAACTTAGTGATGTTGTACTGTACTCTAAAACACTGAGAGGAGTATTGAATTGAGATAGGAAGAATTGGTAAATCCTATCGACATTTTAAAGAAAATTTATAACTAATACGCCTACAGTATTTACATTTTAAATAAAATTTTTATAACTCATTACATTTTTTATAACGTATTAACTAGATACTCTATTTTTGTTAACCTTCCAAATTCGAACTCATAAACATATCCACGTTCTTTAATCTTCTTGGTTTTGCTCCAAGAAAACAAGGGCGAACTTGTTCACATATTTTGTAATAATTATTGGGACTTTGTTAGTTTTATTTGTTTTCCATAGGATAATTCATCAATTACCTTCTTTTACTGTGTGAAGAACGGGAACGTCGGATGATAACTTTAAGTGGGTCTCGCAAAAGCTGAATCATATATTTGAACATTTTATCCATATTACTGTTTATATTATTCTTCATATTTTTTATTTATTATTGCAAATAATAACTAGGATAAGGTAAACACAGTGCGTTGTCACCATATTAACCTTATGTGAAAGAAATAAAACTATATATCTCTTCCAGCGAAACTGAAGAAAACTTGGTACTTCATCTAGTTTTTATACACTGGATTATTGAAAACAACATTTCAATATCAAATTCCCATAGCATCCAATGTGTATACTCATTTCCTACGTTATCCTTATGGAGACAATTTGTTTATGTTTATTTTAGGATTCAAGTTGATTTTAATTGATTTCAGGCTCCGTTAAAATGAATTATTTGATAATTTGGAATTCGCTGAATTTTTAATGTTTGGAATGGGGCTATTGAAGTTTGTGGTCTTAACTTAATTTATTTGATAGTATTAAAAATTATTTTAACAAAATATTAATAACTTACTTCAGGTCTTAATAATGAATTTCTCCTAATGTAAATGCTACAGATGGTTGTATCTTTCTTGAATGAAAGAAAATTAAAAACAGGTTTAGCGACTAATTAAAAGTGACACTTAAAAAAATCTTCCATCTCAGACCTGCATAATATTGCGAGATAAACTTCAGACCTGCCTAAAAGTTGGAACTGCTTGTTATTAGGACTGAATGCACCCCTTTTCTGCAAGTCCCGTTCTGTTTTATATTTGCTCTTGATTTTCTCTGGGTTATATTTATTTGAAGTTTAATTTTTAGACATAATATTAATATCTATATTTGTCCTTTAAGTATTGAAATTAAGTAACAATATTGCAATAAACATTTATTTTCTTAGTATGTTTCAAATTTAACGTATTTTCAAATATATTTACTTATATCATCGTCCAAGCGTTACTTATTCAATATTATGTAATTTTTTTATAGTCCCTAAATGCACGGTATATCTAAGATAACTACATTCAAATTAAAACGTGATTGCTTTGAACACGAAAAGTTCCTTTTCCCAGATGCAGGGTTAAAGTAAAATGGCTCGATCTCAATATCATAGAAACAATTTTAAAGATAATTTTCTTGCAATGATCATAACCCTGAGGCTCTTTGTTGATAACTCAAAGATTCAGTACCTGGTGGACCGATCTTTGCTAGATATTATTTCATCCAATCAAATCAAATCAAATCAAATCAAAAAAATATTTATTTCGCTTTTATAGTTTTAAACAAGGGTTCACAGAATTGTAATTAAAATGCTAATTACAAAGATACTTAATTATTACTGATATTAAGCGAGATATATCCCCACATAGAAAAATCCATGCGTTAAGATTAGTCTTTAGTTGACATTTTTGAAAAAGGCTCAAAGAATTTAATTTATTTTCAGTTGCGTTGATGGCTTACTAATTACTAAAATTATTTCACTCTAAAAAACCACTATAAAAATGTATGTATTGTAATGTTTATAAACACATTGTTTTCATACTGCATGGACTTTTCCTCACACGCAATATATTTTTCCTACATGGTCTTATATAGTTTGAAAACAACCTATATGATTAATTAATTAGTTAGCTCACATTTACATTGTTTTTTTTTGCTACCATCGCAACCCAAAAGAAAAATCCTGACTTTATTCGACTTTAAAATTATTTTGTTTGCATAATTCGATTCTCTTTGACATAGTAACCTGCAAATTACACGTTCTTAAGACAGAAATTAATTATTTCCAGACTTTAAAGGAAATACTAGGTCTTGTTTATGAAAAAATTGTGCAATCAAGTAAGAAAGCAACAACCCATACAACCAATTAGTCATCCAGACATTTCTTATACAAGAGTATAGGATTTCTCATACTGAACTGAATTAAAAGCTAGGATATTTTCGTCCTATAAACAACTTTATTATAAACCTAATATGTTAGACATTGTTTATTCAGTAAATGATTAGTTATTTTGTCGTATTGGCTCTACGCTTTAATGCTCATTTGTAGGGTGGCTTGTTTTCTATTTGTCATTTGTTTCCAACAAAGTTTATCCAATCAATGTACAATAGGTATTGCAAATAGCAAACTTCCTTTTACAATGAAACGATAGCTTGCTTTATTGGTACAACAGCTAACTTTATAGACATTTTTTTCGAGAAAACTGATTATGTCAACAGTTTATATCAACAGAAGCAATTTAGTTTCGTGTTAATGATTTCTATATCAACAATTTTACTTTAATAGGGATACACAGATTTACTCATTAGTATTTTTTCCATAATCTTATTTTTTTAGTAGCTCCGTAAATTTAATGTGAAATCACCTAGATATTCCTTATTATGTTAGAATAAGACATCACAACTCTTCAAGATAGGCCTAATAATTAACAACGATAATTGTCCCCAAATAATAATTAGTAAATTCTATTTACTAACTATTAATGTTTGATTTAATGTTGATCATTATTATTTTTGTTACTTAAGGTTCTGCACTAGTATAAATAATTAAAAGCAGTCTTAATAAATATTGATATTCCTAAATTACAAGGCGTTTCAAATTTGAACGGCCGTTGGTTTGCAGTAAAAGAGTCATACGCAATTCGATAGACTTAAATAGAACACCGCATTATTTTCACGGTTTTAGCAATTGTCCCTAATTACCAGTATAGTCACGAGGAGTGCAACAATGCGTAAAAAGTTTTCAACGATGAAAGAAATATTTCATGCAGCATATGATTTGAATTTTAGATGGCTGACTCCCTGAGTTAAACGCACTTTTTAATTTGTATTCCTTCATTACACGTTTTATATTATATAAAAAAGAGTTATAATTATTTGGTGAATATTACCTACGGTTTAATTGAATTAAAAAGTTACACTTCAAATATTTTTATTTTATGACGCAAATATTTTCTCATTTAGTTTTACTAATACCTTACAGTACATGTACTAGTAGCTTATAACTTATACCGACTTGATACAATTGAAATATTCTAAAACAAGTTGCGTGCTGGGAAAAATAAACCGTGTGGCATAAGATTAATTAGATTTAATTATTAAGAGCTATCAGAGCTATTAAACTTTCGAGTTATTAGAATTCCTTTGCTTAGTTTAAAACTGTTATTTATATACTTTCAGAAATAATTGATTGTTGGATTGGTTTCTAAACCTCTTTGTAGAGCAACGCACGCAGAACAAAAAAATTCAAGAAGTGGTAAATAAAAAATTCAGATTTTCATAACTCTATTTCTGCTAGAGATTCATGATAGACGGCATGGCTGACTCTTTAATCTGTTATCCATGGAAAGATGATTTTCATACTTTTAACACGTATGACAATAATATTTTACTCCTACTCCTACAGCAATATTTCATTACAAGCAGTCTTTATTATCCAGTTGCATTGCCTAGATTTAGACGCTAAATTTCATTAGAACGATAGTAAAATCATGTAGTTGCAGTTATGTTTAGCCATTGAGAATGGAGGTAAGGTCACTCATAAATTAGTGATGGAGTAACCATACTCACTTATCAAATATAGTGACCACGAGATAACTAATATATTTAACCATAAAGTAAAAATAATTATATAAAAACAAAGTTATAAATTAGTCAAATATATTTGCCATTATGTCAATCCTTTGTTATATATTAAATGCAATTCTTTACGCTTATAAAATATGGCTTATTAAGTTGCATTCACGAAATTTTTTTTTAATTGAATATTTAAGATAAATTCTGGAATATCTTAAAGAATACAATACAATTTTGTGAAGACTCTAGTAAGTAATAAGCTATTACTCGGCCGTCTATAGGATTTACGAGTGGTTGTCAATAAGTCTTAACAGGATATTAGGTGTCTTAACGATACCTCTACGTCCTGCCATAAAATAAATTGGTTCGGATATCCTAACAGCTCAAGGGATGACTTATTATAGACTAGCTGTTGCACCAGTTTCCTAATAAAAATGTTAAAATTTGTTCTATATATGAAAAGAACAATGAAAGTGAAATCACGTTAGCTGTTTATTAGAATAGGATTAAATAAATAGTAGGTAACCACATAGTCTCTTTTAATTAACATTGGGATTTTTATGTCCCACGAAGAGTAGCCCTCGAAGAATTATAGGAAACTGACTGGCAGGTGTAGCAGACACTACACTAGAAAACCTACCGATTTAACGCTCGAAATTATGTTTTTGAGCCTTACATCTTTGTAGTTGATTATGTCTACTCACACACAGACAAAAACTTTGATTTATTTATATGGATGATAATAGCTGCTGTAATTTTGGTTTAAAGTTTTACCTTTCAAGCAATTCGAATATTATATGTTAAAGTATACATGAAAGTAATGACTGACTTAGAGACGGAATTTTTAATTTTTGAACGGCCGCCATTTTGCGTTGGAGCATGATGCGACCGCCGGCTTACGGCATTTTGTTTCTTTTAACAAGCTCTTTAAAATAAGCAGTCGCTCGAGAGGGGTTTACATTTAACATTTTGGGGCTACCCTCCCCAAAAATCTAATTAAATTTAATTCTGCAGGGACAGAAATTAAATTTACATAAAAAAGTAGTTTTTTTAGTACTTAAAGGTATGTAGAATATAGCTTTGATATCTGGCTTACTTTAAAAGAGATTAAATCGGTCCGGGACTTTGGTGACACACAGTAGATATGTGTTGAAGTAGTTTGTTGGAAAAAAATATGATGTGTCACATTAATAAGCGGTATCCTATAAGTTGAACCACAAGCTTAATTATTTTTTTAATTTCCCCTTTCAACAAGAACATTGGTAATTACATGGTAGACTTTGGACTAATAGCAGAGTAATAAGCAATCAAACCGCAATCAGAAAGATGCAAGGCTAGGAGTGATTAACAAGGTCATTGGGTGGAGGTGGGGTGAAAGGTTTGCGCGGGGGGGGGGGGTAATAGGGGATGAGAAGTGAGGGTGATATCTGACATTACATTGTTGTTTGTGACGACAGAGCTGATCTTTGCATAATGATGAATTTTATTAACCTCTACTTGCTGAAATCGTTTTGCTTCATATTAATTTTAAAAACCTAATTATTAGGTTTTTCACATATATTGACACTTACTAGGTTTTTAAAGAAGCAGTTAGGAATAAATAATTTTAGTAATAATGGTGTTAAAGGCATGTTTTCTTCTAACTAAATAAGAATTCTTTTATGTATATGATTGGCTTCATATTTCTTTTTACATAAAAATTAAGAAAAAACCGTTAAGTGGTAAATATATCACAGTGTGATACCACAACAAAACATTATTGCTATTTCCTTTATTTCCTAATTGAGAATTAACGCTATGTTTAGCTTTATAATTGGAGTTTGTTTTTCATTCATCCAGATTATTGGAGATAATCTTTCAATAATTGCTATTTAAACACTGATGGCAATTTAGGATGTTATTTCACAATTTTACGGTGAATTGAATGCAAAATAATTACAGCACGATTCCTAGTAAAATATCTCATCGTATTGAAATGAGAAGTATTTTGTAATATATTGCTGTAAAAACGTTTAAAAGTGCTGTTGTGTAATAACACATAGTATTTTTAAAAAACGTTTAACTCATAATTATTAGAGCTATATTTTACTTATAAGGTAGATACACTTTACATTTTACAAAATTTCGTATTAAAAATTTTTTTTACGTGTATTATAGTGATTGCTTTATGATATGAACTGTGTTATACGTTAGGAACATTCCATACATGTACGTGGAAAAACCATGTAGGTACACTTAAAAAACGTGATATAAAATTTTAAGGAAAATCTACCTTATCAGTTGAACACAAATTAATTGATCTTTAAAAGTGTGCCACAATTTTAGAATCGACCTGTAATGGTGTGTTTAAAATAATCCCTTTACCTCTTGAAACTAAATATTTTATTAATCTTTTAAAATATTATAATGATTATCGCTGATTTGTTTGTAAGCCTATGCATTAGCACACCTCAAAACCTGGATAGACAACATTGTAGCATCCCCCTCCCCACAAGCCTCTCTCCCGCCCTCCCCTCCCATCATCCGACACCTCCCCCAACCCTCCCCCCCCCTATACTATCAACACCTCTGAGACACCTGTGATCCCTCACCCCAATGTTTAGCATATGATTATCAGTCTACAAGTCCCATAGCTTTTTCGTTTGCCATATCACGTCTATACAGTCTGACATTGACTTGTGACTTCATACTGGTTTAGAATACCTCAAAATTCTTTCTTTCCCTGTGGCATTCTTTTTTACTCAATTTTGTAGAAAAAAAGACCCTTCATATTTAATTTATTAAAGTGAGGGTAGCACTTTCATCTTAAGGCTCGTAAGAGGTATTGGAATTTTATATTATCTTTCTTTCGAAGACATTTTATTCAAATACAGGGTGAGGCAATGAGAAAACCACAATTTATAAAGAGTAAAAAATTAATACTATTAACTGTACCCTTATGTATTAATTTTTACACTTATTAGCACATCAAAGCAAAGCTTGTCTTGACCCATTTTGGCTTGAGTAACATATTTTTTAATTTATTGAAAATATATCTACATATCGAACCGAATTCACTGTGGTTACTTTGTTTCCGCAATTATCTTAAAAAAATGTCCAAAAATGTTTTCTGTTGAAACTCCACAACACACAATCACTCAACTGCTGTGTAAAGGCTTGGGATAAAGCCCTTTAGGATTTTCAGCACTCCAATGCCACATGTATTTGTTGAAGTGGCTAGAAAGATAAAAATTTGCTTCATCAGACATGATTAGCAGGGTAAAAACATTCAGCACGATTCTTGATTTTCAGCATTTCTAGAGAACATTACTCTTCCGTTGTTGTCTGGCTCTTTTAAATCCAGCTTGAATCTTGTAAGGTTGGAAATGAAGATCTTGATGCAAAAGTCCTCGTAGAGTTCTGTTGGAAACCTGGAGAGCTAACGTTGGCTTCCTGGAAGACCTCTTTTATTTATTATTTTTTTTAATTGGATTCGGAGTTACTGCGACTAGCGCTTTTTCATCATTGGCTGGTTAAGATTTTTTGAGGGTTTCACCTATTTTTTGTCGCTTTGACCTGTATTCTTAAATAATGTTACCCAGAACTGTTCTTTATAATTTTCCTATATGAAATTACACCAAGTCGACTGACGATGGAAGGTTTTATAAACAATCTCGGAGTTTGCAAACGAATGAATAAATGAAATGAAAGAATGAAAAAAAATACTTTTTTACTGAGGCAAACTTTAGGATCAAAAGGTTCTTTCTTAAAGTTAACCTCTTAATCTAAGTACAAAATATTACTTCATTAAATCAACATGAGGAAAAACTATAAGCTGAGTAATACCATAAGTAAATTAAGTAAAACAAATGCCATTCCAAAATAATAAATACACCGCGTACACTCACACATCCATCCCCGCTGCAGATAGGGCCTAAGCCTAGCGCACGCTATCCCGCTCGCTACTACAGTCACCCAGGTAAAAGGAAATGATTCTTCCGTATCACTGTCAGCCGAATACGATTTCCAATCGATTTAATTTCAACAGGAAGAGAATTCCGAAGAATCACTGTTCCATAAAAAAGGTTATTCAGCTAAAGCAAGGAGTTCATGACCCTAAAGCATCACTCTTACCAAAGTGGCATAATTAAATTGAGCTTATAAACACATCTTATTCGAGAGAGAAAAAAATTGTGGTGCTTTCGTTGCCTCTCCTCGTACTGTAGCAAAAGGAGAAGTCAATTTTATGAAATAAAATGATAACAATGAATTATTATTGATTCTCAATTCTTTCGATGATACGTTCTTGGTTCTTTTGGAAGGCGACCACGGTTTCGAGTATTAATTCACCTCATCTTCGGGCTAACACAAAAACATTTTACTCAGTGGTAGAGGTCGTTAACAGCAAGTTAAAAAAGTACTTGTTTTTGAAAAATTTAAAACAAGTACATTGCAGCAAAAACGAACCCAACCCTTAAACATTCAAAGGTCTGGGTTAACCGTGGTTACCTTCAAAAAGGAGCAGATGAAGGACAATTGACGGAATAAAGGTAATAATACTCCATTTTCATTTTAACTTGACAAAATGTGAAAAGTTTGTTTTGATGGTAACTTGTACCTCGCAATATATGCCGAAATGGTGTACAAAGCTAATTAACTCCCGTGGTCCGATAACTTCAGGCTTTCAGTTAATGTATCCATGTTATAGTATGTTATTTACTCATATTCACATTAAAATACCCTTTATTGGTGGTTGACGTCGCATATGATAAAATATAAATAGCAATGACAAAAAATTATTTCTAAACCAATGTATTCTTACATGCTGCCTTACATTACTTCATGCAATAATATTTAGAGTTCCAAAAGAATGCGGCAGCCAGTAAATAAATTCAGATCCTTAGTTGTTATTGTAGAAAATTAAAATAAAATGGGAAAGAAAAGATTTGTCAAGAAATGATTGATTAGTAACAGTTATACAGCAGAGAATGCTAAAATCATGTTCAATTCGACTAGTCGGAATTTATGTGAGTTAAAAGTAGGCATTATTACCTTCGTTTAAAATCAACATCCCCATTAAAACCAACCAAAGAAAAGCAAACTCCCTCATGCAGTTCTGGTCATGTCGGTGCTGACGTAAACTAATAACTAAAGTATTTTGATCGAAATCTTTAATTGTTCTAGTTAATACCTGGAATTGTTATCATTATACTCAAATTCAAACGCACGCTGGGTATCATTTTCGAAAGGTAGAAAAAGGAAGTTAGAACTATTAAACTTAGTCTTTAAGGGTATAAATAATTTAGTAAAATCTCCAGTAAAAATATTTTTAAAATCCCTAATTATAACTTTTGTCTGAACATTTGGCAAGTATAAAAAGACAAGTCGACCTGTAAAAAGAAACCAACATTAAAAAACCGTAATCAAATAATTTTAAATATCTTACATAAAATATTTCAAATATTTTTAATTTTAAACTTGTTTGTTTGGGAAATCCTAGTACATGTAGGTAAGAACAAACCATATTTTACAATGTGTAACGTAATAGTCACTGTTAATCCCATTAAATATCTCGCGGTTTTGATACGGTTGGCTGCAATTAACTTCAGACATTAAATTCTGTGCACAGTAAGGATCTGTATGTTAAACATAATTAATATGTTATGTAGTATATAATGTAGTCAAATATATATTATGTAGAATTATGTAGTACTGAACAATGAACGTATCCATTTTAAATGACCCAAGGTATATATAAAGTAATTTTTAAGCAGAACCGTTACCGATGAAAAATCATCCATATTGAATATTTGTAAACATAAAACAAGAGTGGGCAACACTTGCATTTTAAATTCAAACAGCGATAAAACTGTTTAAACAAAAATCAAGGTCTCCTAGTGTTTACAAACGCTGGACAGTTAAAATGAATAATTTTCATGTGTCTCTTGATTGCTTCAGTTAACACATTTTAGTCACCATATATCTTGCTACAGTCGACTCTCGCTAACTCGAAACTCCACGGGACTGCGATTTTTCTTCGTGTTACGTATAGTTCGTCGTAGGCATAGTTCGAGTTATAGAGGTAAAACAAATGAAAATTCGTGATACAGAGGTAAAGAAAAATGTAGATGATTCCATACATCTCCGGCAAATCTAAGTTTTTAACTTATTTAAATATATAAATGAAAAATACAATATTTATAATAACCTGTAAAACGCGAAAACAGATAATAGGCCGTATCATATTAATTCTGATTGAAAAGTCCGTAATCTTCCTCTGCTTACACATGTAAAAACAATTAATTACAGTATCCATCACAATTTTTATTAAAACAATTATTTCCTTAACTTGCCTGTTTTTCAATTTCTACATGGTTTTTTTATAACTGTTGATAGCCTACTAGTGGGTGTACCTGGAATATTAAACCTGATAGCGACGTCTTTCTTCTTTACCGTTTCGTCGTTCACCAACTTTATTTCTAATTTTTCACCAACAGTCAATACTTTGGGTTGTCTTTTCGCACTTATTCTCGAATATTTCACACACTCGAAAAGCCCCGCACAAGGTAAACATACTCGAGACTACAGACAGTCTATGGCGCTTGACCCTATATATGATTCAGCGACAGGTTGCATCCTGTATACCGGAATTTCGTATTACAGAGGTCCATTCTGATAACGTCGTGGTATGGAGGTAAACTTCGAGTTATGGAGGTAAAGCGCGAATTGAATTCGTCTTATCTATTGAACTTCGTGTTATAGAGGTAATTTTTGTGTCCTTCGAGTTATAGAGGCAAAATATAACCGAAAAATTAGTTCGTGTTATGTATAGTAATTTCTTTGAGTTAGACAGGTTTTTCCAAGGGGATTAAACATAATTCGTGATATCGAGGATTTCGTGATATCAAGGTTCGTGTTAGCGAGAGTCGACTGTATTTAATACTATACCATTTAATCTTATTTTCAATATCAGGAGTTAACTATGACAAACGAGGATCAGCACTCAGTCAAACAGTTTATATTGATATTAAATTGCATTCCACAACTTCTCGTTCAACGCTTTGCAGTGGAATGATGCGAGAGTATGACAAGCTGACGCCTCTTCTGATCGAGCCAAACATATTATTTTAGAGGCTACTAAAACATTTACAGTCGTGGAAAATTATTTAATCGTAGATGTAAACGTATTATACTGTCCAATCTTTGTCAACATATTTACACAATTATTAATCAATCACTAATAATTCTTTTTGCATGAAAACTATATAATATAGTTCTATATGTAATTTCTATAAAATAGAACAATATAAGATTTTTTAAAGAAAGCAAATATTACTGCTAAACCAACCTGATAATACTGTACTCACTTTCTAACAACTAAATTGAACTGTATTCTGAATTTTCCTAATGCTATGTTATACTAAATTAAATATGCACATACGTTAATTGCCAAAGTAATAAAAACTATTTAATAGTCTCACACTTTTATTAGCAGGTTCATTTTTATTTGCTAGTTTATTTTTACCTTGTCGAAAGCCACTCAACACTTCAAAACACAAATATTCCTTTAAATAAACTTGATTAGATAAATACTTCTTAGCCTCTGATTGTCAAAGTTCAATTCTTTGCCTATGTGTCAACCTAAAGTTCTTTTAACGTAAACAGAAAGTCTGTGGGCGAACTTAGATTGGTTTGCTTGTATCACTGGAGCAGTAAGTGAACTATCATGTACAAACTATTCCATTCTTTAAATAAAAAGATGTTCGTTGATTTATTTGTTAATAATTAAATTATTTATAATCAAGTAATAGATTCTTCCACGAAATTCGTGAAATAGAACAAAAAATATCTATATATGATTGCTTTTACCTAAAAATAAACCATAGAGGCTCATAAATCCTCTTATAAATGTAGTAGCATCTTCTTAAAATAACGTAAGATAACGTTATAAGTGCTCACGATTTTACTGAAATGTAAATAAACGTCTGGTAAACATTTTTTTATACTTTCAAAAAAAAAACTAAAAATCTAATGAAAAAAACTAAATAGAAACCGAACATAATTATTAAAAATAAAATCAAAATAGTCTTTCATGTTTTGATGATGATATACACTATGTTGATATTAGTACATAGAAAGCCGTCATGTCATTTGTAGGAAAAACTACTCAAAAATTGAACTAGAAAACTAAAAAATATATGCTTTGATTGCATTCATATTTTTGCACATTATAGTAGTTAATAAATTTAAGTTACCATGTACAGAGAAGTCTTAAAATAAATATCAAAAGAACTCACATTTCAAAAGATCCTTACTTAATTTATCACTGATAATATTGTCAATAACATAGTTTTAAAATACACTAAATTAAGCAATGACAAACTGGGTTGAAGTAAAGTTTATGTTTGTACTTCAGACGAAAAACTCTTTCGCTTTACAAAAGCAATGACGGTTGATGATTTGCATATATTCGCTCATGCAGGGAGCAGTCATCTGTAGATAACATAAATTTAAATACATAATCATAACTTCAGTTTGAATTTATTCCATTCGTAGGATAAACTAAATCAACCATCCTACAGTTTTGAGATCCCCGTAAACAAGACCAAAATAGTTTAGACATTGGAGTTATTGTTGTTTCAAAAATATCAATAATGATAACGCTTTAATGATAATTTGGATTTCAAAGAGACCTCCTAAATTTGTCTATCTTAAAAGTGAAGATGTTCCTTCATGTTTTGTCAATGTAGAGTACATTATATTAAAGGTTGACAACTTTGAAAAGAGCCTTTCAACAGTTGCGTTTTTGACTGGCATTCCTCAGCATGACGAAATTTTGTGAAACCGGTTTATAGTGATCATCTAAGACCTAATAGGGAACCTTTATACCAAATTTCAGGTGCCTAGGTCTTACAGGATTAGAAATAAGACCTCGAGAAAAATCAGCAGAAGGCTCTTTTGTAAGTTGTCGACCTGTTTATAAATCAATAAGCAGAGAACCTCATTTGTGGTAAAACTATACAACGAGTAACTGAACCAATATGTATCTGTCAGTTTAATGAAGATGAATTGTATTTTTGTTTCTAGCCCTAAAGTTGAAACCTCTAAGTTTAAAGTAATTATTGGAAACTTGGTTAAATGACTTAAATGTAAACAATTCATTTGACATATTCATTTGACACATTCATTCATCTATTCACAGACTCGGTATTTCCATTTCCATTTACTGATACCATTTACCATTTCCATTTACTGGGTATTTTATTTCCGTTTACTGATATCAGTTACTGAAAACGGTTTAAGGTATGCGAAGAAATTAAGTCAAATATTTTGTACATGATAACAATTTTTATTTGGTTCCATTAATTTATTATTTATTATTGATGTAGAAAAACATTCATCTCACTGTAATCATCTTCATTTAAGAACTCTACACAATGTGTTGTACATAAAATAATTTATGTCAAATACCTTATTAGGGGTCATCGAGCACGCTTTTTTAACTACCTGTAACCAACCTGTCAAGTTGGTATCTGAGTTGTTTACTTAATATTTGCATAATTTTGTATGTAAGATAAGCAGTTATCTTAAAGAAAGGAAAGTATAAAAGATAAAACTAAACAGAGTCAAATTAATTATAAGATGATAAAACAATGGTATGCACAAATAGAGTGGTAAAAATGAAAAAGGCCCCTGTAAATGTGTTAAAAATAACTGAAAAATTATTTGCAAACAATTTAATAATAGAAAATTAAGATTAGTTAGAGTATCTGAGGTTCGATA
Source organism: Flexamia atlantica (assembly GCA_035578135.1). Classification (NCBI taxonomy): domain Eukaryota; kingdom Metazoa; phylum Arthropoda; class Insecta; order Hemiptera; family Cicadellidae; genus Flexamia; species Flexamia atlantica. The sequence continues at coordinate 16,819,519 of JAQJVK010000014.1, read as the reverse complement.
TTACATATATTATGATCCTTAGCCAATGAATCTAGCTAATTAAAATCTATGAATAGAATGAAATAATCATGGTATTTTAAAAGAGTGCTTAAAAATGTATGTAAACTGTTGAACAACAAATTTTTGTCTTTTCATACCTGAATTAAACGAAACATTACCCATTTTAAGAAAAATCTAGATAAAGTACACAATTAGACGTAAAAGATAAGAGAAAGACTAGAAAATTGGCATTGACGTTGTCTTAGTAGTCACGCACATAATGACTTGACCATTTAAGCTTCTTTTAAAACAGCTTTGATTGCGAAAGTTCACTAAAGGTTTGTACAAAGGAAACTACGTCTTTCAAATATCTTGGACATAACTTCCCCATTTTTAAATACATAATATATTGATTTCCTTTTCTTAAATCTTTTTTGTTCTGTTAATGCAATGAAACAAAGAGAGCTATATTTGATTTTTCATTTTTTTTAATTAAATGTTTCCTCCTACAAACGTATTGCAACAGATCGTTCTTTAATCTTTTAGATACAGTCTAAGATGCTGGCCACCTCATAACCACCCATGTTATTTTCTATATTTAAGACGCTATCAGACAAAATGTCTTGTTGCGTCGTGTTTTGTTCGATTTTGTGTGCGGCCGGCCTAAGAGGATACTGCGAGCACTATCAGGTGTGGTAGCAGAAGACGCCCTGGGACTGAATAGAAGGACCTTGCGGAAAGTGGTCGGCTTTTTTTGTAAATTCCGCTGTCACCTACACAAGATGGGAATTCCTGTGGATAACTTACTGTGTAGGAAGTGCACTAGACTTCTTGGCCTACCAATGAGTGACCTAGAGGAAGTAACCATCGTCAAGTGGTTGGTTAAGGTTCGTTAAGTATCTGGGCTTTAACGGAGGTGAGGACCTGTGTCTGAGGGTGCATAATAAGCTAATTTGGCTGCGTTGCAATACCATGGTAAAGTGAAGCCATGGCCCTCTTAAAAAAATCTTTTTGGATATAGCTCTGTATCTTTTCGAGGAAGATGACACCAAACCGTATCTAACTGTTTATTATTTTACTTCTTGAAGGATGATCTAAAAAATCCTGTGAAACACATAAGCAAAAATTATATAGGAAAAGTTTATTTTATTTATAATAAAAAGGTGGCAATTGGTTGTAATATGGCATTTTCTGGGTTTAAAAAAATCTGGAAAACCGTCGGTCAGAGGTAAATTATTTAAATGTAAAAATATATTATTAAACTTGCTACTAAAATGGTGTATGACTTGTTTTAAATTCTAATGGTTAACGAGTCTTAGAGCGCAAAATAATAAGTTTTTAGCGATTCTCCCCAAAAATTATGAAAAAATAGTTTTGCCAGTTCTTAACGTATACAAATAAACATTTACAAATTTTGGTGGTCACCATTAAATTCTGCTAAAAACATAGTATCCTGAATCATTGTATTAGTTACCTAGATATTGAAAGCGGTAAACATAGTATACATTTTCCCAGTGATGGCTGATTTTAAGTGGCAGAAATCCCGTGATAGGGCTTAAAGGGTTTTGTTTGTAAGATAAAAAGTCTCCAGTATACGTTCCTAGCAGTTTTCCATTGTTGTTTTAAAGAATTAACAAATGGTTCTATTGGAGCTAATTTCACTAAGTTGTGAAATTTGAGCTCATATCGGATACTGTATACGAAATATGTTACTATTTTTAACTCAAGTATGCTATGCTACAAGCTTATTGCATTCAAATTTACCTATCAATGAAACAAGGAAAACTTTCTCATCCGGTTCAAGTCACGTTGGCGTTAACGTAGAACTAATAACGGAACTATTTTAATCACATTCTGAAACTTTTCTTAGGAAATTATAACCCAAATTGTTGTTTTTTGGAACAATATTTTATTAAAATTCAATACACAGCTCCTGTATGTTTCTACCGATAAATTAATTTTTAATTTGTTAAAATCGTAAATTTTACTATGATTGGAAATTTGTATCAACAACGTTATGCTTTGCTATTTTACATTTTGTAATAAATATTTTCCCTCAATTTCATTAGTTGTTTAATTTGACTGGGCTATTAGTGCTAAATAAACTGCTTGTCTATTAGCAAAAGATTAATTTAATCCGAAGTAAAACAATGAATTAACCATCAATGGGGTAACCATCTTTTTGAGCTTGTCAGTCCTATATGTTTGAACACATTTATTCATTCAATAAACACATGCATTACAATAATTGCATGAAAATTCAAAATACGAAAGACAGCTACAGGATAATTGTAAAATAGCTATCATGACAAAAGATATATTGATAATATATACAAATGTCAAGGAAAAGATTGGAAAAAAACATATAAGTTCGTATGTCAAGGTTTTATTTAAGACAAAATCTCAACTAAGCAAGATAACTGGAGGATTTTACAAGTGTTCATTGGTGAAGTTAGATCACAGATATTACAACTACAAGTATTTTATTCAAGAGAAAACATGCGTTGCAATATACAGTATGGGTAATACGATTCATTATTAATAACTGAGCCAACACATTATGCATATTTGTAAGCACACAAGCGGGCCTAGTCAACATAACCTCTCTCATTAATGATCATGGTTGAATAACAACGCATGGTTTCGGTGTAAATAAGTATTTATTGCATTACATGTTAACTGTTGATTTGATCATCAAACCGTAACTTCTATTATTATATATTATTATTTAAACTAATTCACTATCTAAATTATCAAATCCCTCTACATCATGAAACCTTCCGCATTCGTACCATTTCGAATGAATACCATAAAAATAATTTCTTTTGTTTGTAGTTAAAGGTTCTGTAATACCATTTACATTTAAAAATAAGCATTTAAAAAAAAACTATCTCGAGTCTTTATATTATGAAAAATGGGTTAAAACATAAAGGGTAATCCAAGAGATTCCCTTGAGATTCATTTTCCACCACCAAAGTGTTGATTAATTGTAATTAGTTTAAACGCTTTCCCCGATACCAAAATGTTAATTTTTTTATTTTTTATAATGTACTTTATCCCAGCTCGAATGATGGAGACCACCCCACCTATATAAATAGAGTTCGATTGAAGAAGCAATTTTGGGTTTATTGTAATTAGAGTTACGAAGTATTTCATTTGTAAAACTGTCATAATAAACATATTTTTCTTTTGGACATTATAAACAGTAAAGAAATACGCAACAGTTTAGTCATTGGTGGTTTCCGTTGGAATATCACGTCAACACAAGTCTATAAACTGGTGAATATCTCGGCGTTATGAGGCTTAACTCTGCGATAATGTTATGTTTACCGCCGTGTTTAAAATGTTTACAAAGAACTTCAATTATTATTAACTTCAACATGAATATATTCCAATAACCTTCCAACATGTAGTAAAATATAATCAATAAAAAAATACGCTTATGTATAACTCTTTAATGTACTTCAAAATAATACATTATTGTTATATTATCATGATTAATTAGCATCTAAGATGTTTTTAAAATATTTTACAAATAAAAAGTTTTCATACGTATTACATTTATTATATTTCTCAAAATACTTTCTACTTAACGAATAACCATCGTTTCATAAACTTAATTTCTTTGCCCTCAATTTTTAAGCATCATAGCACCAGTCACAGGTAACCATGAGCCCAGTTGGACTGGTGCGCCCGAATGGCAATGCAAGTGACCACTGTGCCCAGTAGGGCTAAGGGTTTTGACAGTTTTATAACTACCGTGCCCAGTTGGAGTAAGTCCGATCCATCTAATATCAAACCGAAATATTTGGCGACAAGTCAAGTGTCGCATAGATCTCTTCCCTTTCCACTAGGAGAGTGTGTGTGGTGATTTTTAAAGTCGAGTCGAGATTTGAAATATGCTCGGGAGATTCGGGCTTTTTAAGAGCTGAGCTTTTTAAGATTATAATATGATAGTCATCATTATTTCTACATAATCGTCATGTAAACAATTTTTATTATTAATCGTATACAAAGTAAAATTCTAAGGTAATTCAACTTAAAAGAGCGGATACTGAACTGATTTGAACTGAACTGAACTAAGAACAGATTTATAAATAAATAATACAAAAACATTAAAACAAGTTTTTGCTTAAACCCACAATAATTCTTGATTTGATATATTTTCCAAGCCTAACTTGTCTAGGCTTACCTGATCTTTGAAATTAAATGAAAACCCAGTCCTTATATACCTGCCTCAATACGATTGAAATATTTCCTTTGAGCCTTTGACTGACACATACAGTTAAGTTTTTTCCATGTAATGGTCAACAAAAGCTGAGTTTGTTATATATTTTTTATGGTTTCTAAATAACAATAATCACATTTTTAAGAAAAGAATTAATTACAAAAAATTGTAGAAAAAATGAAAAGATAGAGTGATATAAACTTTTATATTACTATTGTATATGTGTCTTTAATAATAACTCAAAGGAAGTCTCCACTTCAATTATAACAAACAAGGTTTAAGTTATGTTTATTAAAGATGGATTGACTGTGAAAAATCACCTAATATTCTCCAGCACCGCTTTCGTGTAAACGGAGGGAGTAACGACTCAACTCGGGGGGAGTATTTTGCAGTAAGTCGAGTCGAGTCGAGTAGTGTATACTCGACTCGAAAAAGCTTGATTCTCGAATACTCGCACACCCCTACTTTCCACTCGCAACGGGACGGCAGTGTCGGTTGTGTCTGTTACCATCACGATCTGTATCTTGCTCAGGGTAGGGTCAACGAGAGGCCGTGGAGACACCATGCATTAACTACGTGGACAACTCGGTAAAAAAGCTTTTATTTGCAAATACATGATTATATTATTAAATTATTTTTTTAAACTTCATTGGCTTTAAATATTAAATTAAATAGCAAAGCGTTAAATAAACAAAGCTTTGTTAAATAGAAAAATGTCTAGTAAAGTTAGATTTTTTTTTAATTTTGTTTTATTTTATGAGCTTTAGTTTAAGTTTGATAAGAGTTATTTTGAAAAACATGTACACATGAAAAACGCTTGCTGTAAATAAAAACAAATTTATTTTTTAAATTATTTATTTTATTTTTTTATTAGTATATAATTATGTGGTAAAATTCCTAAGTTAACTTGCAAATACGTGATTATATTATTAAATTATTTTTTAAACTTCATTGGCCTTAAATATTAAATTAAATAGCAAAGCGTTAAATAAACAAAGCTTTGTTAAATAGAAAAATGTCTAGTAAAGTTAAATTTTTTTAAATTTTGTTTTATTTTATGAGCATTAGTTTAAGTTTGATAAGAGTTATTTTGAAAAACATGTACACATGAAAAACGCTTGCTGTAAATAAAAACAAATTTATTTTTTAAAATTATTTATTTTATTTTTTTTAGTATATAATTATGTGGTAAAATTCCTAAGTTAACTGGCGCTGCCCTTTACAGAGGGTTGTAAGGAGAGCCATTCAGGATATTGTGAGGCTTAACCATCATATGAAACACTAATCCACGCTTATGATCTCAGCGAGTGTCCAGGATGTAATCTGCATTTTGTAATGATGATAGAACGATATTCTGTATACATTTAAAATTAAGTACAAGCGATTACTGATTAAAATTGTATTCTAATTTACTGATATTTAAAAACTACTAATACGTTTTTTATACACTACGTTAAACGAAAATAGTGTAGTAGTCCTTAAGTTCCTTAATATCAACCAAATAACTATTTTTGTTGTACCGCTTTAAAAACTGCAGTTTTAATTTCATGCTTTGCAGTTCTAAAGAAGCTCTTTTCATTCCAGAAGAGAAAAAGGATCGGCTGGTGTCGAGGACGTCAACTGTTCGTTTATAATGTACTAAAACCTCAAACGTGTGTACGTCAGCGTCGATGGTGAGCTATCGATTCCATCGAGAATGGCTATCGGGGTTTTATTGATTGTAATTCATTGTTGCATTGGTGTCGGTTTAATTGATTAGAGAAACTCACTCAATTCATCAATCGATAGTTCAATGCGTTCGATGCATTGATAGTGGTTCATTGATGTCGGTCTAACCTAACACAAATGAAACAGACAATTAGCTGGTTGTGTGGAATAGCAAGAACAAGATGAAAGTCTCATTGAGAGATATCTTCAAAGGTATTTTTTTGGTTTTCTTAAGTAGTTAGTCTGTTGTATTGAGCGGGAAAACGAAAAATATAGTTTATCACTTGGGCCTAAAGCTGCTTTTCGTTGCTCGGTCATTTTTTGTTAAGTAGAACTTAACCTCATACGAAAATTGTTACTTTAGCCCATAGTAATGAAATATACTATTTATACAATGCGCACGAAAATAATGTAATAATCGAAGGGGTCCCCCGAAAACGTTCTAAACGACAAAAACCTAGTTTTGAGTAATCAAGGGTTGAAAGTTGAATTCTAAAATTTACGGTTTTTTTAAGGTTAGAACTTATAATCATGTATAATCTTTTAATACCCTATTTATAACATCATAATGTAGCATTATATTGAATTTGTACCTGCCATCAAGCATTTTAAAACATTTTACGTTTTTTTTAGGGGTTATGAGGTTCTAAATGACTAGCGCTTGGAACGTTTTCTGACGGACTGCTCTTCTACTTTGGAAGAAAACATGAGGGAGAGTAGGAATACCAACAGAAATAAAAATAAAACTGAATATAAAACAATTTTATTGATGTAAAAGTACAAAAACGTAATGTTAATAAAACGTGATAATGTCATTTTGCTAAAAGTTATCCACATGTGGTGCTTAAAACGTTATTCTACCCACCTCTTTTGGGGGCAATTTCCAGGCCTTGGCTTCTTATTTTTTGAAATATAGGGTAATCCAACTTTTCTATATTCAATCCTGGTCTTATCCTTCCACTTTCCAATATTTACTTCACGTCATTTATTTTTATTTACGCGATTTTGGTCCTTGGGTGACAGCGCAACGACCGGTGGGGATTCCATCTTTCGGAGAGTAGAACGTTATTACCCAGAAAGTCCGTGCAGTCTCGCGAAGCACGCAAACTTTGACAGACGAAATCAGGGCTACCAACTCAAATATCTTCAAAATAAAATATACCACGGTGTAGCTCATGCCCTGGAGAACCTTTTTCACTGAATATCTCCAATTTTGAAATTTTGTCGCTAAGAACGTTTTACGGGGGACCCCTTCAATCCTTAAATTCCTTAATATTAATCAAACATAAGCAGATTTTATTTTTCATATAAGCATCATGCAGTTGTACGTTCATCAATAAAATCCATTTTCTTTTACACATATTTTATGAACGAAACTAGAATATTAAATTTTGATCTCAAGAATCTTGAAGCCTTAAACCTTTAAATGTAAATTAAATACAGATTCTGACTGTAATATTCATTAAATTTTAAATATTATAGTAAGATATGGAGGAATTCCTGCAAATACTGATCATTTTCAATATCATGCGAAATATATACATTGCTATTGTAAGGTCATCGCTCGATTCCATGTCCAAGAACACTCTAATGGACGTTTCCGGTGTTTTACCTCTGCGCGGCTCACATCCTTCTGTGCATCTCTGCTTCTTGTTATCATTTGTATTACATTTTCTATTTAGTAACACTGATATGCAATCTAGATATCTACTTTTATATCTGAGAATTGTGTTGGTTTATATTTTACTTTGTCAATAGATAAATTCATCGTTTTACATCGTAGCCTTTACAGTTTTAGTCAAGACGCTTGTAAAATGCATTGTTACAAATATCGTAGCTACGCAGGCAAAAATGACAGCCGTCCTTTATCCACCGTTTTTGTGACATTCGTCAAGAACGTAATTAAATATTATCACTTTCCCTAATTTATCTACTTTCCTTAATCCAGCAACATCCCCTAATACCTTTTTATTCGTGGCTAATAACCCAAATACCTACATAAAAGACATAAGTGACACAACATTCATAACGCGTCACACGCCTGTCTCGTGCACTCGGCTCTGTCCACTGCAGATGTAACGCTGCCGAGAGTTCATTGTGTGTGCAACTGCAGGTGGCAGTTATTATTTCAATTGTTGATGTATAGGAAAAAATCTATGATAAGTGACAGTTTATGATAAAGTGGTCAAAACTTAAAGGGTGTTCGAGAAATTATTTTCCACAACCGCATTGTTGATTAATGTTGCTTAATTTAAACAGTTTTCTCGATAGATAGTTCTATAAATTTTTGTAACTTTTTTGAACAAAAAGTAATTTTTCCCAGATCGAATGATAAAGACCATACCACCTAAATAGAGTTCATTTTAAGAAGCAACTGAGAACTAAGTAATTTGGGTTGATTGTAGCTAGCGTTACCGTTTTTGATTAATTGAAACGTTAACAGGTTCAGGATAAATAACATTCTTTGAGTGTTTTTTGCATAGGAATAACGTTTTATATAGACTAATATAATATTTCAATGCGTGATGATTAAATTACCTGAGAGAAAATTTAACTTGCATCTAATTCAGATGAATAATGTGATTAAAAGTCACCGGTCATTAACTTCATAATTGAAATATTTTTGTTCATTTCAGTTATTGATATTAATATTCTATTTATTGCTATTGAATCGTTACTGAGGCTATAAGTGTTTCGCTGCAAAAATAACCTCACATTTACTACTGTGTCGTCTACTAAACAGTCGAAATATTATTGGCAATTTTTAAAGTAGATACCTTTTTTCTATCTTTAAATCGATCGTTCAACACTAATAAGAATATAACTCAATTTCTATTGAATAAAATACATTTTTGGTTACCATTCAATGGCAAAGAGAAAATAACACAAATACTATAATCAATAAAATTTTCTCATATACTAATTATCTTTATTCACGACGTCTTTTAAATAATTATTAAATGTAAATGTTCCAAATGCGACTAATCAGTTAACCAATTAAAAGTAAAAAAAAAAAATTCGCTGAGTTAGAGTAATTTCAATGAATCAGGCAAATTTCATATAAAATAGTATTATTATTTTTAAAACGTTTTTCGCTTAATTTTAAAAGTAACCTCACATTTATAACTCTATATCGTCCACTTAACAGTCGAAATATTATTTTAAGTAGATCCCTAATAGATAATTTCCTTTAAAATAAAAAGGAATATGATTTATTACTTTTAAACGTCTATTACAGCTAAAGGAAATACTTTACTTAATTTTTAATTTAAAAAATTATACCTGAATTTTAAACCTTCAAAACCTTTTTCCAATATCATTCAAAATTTAAATAGTAAGTAAAAATCTTATTTTTAATGATAAATTCATAATTATCCATGCAGGTAAGTTCATGTAATTAAGTCAAAAAATACTCCACTATTTATCTAATTATTAATATCTGTGTGATGAAAATTCATGGACTTGCTTGATTCATAGGTCATTACATAAAAGTAATAACATAAATGTACTCCTACATTCCTGCGAACATTGAGCTGCCTTGGCTGGATACCTACTACTTGGAATACATTGTTTATTTTAGATAGTTAATGTTAAATATAATTTACTATTTTAGAAACAATAAAAAGTATTTAGATCTTTTTTTACTATCCTTCTATTGTATTTTTTAATTCATACCAAGTCATTCAACAAGATAGTTGGCTTGCTTTCGTCCCATTTCTGGGAAATGGGAAAAGTTCCGCCACAAGCTGGACTGCTTTAAGGTATCTTTCTAGTGTTTTGGGGGATATTATGTATTAAAAAACAAAAAAAAACTATTTATACAACCATTTTGCTGCTTCTGATTACATCTTTAGGTTATATATTTATATGATCCTTATTCTTTACAATGATTAAATAATCTTATTCATGACCTTTAAATAATTGCTTACAGAACACCCTACATTTTATTAATGACAAAAAGTAAGCCAAATAATACAGTCAACCTAACATTAGATATAGCTAGAAATTTGAGAAATGGAAAAAGTGTCCTTCATGTTCACTAAGGAATGGAGAATATTAGAGTTAAAAAAGGAAATATTTGATACGTAAAGGTTAAATTTCTTTTACCTTTTTATAGAATTAGTCTTAGAAAGATAACTGTTATTATTTATCGATATTTCCAAAAAAGAAAAGAAAAGTAATACACCCTTTATATTGCCAGCATTACCTACCTCAAAAAGTGGCTTATATAGCATTGTAATGGGGCTTATATACAATATAAGACACTTTGTAATATATTTTTGATAAACCAATAGGATATCTTAGTCCAGCTTAAAATCCGTATAATTGAGCAACATGAAATTAAGTTAAGCAACATTTACATACTAGAACAGGACAGGAATCGATATTTGCCTAAGTATTTGCTAACATAATTTTTAATATGTATTGCATTTTTTATCTCAGTATCTCCGAGTATATATTAATAGGCAAGCATGAATGCATTGTCACTTTTTTCAGACATTGCTGGTAAACAAGTGATTAGAAAGGTTTTTTCATTAAGATGTGGACAATTCCTTCATAATTACGTTATATTTTTCTTATACATAACAATTCAATTTGACAAATCATATAGCATGGACCGGTTACTAAGCCCAAGGTGGTTACTGAATTACAACAAAATTATGAAATCTAGTTTCACGATTTATTTAAGGCGTAGTAAAAGCAAAACCCCTTTATTTTCTAGTTGAATTTAAACCAGTAGGCGATCTCTAGTCTATTTACATTTTCTGCAAATTAAATTTACTCCATCCTGCAACAATGAAAACTGACGCTACGCGAATCGCCGTGGTGGCGGCGCGGCGGCATGTTACATGCATTAAACTGAAATCGATAGACCCATGTCGCATGCGAATTCAAGCACAAACGGGGATCTGAATTTAATATCGCAGTTTGAATACGCAAAGCAAAATTCTATATTCAATGAATGAATGAATGAATGAAAATAATTTTTTACAATTAGTCTTTTTAACAACAGAAAACAGTCTGCGCTAACAAAATTCATCAAAATTAATCGTAACACTCGTAAACAATCTTCTGTTGTTGACCGTGTGTTTGGTTGACAGAAATAACTGTACATTACATTTTTTTAGTAAAACTACTGGTGAAAAAAGAAAATTTCAAAGCTTATTTATAATTACAAACAATTAGAAGAATGGTGTGTAGTTGTCCATGCGCCGATCATAAAAACTTCAACAATGTCGAAATCCGTCGACGGCGACACTGTCTCTCTTGAACGTGGATCTAGGTGTCGGCGGTTTGCCATCTTCAGCTATTGGAAATCGTTAGAATCCTTGCCTATAAAGGGGAGGTATTGTTTCCAGGCATTTATAGGGATTTTTTTTTGAAATATCAATATTGAATAACTGTTCAACAAAATATAACATACAGCTTTAATATAACCTGCGTAGTAAAAAGGGCCTGCCAGTTTAGAGATTATTGGCTGCCAGATGCTGGGTTAAAGATATCTCAATTATATAGTTGGCCGATAAGGAAATTTCAACTTCTTCATTTATTGCACGTTACTAGACACCATATAATCGTTGAACTTGTTAGCCTAATATGTTTTCTTTTAATCTCTGTATTAACAAAGATTGTTTTAGTTGTTATTTTTTCAGCAAGTTATTATGAAGGTTGATGCGTGGATTTGCAGACTTTCGTTTGCTTAAGTCCTTTGGGACGTTTGAAGGTGACAAAGCTTAATGGAAGGATAAAAATCAAACATATAAACACATAACACAGGTTGGCCGGAAATAATCAGCTGTTGTTAAGATTTTAAAATGTAAATGTCGCTTAGCGAAATAATGTGTTTGTAGTATCATTCAGTTTATGAAGCAAACATTCAAGAGTGATGACTTTATTGGTAGCTTTTAAACATTTTATAAGAGTATGCAAGCCTTTTATACAAACAATAACATGTAAATTTTTTCCGTAAAATGATAAGTTGATTGATTTATCATTGTTAATATTAAAATTATAGACTGAGATTCATGTTAAGTATTGTGACGAACTTCTACATTTTATTTGCATTATAAGAAATAAATATTGAACTATAATGGGGCTACGTAGAAAAACAGTGTTTACATGATTAGCTATGCTGAAAACATTTTCGTATTAACTTTTCAACCGAAGGTCCAATTTCAAAACAAACTATCAGGATATGCAGATACGTGGTTGTTGGGGACAACTTTATTTATAAAGGGTCCAAGAACTTTTGCCATTTAATTCCAGTAGGTTTCTAGTGTTGTTTGCTTTTTAAGCTTACTTACATTAAATCTACTTCTTTCAGACAAGTTGAAAAAAATATGAAGTTGAAAAAAGTTTTTTCATAAAAATATTGGAAAAAATCCGTAACAATTGTGTGTTTTCCGTCTTTTGCAATTGTTATTTCTAAAAAGTTGATTTCTTTATTTTGTATCTAAGATGTGAATTGAATTAATATATATATATATATATATATATATACATACACACACACACACACACACGCCCCGTTGCAGCAGACCTGCATACTCAGCGAATTTCGAATGCAAAAACAAAATATTTTCATCCAACATAGCAAGAGACGTTTTTGTAATCGTCATACAAATAACATAGATAATGAGTACGCAGGTTTGCTGCAACAGGTATGTTGAAACTGAGTTGTTTGTAATTCAATATTTCGTAGATCTCAACTATAAGAAGCCATAAACAATGTTTTATCAGGATATGTTGAGAAATAATAAAGATATCGAATTTTTTATTTCCCATAAGGATATTATGGGGAATGATTATGCAGGTTTGCCGCTTTAAAAATGGAAATATTGAGGATTTTAGATTAAAATACATTGGTTCGCAACTAGATGAAGTCCAAAACAAAGTTTAATTAAGATATGTTAAGAAATATCTTACATATCCAAGCCGCCAGTAACTTTTGAGTAAACCGTAAGTCTGACACCCATCAACTATACTGGAATAAAACGTCTCCGTGAGAAAATCCCAGCAAATATATTAGCTTTTTAAGCGATGCAGTTGTCCTTATGGGTAAATATAATGAGATGGGTTGAACAGCTGATGTTATTATTTGTATATACAATTATTTGTTTACTTTCTCCCAGCGAAGTGGGATACCATCATCTAGTGTAATATAAATCATATAAATAAATATAAATCAAGTAATGATTAGGAAGAAAACGAGTAGTCTATAAGCAATTATAATGTGTGTGTATTGCTTATATTCCTCGTTGATCTTATTGTAACAAGCAAGAGTGTACAAATATAGCCTATACACTATTTGAGTATTACTTTACAATTACAATAAATTTGGAACTCCGGTTAAATACATATAGTATATATGAACACCTATTGAATGCTTCAAGATATACTTCACTATTAAAAGGCCACGATATTATTTAGCTTACATTACTTTTCTAAAGTAAAAATAAATACTTACTACAAGAAGATGATTGAATTTTTATGCATGACAATAAGGTAATCTAAAGAGATAATACCAGATGAAATTATTTATTTTATTTTTTTTATGGAGCCTATGCAAAAACGTTATTAAAATTATCAGATATTTATTCTTTATGCAGCATTGTATTTATTCGACTTATTTTCTATATTCAATTTAAAGTTTTGGGATAGGGAAACATTTTGTTGAATAAAGTTTATGTGTTACGCCGCAGGGGTATGTGAGCCTTAAACCCTCAAAGCCACCGCCTGTAGGGTGAAAATGAAAACGCAAAGTCGTAAATAAATTATGATTTTCAGTTTTACATTTAAATACACAAAAATATGCCATTGACTACAACTTTTGTTTCAATAAGGATTTTTCATAAAACAGTTTTTGTTAGGAAATCGGACTAGCCAAGGAGTACTGGTATTTCAGGAACAACCGCTTATGATGCTATATTAAGAAATCTTTTATGTAATTTTATATCCTTACATGACCTAATAACTTTCATATAATTTTTGATTACCCTCACTATATCTCTTACTGGAATTTGAAGGGTCCCTTTTTACGGGTCTTCTTGTCTGGTTTTATGAAGGGTATGCTAAGATATTAAAATATTCCAATATTCCGGTTTCTTTCTTGAGTGAACTATTTTATGCTCCCTGATAAAACAAAACGTTCTGTCAAAAATCTCGATGAATGGCTCTATATCAGGAGAGCCCTATACTTCAATATTTAAGGAAAGAAATGTGATGGTATATTTATCTAGTTTTTGTATGATTTTTTTAACGATCATCACAAATTCAGAGTAAGTGGATCATATTATAAATGTATAATAATATAAAATGTAATAAATAAAAGAATATATCTTTTTGACATTTTTCGCCATGATAGAAAATTCAGTAATATACATACAAAATTATCAGTACAAGTAATTAAAATAAATATATTTATTCCAACATATTCTTAAAATTGTTTTATGAAACGGAAAACTGTAAAATGTAATGGTAAAACATTATTTCTCCTCCTATCGAGTAAAAAAAACTACTTACAGATTTTAAGTAAGCTATTTTAAATCAGTTACATTTAAAATATGCCTAAGCATTACACCTTCAATTAGTATCACGTAACTTAAAGGAATGTCCTTAGGTGACTGGAGACATTGCATAGCCTCTTGTGACGGAGTTGCATTCCAATGAATAACAATATTTTCATTTACCTAATTACCCGAGTATTACTGATTCTTATATTTATTTAAAAAAGAAGAAATTTAGCGATGAACATATACAAGTAGGCATTTATATGCATGAATAAATATAAACTTCTATAATTCCAGCTCTTTTACTAATGACTTTCAAATTAATTCATCAGGATAATATTATTAAACAATACTATCATATCATCACAATTAACCGTACAAAGTTAAATATTTTTCCGATGCGAAGGATTATATTTTAATAAATGAGAAATAGGGAAAACCCAAAAAGCGACATCGGGGGATTTACTGTAAGTCTCAATATCAACACACTCAAACGCACAGAAAGAATTTAACAAAGACTCGCGCCGCGATCATTTGCATATCTTCTTACTTGCAGATGATATTTGCAATTTTTCTCGCTCGAAAAAAGCTTGAAACAAATACGGTTTTGCTTGTTTTGTGTACCAAATTTAAAGGCTTTATTTAATAACTTGTGGATGGAAATTAATCAATTGCTTATACATCGTAGATGAGATTTAATTAACCGTATGCGAATTCGTTCAGAAGTAATTAAAAAGTATATTTAAAAGTATTATTTGGATCCTGATAAATTTAGTATATGTTCCTGATTTTCTTTTGAATAAACAATTTTACAATTAAATATTTGATAATAAAGCGCCAGATGAGGTCAGTAAGCAAAAGGTCATTCAAATAAAAAAGTAATGTATCGGTTTTGGGGGGCTTTTAATTCTAATGAGCTTTTGTGAATTCAAAGTAGTTTTAAGGAGGCCGTTGATTGGTATTGAACTATTCGTCGAACTCTAATTATATTTAGCTAGCTCAATCTTCTATCGTATATTCATTTAAAATATTGCCTCCTTACCCTACAGCGCAGCGTTGTGTTAAACTCCATAATTATAATAGTTTAACCGTGACTTTTGAAACAAAAATCACAAAAAAATCACTAATAGCGATTTATTAAAATAACACTGGAAATATAATATACATTTTTACTTTTCGTCCTGCAGTTCAATGAGCATTGTATGATTCACAATCGTACGCGAAACTTCATAGTGAGGACCTGATTGGACGTTTGTGTTACCAAAACGAAAACCACTATCAATCTCCAGATTAATGAAACCAAGGGAATTAGTTGTATATCTAGATTTAGAATGTTATGTTTCCTAACACTTAACACTAAAAATAAGATTTTATTCCCGGTTTTTATTTAAGTAATTTAAATCATAGTTTTTAATCAAGTATTAAACACTTTTTAGATTAGTTCTTAAGAATCCGTCCATTGAATTAAAAATCGTATAACATAAAAGTCATTAAAATCTTCTGGTATAGCCTAATTTGCAATGTTTTGTTTGTATTCCGTGCTATCACAGTAAAAGTGAATTACTTGTTTCAAACTTTAATGTTTTTCCCGTTCTAGAAGTATCAACAGCTGAGTCCGAGGATGTTGGTTTATTGTCAATTACGCCATTTCATCACATCAGTCCAGCGTACATTGTCATCTGCTGATGGGAGTGACATTTAAGTGATGTCAATGTGTCAAGAGAAAAAATCGTGACATGAAGTCACGAGTAAACACTTTACATTTATATTCATTAGTATATTCCTAGGAAATTATATTACAATTCGTAATAAGGATTCACATGTTACAAAGATATTTTTGGACATCATATAGTAGATCACAGCCAAACTTCCTGCACGATTAAAATTTTAATTTGATAGCGAAATTTATGTATCCTAAGTCTCGATGGGAAGTCAAAAGTTAACTTACAAAAATGATTTAACAATTGTTTGACTTTTGATAGATTTGTTTATTCTGTTAAATAAATAAGATGAGAACCGGGCGTTCAGGAAATAACTCCCTAATTTTGATAAAATATAAATAATAATATAATAATCATACCACCATAAATTATACATCAAGATTAAAATAAACTTACCAAGTTTTATAAGAAGTCAAACATTTTTCACATATGTTATATGTTATATATGTTGTTTGGACATAAAACGTAAATATAGCAACAAATAAAATATGATTTCTCTGTAAATTGGTAATAATCAAAAACATTATTTAATGAGACCTTTTTGTTTTTAACATAAATCTTGAAAACCATGCTTCCTACATCAAACACTCAAATTACAATTTAAAAGGAAATTCATTTTCATATGACTTGAGGTTTTTTTGTAGGTCTGTAGCTAATATGGATCCAGAGAATGTGTCTGAAGGCAAGAAATTAATTTTTGGTGTGTTTTGAGTTGGTACAAATTTGCCAAAGTTGGAGCTGCATAACACCGTTGATTTTACTAAAATCTTAATGGTTTTTTTCTTTAATTGGATATATTATCAATGGTGGTAATATTATTATACTACAATTTATAGTTATCAAAGTGAGAGAGTTATTTTCCGAACACCCGGTATTTAGGGAATTTTTAAAAATACCAATAAAGAAATAATTTTTAGTCATAACTTTGGAAAAATATTTTAAGCGTGTTTTTTTACCGACGTGAAGTGTTGGTTTTTATTAGCAGATATTAGGAATAGAAATTATAGCATATTTCCTTAATATTTTTCATTTTGACATAAATTAATTTAGAAATTACGTATTTACAAATTACAATATAAACAGTCACGATTCAACACCTGCACATGTAAAATATATATATTTATCAGTTTGCCGTTAGCAAACACTCGGTGCTGAGTTGCTGCTGAAGTAAATACTGTAATGATTGCCGTATCATTGCGCACCATTGACTAATCTGTCAACTCACATTCAGTCCGTGATATGCCTTGATTTAGATTAATCTTAAAATTATGATTATTTTCATCATTATTTTTCCTTTTTTGATTTGTTATTATTTTTTTTATAGTTAAAGGATATTTGTATGCACTTCTAGTGTTAAGTGTATTAAAGCAAAACGTATGTTAAAAATATACTGATCCTGTCGAAAATCTATACATTATATAGATTCATTCGTTTGTCTCAAATGCACTTATCAAGCATGTGTCGCACTGTAAATGTTTAGTTGAATAAATGATTAATTTATTAGTTCATTTACTTATTGATCTACGTCAGGTCTTGCACTACAGTTTGAAACGGTACGGGTGGTACGGTTTTTTACCGTAGTTGTACTTCAGCTAGCTTAACATCACATGAGTGGAATATAACAAATTTTATGTTGGAATGGCCAAATAGAGAGTTGAAAGAATGCACTTATCTTGATTTATAATAATGATCCCAAATAGTAATGGATATGGTAGTTTTTGTTTCGATGTTGTTAAAAAGTGTCAGCAGAAATTTAGATAACTTCTCTGATAGTTTGGTGCGCATTGTTGTATTTACCAGATGTAAATTAAAATATATTTTGAGTAATGCAAGGCATATTTTAATCTACATCCAGTTAAAGAAACCTTGAATTAGGCTACTCATTTAATAATTTGTATTAGTTGTATTCATGAAAGTTCGAACCGAACAAAGGCATAAGGATATTTATTTATTTGTTTACATGCTTTATTACAGTTTTATGAAAACCCAATTTCAATTAAGCAGTTCTCATGATTAAACAAAAAAAAAACTTAGAGCTACGAGAATATACTGAAACTAACTTGTAAACAAAATAAGTAATAAGTAATAAGCACCGGACACTACAGCTGACATCTTAAACTAAAACACTAAAATATATAATGAAAAAAATAAATTCGTAATTAATTAATAAAAGGATAACTATAATTAATCCAAAACAGAAATAATCAATAGTGAATTTAACTCAAGAACATTCCCTAGTCACCTGACGTAATATATATATATATATATATATATATATATATATATATATATATATATATATATATATAAAGAGTGATGTAAAATTTTTGAATGTTAAATAAAACAGATGATTGATTATTAAATGACGGAGCGTAAAAAGTAAGCTTTTGTAAAGAATCAGGATCATTAATATTACCACGGATCAATTTAAACAAGTGGATTAACTGTAAGGTTTTCCTTCTGGTGAATAATCCATAGAAATTGAATGTTCTTAGTAATTCTTCATATGAAACCATAAAAGGATAAACGCCAGTTTTGATAAAATATAAGTACCTCAAAAATCGCTTCTGTACCCGTTCAATTTTTTTAATGATAACTTCGTAGTGAGGGCACCAAACTGAACAAGCATATTCCAACTGCGACCGAACGAAAGAGAAGTATAGAACTTGAGAACGGATTCAGAGCTAAACTTACGACCCTCTTTGAAAATAAACCCCAAATTACGCAATGAGGAGTTTACAATCTTCGAAATATGACTGTTAAGAGATGACTTTGAATCAAACAAAACACCTAAATCCTTAATTTCGTTCACCCTAGCCAAAATAGATCCATTTAATAAATAGTTAAAACACAGCGTACTGGGACTCCTAGTAAATGAAAAAACATGACACTTAGATACATTAAATGAAAGCCTGTGTTCGGACATCCAATTGTTGATTGAATTTAAATCTTGCTGAAGATATCCAAAATCAGTAGAGTTAGAAACAGTCCTGAATATTTTTAAATCATCTGCGTAAAGGAGAATGGAGCTATAATAAACGGCGGAAACGACATTTAGTACAACATTGAAAATTGGAGGACCTAGGTTCGATCCTTGAGGAACGCGTGAGATAGCCGCTATTAGTTTGTATTTACTCCCCCTGTACCAAACAAATTGATTTTTGTTACTAAAATAAGACTTAAAAAGTTCAAGTAAATTTTGCGATAAACCGACTTCATTTAACTTAGACAAAATTACTGAGTGATCTATTTTATCAAAATCTTTACTGAAATCGGTAAATATTACGTCGACCTGACAACCCCTGTCCAGGCTACTTGAAATGTACTGAGTAAAGTTAATAAAATTTGTGGTCGTCGATTTACCAGGACAGAAACTATGCTGATGAGGTGAGAGGTTGTGAACAATGGGACTAAAAATCTTATCATACAAAATAATTTCAAATACCTTTGCCGGAGCCGATAGCACAGCCACTGGACGAAAGTTATTGATTAAATTATCCTTCCATTCTTATGAATAGGTGTGACCTTAGTTGTTTTCCAAACTTCGGGGAATTTATTCGTTTTTAAGCACAAGTTATAAATATAACAAAGAGGTGAGGACAAAATATCGCTGCAACCTTTAAGTATGTATTGGGGAATATTGTCCGGACCAGTAGACCTCTTAGATTTAAGCTTTTTTAATACTTCTACAACGTAAACCTCATCTATTGACTTTAAAACTATATTTTGTGAGCATGCAGAAGTTTGGATGTTGACTGCATTATCAACATCTACTAGTGAGGGAGGTGGTAAAAAGTTACATGGAAAAAATCAGTAAACTTATTAGCAATGCCATAAGTAGCCATATATTCAACACCTTCATAGTATATGCTGTTGGATGATATAAAATGTTTCCTAGAGATTTTTATGTATGACCAAAACTGCATAGCATAGTGGCATTCTACGCATTCTCAGTGGCATTATATTGCATTCTCAGTGGAAACCAAATAATTTCTGCACGCATGCTTTATACTCCTTTTTAATTGCGCCCTTTACTAAATTGAAAATATACCTCCTGAAACAAAGTGTTGCTTTGATTTCTTAACTTTTTAACTCTATTAAAAAGTTTGCGTTTTATTTTAATTAAAGAAATAATTTCGGCTGTATACCAAACTGGATAGGATATACTATTACAGAATCTTGATTTAGGACAATGTACGTCGAACATGTTGTATAGGACTCTATAAAAATATTCCAACGCCGAGTTGGTAACAATCGATTGATTAAGAAGTGACCATTCATCGTTATAAACGCCAAGAAAATTCGCTTCTGAAAAGTTGTATTGATATTCCTCAACTCTAGTGGTTTTAGACTTTAAACATTTTATCTTCATCATAATAAAAATCGCAGGATGGTGTCCATCTAAACCTACTAAACAATCATTACCTCTGATAACTACATTAGATGAAACATTAGTCAGAACTAAATCAAGAGTTTTACCCAGATAATTAGTGACATTATTTATGCTAGATAAGTTGTAAAGAGACATGAAATCATTAAGCTCACGGCAGTAAACATCCTCAGAGGACAACCCCTGATCCGGGCCCTTCACGTTTAAGTGATATAAAGATTAAAGCCATAGCAGGTTTTAGAAGGTGTAATCAAACAAATATATATAGTGATCAGGTTATTGTTTACATCCACCACAAGTGCGGCACGTCGCGTCGGAGATAAGTAGTACATGTCCGTGCCAAATTTGGATGCACACTAAGCTGACAGAGGCGATTTTTTAATTGCTAATCGTCAGCGCTTAAAACTAGCCTAGTAACAACAGGGCTTTAGATCTAAAATAACGATTTATCTCATTCCCAAAATTACATAAAAATCTGAAAATTTATTTTATATTTTTTTATTATTACAGAGGCACCGATTGTATTCAAATATATTAATGTACAATTTAAAAGAAAACCCCGTTAAGATTGTGTTTTAGTCGAAAATAATTTGTACTTGTCAGTTTTGAGCGTGTGTGTAGGAGAATTCCCTGAGGGTATTCTGTGGCTTTGAGATAAGCTATCAAATGATACTATCGCAGTCAACCAATTCCTTTACTACTTGGAAACTGTCATTTGTAAGATACCCTTCTGGGCATATGAAGTTAAAATGAATTGTTCTTAAATGTGACTTCCCCAGTAGAGTGTTAGTTACCTTAGTTCGTTGTTAAAATCCTACTAAAGAATTGCGGGTTTATTGTGTTGGGTAGAGCCCAACATAGTACCTAATTTTGATTAAAATTCACAACAGGCTACAGTAAATATGTCTTATCAACAGGGGCGATCTTTAAGGTATTATTTTAGGGAAAATAATCGTATGGAATTTTTACTGTACTACATTGTTAGAAAGAAATCAATCATTTTTAGCCACAGTAATAAAATATTGCTAGGTTAAGGCGTACTCATTCTACAATACATCGAAAAATCATTAAGCGTCTCGAAATGGGGCAGCATCCAATTGAAATAGTTCATAGATATCTTTTTGGGAAGACAGATTTTTCGGGGAAAATTATTAGGAATCTGAAAGAAGAGAACATTTTATAGATACTGAGTATTTTATTAGTAAAACTTATGAACTATTATTAGAACGAAATTTCCATGAATTGAAATGATAGGGCTGACACTTTTTTTGAATTGAAAAGAATAATATTAATTCTGCGAAGAAGGTAGCATTTATATTATATCAACACAAACCCTGGATAGAAAACGATAATTTTTCAATTAACTAGGTTTAAAAACAATATCAATACTACAACACATATTTAGTGTATTACATTAGTGTTAATCCTTAATTAGAGCTTTCATTAAATATTAAAAATATATCACACCTAACACTAACATACACAAGGTGGACAGAGTGATCCATCGTTCAGGCTGACGTTGGCCGCGGCAGAAACCTGATACTCGGAAAAGCGGATGTGTTTAATGCAAGGAGCCGACATTTAGTTTAAAACCTAAAAATAAAATCTTTAAATCATCAACATAACAGCTTTCAATTTTTGACCAACTATTAGAACATATAAGGTTTGAAACATATATTTTATTGCAAATCGTATTACGCTTTTAGAGTGACATCATTTCCAATGTATCTAAAAATCACCCACAAATTTGTTCTATCTATCCCACAAGGTAGTCATACCAAGGACATTATGGAATAAAAATTATTTTTCTCTTATATATCAAAATGTTGATCAGATTAATTTAAAGTAAACTTACGCATGAACAACAGAAAGATATACTTCGTGCCGTAACACGAGGTGCGGCTGTCAAATGTTACGTAGCACACTAGGTATTCATCTACACATTTCAGAAACATTGTTTCAAATAACTAAAAAACCGAATAAATCAATTTACCTCAAAAATAACAAATAAACACTCAAGATAGCTGTTTCTAGTTGTTTTACAGCTTAGCATAAAGTGTTTCTAAAACAAAAATTATACTCTGTCCGTCTATAAAACAAATAATTTAAATTTAAATTTCTATAAATTGAACAGATAATTTAGAAAAAAGTTATGTTAATTCAATTTAAATATATATTATTTAATGGTTGGTTAAGGATACACAGAAATACACGTCATAGAAAACCTTTAAGCTCTAATCCTCAGAGATGTATGTAACGGTATATTAATCAGTCAATAAACATTCAATAACGAAAAGTAGTTTTTTCAAAGAAATATAGATACAAATAAGAGTAATCCACCTAGAAATCAAAATCATCACGATCTCAACAATTCTGAAAGAGAATGAAAACGACACTCTAAAAATCGTATGAAGCACAAACAGAATAAAATAATCATAACAAAATAATACAAAACACCCTCAAACTTCTAAAAATGTCAATTGATGTGTACAGTGGGACGATGTTCATCCCAGCCACTATTATACATTAGCCGCTAATGGAGTAATGATTATCCACCTGTATGGTAAACCACTACATCTCCTCTTCTGATCGATATATACTTGTGATGAAAAGTACAAGTTGTAGGACAATAAACAAAACTAAACAGACAAATATAACTATTAAATGTACGATTACTCCAAGTCCTCGCCACACATTCAACTTGTTTACGTTGACATAAAAGTCGAATAAATTCTGTTTGATTAAAGACATATCTGGTTTTTTAATATTTTATGTAGTTAATTTTCAAGAAAATTACACTAATCAGTTGGCACTATTAGTAGACACTCAAAATGAAAGGGAACGCTGATAATTTTATTTCCAATGAGGCATATCCAGCTATTTTTTTTTAAATCATTAATTTAAAGAGACAATATTTTTTACATATGTTTGTTTTTAGTATTGGTACATTTGACCATAACTTCACCAATTATTGTAGCCAAATGAAAGTTTGTTTAACTTATTTACCTACAATTTAAAATGTATTTAAAATATTCCCTGCAAATTTAAGTTCAAAAGTCCCAACTCCTTGCTTATGGCTTATACAAAATTTATTTTGACTTTTTCTAAAGAGTATTCTCTCCAGTCTAGACACATACATATCTGGGATCAGGGAACAATAAGTTTATAAGGGGGAGTTTAGTTCTGTAACAGTAAACGTAAGGAGGAATTTCTTAGTGAACTCCATTGTCAATATTCTAGATAGAATCATATTTATTTCCAAAATATTTTTTACATAATATAACAAAAATTTTGTACGGAAAAAAAAAGTTCTCACATGGGCCTGAGGGTCTGTGCGTGAGAACGAGTTCTTAACTAAAAGTGAAAGTGTGTGCATTAATGACTAATATGAAAATATAACATAAACCTTATAACAGAAAGAGAAAAAAAACTGAAACAGCTACAAACAAAATACACAAAAATTTACAATTGGTAAAGGCACGCTTTACTCTCTAAAAACAACAAAAAAGAGGAAGAAAAAAGAAAAAAAATTAATAATTTTGATGCAACAAGTGGTACTGAATTGATGCCAGTGAGTGACGGTCAAGTTTAGCCATTTAGTCAGTACAGTAGGCCTACTATGTATTAGTCATTGTAGTACTCTGAACGGATGAGGACCTCAGCATGCTCAGAGCCGACCTCGAACAGCCAGTCGTCAACGACTTTTTTAAAAACTTTAAGAGGAGCCTGGAGATTTCTAAAATCCGTTGGAATGTTTCTATAGATAAAATTCGCTATAAAGTATGAGTTAGAATGACAAATAGATCTTACTGCCCTAGGCACCTGTGAACCAACATTAACAGAGTTTCGTATTCTATAACTGTGTACCACAGGAGTAATTACCATTTCTTTATGAGTGTAAGTGTAAATCAACAATGTTTTAATATATAATTGTCTAACTGAAAGTAGTTTTCGTCTCTGAAAACAGCTGGGTTGTTGGAAAGCGTCTATGTTTGTTAAAAGCGGATTTAATTGTTGACTTGAACAACGGATAGTGAATTTATAAGCGTTATTCCAGCTCCACCCCAAAGTACTAAACCATATTGCAAAAGAGATTGAACATAAGCATAATAAAGTGTACGAATTTCCTGAGCACTCAGTATTACACTTAATTGATGAAAGACAAAAATCATTTTTCTAAGTTTTGATTTTAAATAATTAATTTGATATTCCCATTTTAATTTTGAATCCAATATAACCCCAAGGTATTTATAATGGTCGACCGTTTCTACTTCTGAACATTGACAGGCGGTGGCGGGCATGGCACTGCACGTATGCAACACCAGCCTGAGGTCAGCGGGCGGCTCGCTTGCAGGGCGCAGCGCCACGGGCATACATTTTGTTTTCGAAACATTCATCGTTAAACTATTTTCATCAAACCATCTTTTAACAACAACATTTCAGCAGATGCCGTTTGAAATAAACTTTGCCAGGTTGAATCTTTGAACATAATTGCTGTGTCATTTGCAAAAAGAAAGAACTTACCAGAAATACTAAGTTTATCTAGATTATTTATGTATATAAGAAAAAGAAGAGGGCCAAGGGTACTTCCCTGGATAACACCATAATTGACATTAGAAACATCACTGATCACACTATTAATAGAAACCACCTGCCTTCTATCAGAAAGATAACTTTTAAACCAACTCAGCGCTACGCCCCGCACTCCCACACACTCTAGTTTTTTAAAAAGGATTTTTCTATCAATTGAGTCAAAGGCTTTTGCTAAATCTACAAAGACCATAAGCACTTTATAGTTTTTATTAATTGACTCTACAATGCATTTGTTAATTAGAAATAATGGGTCTGCCGTACTTTTACCTTTCCTGAATCCATACTGTTTTTCTGATAGAATATTATTACTTTCCAAAAAGGTCTGTAACTTAATTTTCACACATGAATGTTAGATATAACACTCAACAAAGAAATTGGTCTATAGTTGCTTTTAACATTCATAGGTCCTGACTTGAAAAGTGGAATTACTTTAGATACTTTTAACATTTTGGGAAAAATACCAGTAACAAGACTTAGATTCACTATGTGCTTAATAGGTGGAAGAAGATTAATAATGTTCATTTTAAGTACTGAAGTTGGGAAATTATCCACCCCGGGAGCCGAGCCGCCGCGCATCTCCTGCACACACCTGACAATCTGGCTGTCGTCGACCGGCTCCAAACGGAAGTCATGCATGGCTCCAAACGCGGAGTCGTCTACCAGCGGCGGCGCGACCGGCGGCGGCAAATCCCTAGCCAACTTCTCTCCTACTTCAGCAAAATATTCATTAAAGGAATTCGCCACCGACGCTACCGCACCGCCGCCGATATCCGTCCCCTGAATAAACTGTTTGAGCGGAAAGCTACTCTTTGTTTTTTTAACACCACTAATTTCCTTTATTGTTTGCCAAAACCTTTTCGGATTTCCAGCACTGTTTAAAAATTTTTCTTTGAAATAAGCTATTTTCGTATTTTTAATTTTTTAATTTAAATAATTTCTAAAGTTCTGGAAATTTACTCTTACTTGAGAATTGAAAGGCTGTTTTTTCACCATTTTACACCATTTTTACCATTTTTTTACCATTAATTTATGGTATCTTGTCCCGACCTCTAATACCATAAATTAAATCTCTTGTTATCCAGGGTTTTAAGTGTTTAAAGCGTGAATTAGAGGTTTTATTTTTGAGAGAAGCAAATTTAAGCTTGCTTAACGTATCTAAAAAAGCGTCACAGCATGCATTTACATCATTCAGAACCAATACATGCTCCCAAGACTGAGCCCCCACCAATTCATTAAGCACTTTTAAGTCCATATAAGTCAAATTTTCTTCCTTCCTGTTACAATTTGAGTCTGAGCCCTCCAATGAACTATCAACTTTTATAACTATTGCATAGTGGTCAGTGATGGATGTTACAATGTGTAAAGGGAGGGGAATAGAGGATTATAGGATAGTTTTTATTTATTTAAGTCAATTTCAACCTTAAACCTCAGGGTGAGTTCTTTGCCGTAGCACAATCCACTTGTAGGCTATCAATGATCCCCTAACTTGTGAGTTCTTGGTGTAAGTGTGTAATTTGTGTGCTTAATTCGGTCACAGCATCATTTAAGATGCAACAGCGATCCGAAAGCGTAGTGTTATAAAGGACGCAGCATCAACTAAGATGCAACAGCGTAAGCCTTTATTTGTGAGTGTTATGTGAATAAAGGACGCAGCATCAATTAAGATGCAACAGCGTAAGCCTTTATTTGTGAGTGTTATGTGAATAAAGGACGCAGCATCAATTAAGATGCAACAGCGTAAGCCTTTATCTGTAAGTGTAAATGTGTGTTTAATTCGGTCACAGCATCAGTTAAGATGCAACAGCGATCCGAAAGCGTAGTGTTATAAAGGACGCAGCATCAACTAAGATGCAACAGCGTAAGCCTTTATTGTGTTTGTGAATGTAAAATGTAAAGTGCCACTAACTGTATGTTTTCGGACGCAGCATCAATTAAGATGCAACAGCGTAAGCCGAAGTGTAGTGTTAAGATTGCCGCGCCAACGGACAGTCGGGGCTAAACAATCTTCGAATGTTAGTGTAATAACGATAGCCTTATACTCACCAACTCGATCGACCTTTTTGAAACTTAAATATTAAATCATTAAATGAGGAGAAGTAGGAATATTTTAATAACACTGACTTTTATTCTTTCGTAGAAATTATACAAATGGATTTACAATAAATTATTAAATAAATATTATTACTTGGTGGCTAAATGCCCTGTTACTGACAAATCATAATTAATTGGGGATATGGGGGACTCTGCCTCAACCGTTCCAAAATAACAGAAACGGGGACCTACTGTCTACCCGTTACTGCTGGAGATGCAACAGCGAACACAGAGTGCTCACAGCATCAGTCAGCTATTGAGACGAATCTGAGATCTGAGGTGGCTGGCACTCGCCTATTTATAGGGCCGGTCAGCTGGGAAAGAATCACGTGACCACCCGTCAGCCGAAGCAACATTCTACTTCTACAGGATTACCACTATTTCACAACATAAATGGAAACGTAACATTCCTTTTAGCTACCTTTACAATCATTGCTATTAAATCATTAAATATGGATTATTCTAACTTAAAACTAATAAATACTAATTGTTTTACAATACAGACAAGGTATTCACAGATAAATAATGAAAGTACACTCTGTGTTGTTATTTACAATGACGATATCGGATAACCTAACCTATTCGGTAAGTGAACAACAAACATTTCTTCAACTATTTCACACTTTCAACAAATTAAATGAAAATAAAACTGATTATTTATATTAAATGATATGAAGTCTTAACTTAGGCCTACATAATAAACAATCTCTAGCTCAAAATATCATTATCTACTGTTAAAATCTAGGTTACCTAGACTAGGCCTAGAAATGAAACATTGCATTGTCCCCTTAATTTGTATAATAAAATTAAATGAACATGTACAATTTTTTATACAAATTACCTGGTGTTTTATTTACCCTTTCCTATCTCATCACTTATGAGTTCAAGAGTGTCTACAACATCTGAAACAAACAAGTAAGTGAACAACAAATAAAAATGTATAATTAATTAATAACTAAGTGTCCTTATCACTTCACAAATGTTCTTCTTCAGCTAGAACTTCAGCTTTCTTCTTTCTCTTCTTCCAGTTCCTCTCTGAGACAAGTTTTACTTCTTCCTCCAAAGCCGTGTCCTGCAGTTCGCTGGGTTCCATCTTCCTCTCTTCTGACTTTCTGACTTCTCCCTGACTTGTCCCTTCTTTATCAACAAACTCATATTTCAGTTGATCAGCATGTTTAGCAGATAATTCAATTGTTTTATTCACTGAAACTTCTTTTTCAATTCCTTTATTTTCAATTGACTCAAACTTCTCCTGTGCTTCACTATCCATCCTTTCTTTATTATCTAACTCTTGATCAGTTTTATGCATGTCACTATTTAAATCATAATCTTTATTTGTTGTGATAAGTGTTGTTGTGTTTAACACATCACATTTTTCATCTTGCTTCAAACTGTCTTGAAAGTAAATAACATATTCTCCTAATTTTATACAGTTTTTGTAATCAATGATCATTTTCAGTTCCTGCATTGTGTCATTTCCAATGACTATCTCTTTAATTAAGTTTGTTACAATCAAACATTTTATCTGAACATTTGCATGACTTATTCTTGCATTTACTAAAATAATACTCTTAATTCGTTGAGACTTCTGATTTATAGCAGTATTAATTGTAGTATTGGTTAACGGAAATTCTTCATATTTTCCTAGATTATGTTTATTTTTTAAAAACCATTCCTTCTGCATGCAAGTTACTGAACTCCCAGTATCTATGATACATTTTGTACTGAATCCCTCAAAATTTATATCGACTTCTGGTACATAATAAGTATTTTTATTTTCATTTACTTCAATAGTTTCGTCCATTAAAAATTGTTTGTCACATAAAATATTGTTTATAGGCCTATCATTTTCTATTTCATCTTGCACTGGAAATTTATTGACCGTTTCATTGTGTAATTCAAAATTTTCCATTAGGCCTACTTTATTTCCAGTGCTATTTAGTTTAAAGACTTTTGGTCGGGTCTCTCATCCTCAAACTCATTTTGTTGTCGCTGTGATGGCTCCTCGTAGTTTGTATTTTCATTGTTTCCATCAAACCTTCGTCTCCTGTCATACTCCTGACCGGAGTTACCTCTTCTGTCATAATTATCCTTTCTTTCTTCATTCCGTTTTTCAAATCTGTCCCTTCGGTTGTTGTAGTTTTCTCTCCCCTCATTCCTTGACTGATATCTCCTGTTGTCATTTGACTCGTTATTCCCATAGTTTCTAGACTCCTCATACCTTCTGTTATTATTTTCTCTTCTGTTATAGTTATCTCTTCCCTCGACTGGTCGTCTGTCCCCTGGTTTATAATGGGATTCATTTCGACTCAAATTTTTCTCCAGGTTATACCTGAGAGACTCATTCGCTTCCTCAGTATCATCGGTGCTTAATAATTTTTCCATTTGTTGCATCGTTGCGATATTTTGTACTTTACATGCCTGTTGTATGGTATGATCAAAATGTCGAGCAAGGCGACGAACTATCTCCTTTTCAGTTAATTTTGGGGTCATATTTTGCATCAGAACGACTCTTTCGATAAAGTAATCTGCTTTTGTTAGTCCCCTGTGCGGTATAAATTTTTCTAAATCCAATTTTCTTTTTAATCCGTCTTGGATTTCTTCACTCCAGTATTTATCTAGGAAAATTTTTTCAAAATCAAAAAAATCTTTCACTGATGCTTTGATCATGTCCCACCATTTTGCTGAGGAACCCTCTAAGCAGATGTCCAAAATCTCCTCTAAGTTTAATTTTTCTTCATTGCGGAGAGTCCGCCGTTCATTTTCCCTGTTGAAATAATTTTTCAGTTTCGCGAGAAATTCATTTGGGTTTCTTGATTTTCCATTAAATTTAGGCAGTTCTTTGATTTGGTTATTGGGGCATGTGACGTGTACGTCAACTGGTAGGCCTACTGTTTTATTGTTTGTTTTACTACTTTGAAGTTGTTCTCGAATACCTTCATTAATCTTCTCTTGGATCGTGTTATTTATCTCATCCCTTAACTCTTCTATTTGGTTGTTGAATTTTGTTTCAATTTGTTTTATATCTATTGTGATTTCTTTACGCATTTCTTTCATCTCTGTCCTTACTTCAGTTATCTCTGTCCTTATTGTTTCAAAATTATCTGTCATTGTTTCAAAATTTCCTGTTATTCTTTCAAATTTTCTTGTCATTTCATTCCGCAGTTGATTGATCTCTCGATGAAGGTTATGACTGAACTCTTCAAAATTCTGAAGCAATGTCATAAACATTGTTTGTGTATCCGTTGGTTGTGATTTAGTTGGGCTAGGAGATCGACTGCGGTTCAAACCGTCACCAGATGCTAAATTTTGGTTATCTCCTGTATCATTATTTAGGCTAGGATTTATTTCTGAAGTTTCGTTATTTTCATCCATATTTTGGTCGTTTGATTGCCTAATCATTCTTAATTCTGCTTCTTGGGCTTTGATAGTTAGTTTAATACGTTTACGTAAATTATATTTGCTCATTAAATAGGCCTACTCTGTGAAATGTGCAACGCGTTGGGCGCCAAATTACAATGTGTAAAGGGAGGGGAATAGAGGATTATAGGATAGTTTTTATTTATTTAAGTCAATTTCAACCTTAAACCTCAGGGTGAGTTCTTTGCCGTAGCACAATCCACTTGTAGGCTATCAATGATCCCCTAACTTGTGAGTTCTTGGTGTAAGTGTGTAATTTGTGTGCTTAATTCGGTCACAGCATCATTTAAGATGCAACAGCGATCCGAAAGCGTAGTGTTATAAAGGACGCAGCATCAACTAAGATGCAACAGCGTAAGCCTTTATTTGTGAGTGTTATGTGAATAAAGGACGCAGCATCAATTAAGATGCAACAGCGTAAGCCTTTATTTGTGAGTGTTATGTGAATAAAGGACGCAGCATCAATTAAGATGCAACAGCGTAAGCCTTTATCTGTAAGTGTAAATGTGTGTTTAATTCGGTCACAGCATCAGTTAAGATGCAACAGCGATCCGAAAGCGTAGTGTTATAAAGGACGCAGCATCAACTAAGATGCAACAGCGTAAGCCTTTATTGTGTTTGTGAATGTAAAATGTAAAGTGCCACTAACTGTATGTTTTCGGACGCAGCATCAATTAAGATGCAACAGCGTAAGCCGAAGTGTAGTGTTAAGATTGCCGCGCCAACGGACAGTCGGGGCTAAACAATCTTCGAATGTTAGTGTAATAACGATAGCCTTATACTCACCAACTCGATCGACCTTTTTGAAACTTAAATATTAAATCATTAAATGAGGAGAAGTAGGAATATTTTAATAACACTGACTTTTATTCTTTCGTAGAAATTATACAAATGGATTTACAATAAATTATTAAATAAATATTATTACTTGGTGGCTAAATGCCCTGTTACTGACAAATCATAATTAATTGGGGATATGGGGGACTCTGCCTCAACCGTTCCAAAATAACAGAAACGGGGACCTACTGTCTACCCGTTACTGCTGGAGATGCAACAGCGAACACAGAGTGCTCACAGCATCAGTCAGCTATTGAGACGAATCTGAGATCTGAGGTGGCTGGCACTCGCCTATTTATAGGGCCGGTCAGCTGGGAAAGAATCACGTGACCACCCGTCAGCCGAAGCAACATTCTACTTCTACAGGATTACCACTATTTCACAACATAAATGGAAACGTAACATTCCTTTTAGCTACCTTTACAATCATTGCTATTAAATCATTAAATATGGATTATTCTAACTTAAAACTAATAAATACTAATTGTTTTACAATACAGACAAGGTATTCACAGATAAATAATGAAAGTACACTCTGTGTTGTTATTTACAATGACGATATCGGATAACCTAACCTATTCGGTAAGTGAACAACAAACATTTCTTCAACTATTTCACACTTTCAACAAATTAAATGAAAATAAAACTGATTATTTATATTAAATGATATGAAGTCTTAACTTAGGCCTACATAATAAACAATCTCTAGCTCAAAATATCATTATCTACTGTTAAAATCTAGGTTACCTAGACTAGGCCTAGAAATGAAACATTGCAATGTTTTTAAAACCCCAAAAGTAACTGCTCTGTCATCGAAGGGTTTAACAAATATGTGATCTATACAGGACTTAGTTTGATGAGTTATTCTGGTTGGCTTGTCTATACATTTCATAAAACCTAATTCAGAAAGTAAATTTAAATATTCGTCTGTTGTATCGTTATTTGATTCAGCTAATATATCTATATTAATATCACCAGCAAAAATATATGTTGATTGAGAATGTAAACTATTGTAATGGCGCTGAAAATTTAATAAAAAATCATAACAGTTCATTGTCGGGCTCCTGTAAGTCGATAGATATTATGGTGGATTAAATAACTATTTATAGATACCGTTTTTTCACAATTTGGAAGATATAGATACTTTATCAACATTTGGAAAAGTGGCCTGATCAATTCAATATCTGTGCACCTTCAAATGCTTTGTTCCTGAATTGTATAAAACCAAAAAATATTTGCAAGGACTTTTACAATTATTTTTAAATAACAACCTATATTTTTTTAAATATTTTTACACTGTCTTTTCAAACTATACGAAAGCAAGAGTTAAACAATATACGGACTCTCCTTGTATTATGTTTCCCTACATCTTCGAACACAATAAGACATATTTTGAATCGCACAATGACAGATATAGTCTGAAGTTGTATCAAAGATGATGAAATGGCCAAAAGCCAAGCACCCCTCAATGTCACAAAAGGTAGCTTTTGTAGCCAAGGCCATTGTTGAGAACAAAGCTTGTTGCTTATTTGGCCTATTTATTCCTTTGTTTGCTTTACACAGTTTGTAGGAAAATAGCAAGTTTATAAAATAATTCCACTGGACAAATGGATAATTAATTTATATTAACCCAGAAATTTGTAAATGAGTCACATTGAAGGTGAAACGCGCACACACGCAGAGAATAGGTATTTTAGTTTTTAAAATCTAATGCATCTCTAATTTTCTCTGCTTTTTTTATTCGTAAACAAAGACAAAAATGTTTCATCATAATATTTTTGTTAAAGAATTATGTTTCATCCTGGTCATAAACTTTGCAAAATAAATTATAAACCGATAGTTCATATAAATCATAGTTTTAGTTCATGTCCAGTATTGCCTACGAATCATATAAGTGAGGTATTCTTGATACCAAATAAAGCTTAGTGATAACGGCATACAAAGTAAAAAAAATAAAAAAGGTAAAATCCCATAAAAAACACATGAGCACGACAAAATCGAGTAAAACAAAATAACGACAACCATCAAAATTACAATGACTTTGTAGAGCATAGACTGACAAAGAGCTTATGTTTACATATTACTATAATTCAATAGAAAAAACTTAAAAATGACAATAATTGCTTGGCTATAATGGAAAGCAACGACGTATGATGAATCGTTAAGGTCCTAAATTGAGATGATAAGTATCAAAGCATAATGAAATTTAACAGTCCATGATACAAAGGCTTTAGCCTAATGCCTATGCTTATTACCTCTTAAAATAATAATAATTTTGCATTTTAAGTTTATAGGGTATTAAATTCTTATTTTATGTTTATATAATTATTCAAATGAATATAAGGATCATGGATTATAAACGTATTTCATTGTTATAATCCGTACAATCATTTTAGAAGTGCAATAGGTTCAACACCTATAAACACAATGAACGTTGTTATATATGAAAGAGACTAAACGGGGTTGTAATTACACAAAAATCTGCAGTCATAAGTGTAGTGGGCACTACAGATTTTCATAATAGTATTTTTATTTGTGTATTTATTGTTCCAGTGGGAAAAAATAATTTGAACTGACGCGATATTAGTTTTAAATATTGTTAAATAAACTAAATATTCATATTGAAACTATGCAATGTGTGATCTTATAAGTTTCAAGTAATTTTCGTCCAGTGGCAAGCAATTTAGTGTAAGTAATCATAAGATAACCCGACACTCTACTTCTAAGTAGGACGCAGCCTGTGGTAATTGAAGGACCATCCCGCACAAACTGTTTTTACACAGAGTTTCCACATACTAATTAAATAATTCTCTTTTTGAATTATATGAACAAACCACATCTTTATGTTTTGATGCAGAAGAAATATTCTGAAAGTTAGCTATCTGTCTAATACGACTATAAAGATACTACATTTATTTTGTCTTGTTTCGCTGTCCAATGTCAGTTAAATTTTCCAAAACCTCACCCCGAAGGCTCTTCAAGAGTTTTTTTGAGGCCACGCATTAACTTTGATTCCTCAATATAGTATAAATATAATGTGATAAATCACCTTGGTATACCAAATGATTAATTATTTGTTTTAACAACATTGAAACAAAACATATACCGACTTTCCTGTATTTGAATTAGTTCGAAAACCAGTCTGCTACGACCATTGGAAGGGGGGCTAAAAGAGTTTCACTTACCATAAATAAGTTTTTATATAATTATTTCTTACATAGAATAATCAAAATAATTTATTTTCTGTTTAGTTTGAGAAAACATGTTGTTTTCACTACATAAATATCAGATACCATATCATTATTATCTCTTGTTTGATTGTCAGAATAGAATAATGAAGGTTTAATATCGATCGCTAAACCTATATTAAAATTGATATTACCGGTGGAGTCGGAAAACTTTCATAATATGTTCAGCTGCCATGATTCCTAATAAGAGTTTACATTTTCTTACTACATTCGATTATGAGGAAAAAAACGATAAAACGAACAAGATGGAAAATTGGCTGGAGTTGAATTAACATTTTTGGCGCGTGCAGGGGAAAGATGCATCATCTTGGACTCTCAGCAATAAACCTTCCTCTGTGACAGGGATGACAGGGACTTATGAACACGTACAATTGCATAATACACATTCTAACAACGTTCCACAGCAATAAGAGTGTAGATGAATATTTAAACCTTTGTACCGTTTTATTACATCTTATAATGCTATGTACACGATAGTAAAATAAATAAACTGGTAATAGCTAAGCTTAGATTTTTTTTAACTTTATGGCTTCCATCGTATACGGACCTCTGGTCACAGAAAAATATTTAAAATTTCGTACAATTTATTTTTATAGTGTTGATATCAGATGTTTAAATGTCATTACATTTTCCTGTCAAAATTAGAGGTTTCGCATGCAACATAATCCAAGACTCTCCTCACGCTCAACTATGTAATACAAAAATATAAACAAATAAGTTTTTCAGAAATGTAAAAGGAAATGATAATACAGGTAATAATGATGTAATAAAAAATATATAATTTCTAACCAGTGTAGTTTTCCGAGTTAGTCCAATTTAACCAACACTGTTATTTCTTCACAGATATATCAATAAAGTCCAAAGAGATCTTATAGTTTAGTTTAACAAAACTGAAAATATTGTAGTTTTGCAATTTTGTCCTAATGAATATGAAGAGCTTCCTTTTATTTCAAACGTAAAATATGGCCATTTAAGTGTTCATTTTGTGTTCTTGCTTTACTAAATCCGTTCTTATATCGCAAATAGGCTACATAGGCCTATGGTTTATTGAAATGTTTAACTTTTGGGTCGATCAATAAATTTAAGAACATATAACAATTTTAATAATTTAATAATGTAACAGCCTAAACACGTATGGCACTAAGCCAAGTTTTACGTATCAGTGTGCCGTCAGCAATTACTCAGTGCTGATGTGCTGCTGAAATAAACACTGATGACAGTGACGGCGGTATCAGCGCTCGCCATTGACTCATCGGTCAACTTTTCTGGGAGCACTCATGTAATATATATTAATTTAAGGCTTTTTTACGGAAATTTTTGTTTTCCTATTACTATTTAATTAAATTCCGTACATATTGAGTTTGTTTTGTTTATTTATTTGAAAATTGTGTTTAATATGTAAATGTTAACTATTGAATCATACCATTTTAAAGATTTTTATAAGATTTTCTATGCTTAATTATTTATATTGGGTCCAATAGATACTAAGATATTATATTTTGAATTAAAAATATTATATTAAATTCCTAATTTAAAGAGGTCTATTTTTCAAAGCAGCGAAAGTCTTTTTTTGAACTCTTGATTGTAGACATTTTTAGAATGTATCTGTAAAAATCTAGGGAAAACTGTAAAAATCTCTTTTTAATTTAGTTTTAGTTTATCCTATAAAGTTACCGTTGAAAATCTAAACAAGAATAATAGTATTTTAACTGTTGCAGCTGTTAAATATCTAGAAAATACTTAAATATTGCCAACTTTGGCATTATTAATTCTTTTTAATTAATATTCTTCAGTGAAATATATACAATTACCTGGAATATACTGCCAACTGATTCCTTTGGTGGTTCTAACGACCAATCTTTTCGGTCCTGATGAGTCCATCATCAAGTTGACAGCAAGTTAATTATGTATATTCCTCTTTAAAGTAGTGGTAGTTGAAAAGACAAGATCTCACATACATACTCGTATACATTTAAGAATGAAACAAACTAATAAAACGATTAATACATAAAACCCACGAAAACTCGTCAGTTGATTTACATTATGAAATTGTTATATATTTTATTATTTAATGAATGATCAAAATTATAATAAATGTACAAAGCGTATATTAATTGATGATATAATATATAGCTTTGGTAAAATTTAAAACTAACATAACTCGTTCAATATATTAAATGGACGATTTATTGTATACATTTATCTGGAAGACGGCTGTTGTGTAGAAAGACCTTTTTCCAGTATTTATTATTTAGTCGAACCAAAAACTTTATTTCCAGTTTTGTTGCATACTGGAACCATATCGAGTCAGAGTTCCGGCAA
Source organism: Flexamia atlantica (assembly GCA_035578135.1). NCBI lineage: Eukaryota > Metazoa > Arthropoda > Insecta > Hemiptera > Cicadellidae > Flexamia > Flexamia atlantica. The sequence goes on along the minus strand of JAQJVK010000014.1, from coordinate 16,782,473 downwards.
CCACATTTTCAATTAAAAGCTCTGTTGGAAAAGCCAGAGACACACTTTGAGAATTTTAAGCTATTGGAAAAAGTTTAATAAACGCCCTTTTTATGCTTCCAAATATATGTGCAGAGCTATCATAAAACGTAACAAAAAATAGGGTATGCAAATAATTGTGTATTTATTTTATGTGCACATAAAGTAATGCTTTGGTGTAGCGTGGTAAATTACTTAAAATTGATAAAGCAAAAACTTGTTTAGCTAGGCGATTGAAAGTGTAAAAGCTCCTATGGTAAAACTTTGACCGTCCATTCACTTATAAATGAATAACAAGTCTCCGTTTTGCACCTGCCTTAATACTGATAATAATATTTAGATATCCTGGAAAACTCAGTGTGATACATTAAGCTGTTTTGCTTCTACATAATATTATATTTTTTATCTTATGGAGAAAGACTTAATTTTTAAGTATCATTGAGGCCCTTCCTTGAAGTCTGACATCATAAATTGAATCACTTACAATTAATAAAAATAAACGAAGCAAAATAATTATATATTTATTTTATTTGCATTTTAAACTCTTTTTGAAGTATCCTGAGTTTTAAGATCAGTCGATAATTGTAGAAGGAGTCTTGATAAAAGAAAAATAACTAAAGCGGGTATGTTTGACCTATTATTGTGAGTGAAAAGAAAGAGTGAAAACTTGAAGCAACAGTTTTGCGTTAACAATCGAAAGATGTCCTAGTATTGACACCACCAGACTCTAAGAACAACTTAGTTATTTATCTGTTGCAGCTTTGACACTCTAATATCAGTTTGCACTTACAAGTTTAGCAGCAGATGCCACGGCGAGAGCGAAGTCAAAAATATTTTTTCCTGAGACCAGCTTGACATTTACTACTGCATTACATAGGGTTTTAGATAAAAATTAAAAAAAAATATTAAGAGTTCCTAAAACTGATTCAGAAGTTCGATGTTATATCAGTTACTATTCAAACTTTGTGCAGATATCAATAAAGTTACTATAGTTTATTACCGAATACAAAACTAATTATTCATTGCATTTTAATTAAATAAATTATTGTAATTTAAAGATAGATACTGACAATGAATAGGTTCTCTCTTAAAAAAAATACACAAAAGGTTATAAGATCGACATGTTTTCTGAGGGTTTAATGCACACATCGCTTTAAACGTTACGTCATACTAATGAATCTGTTAAGCTTTTTTTAAAAAAATAACAAGGGCCTTTTACTAGAATATAATGACAGAAACTTTGCATTCATTCTGAAACCCTCAGGATGCTTCACGTTTAACAACCACATATAAGCAGATTTTGTTTATTAACGTTTGTCTCAATGAAAATTTTACTCTCTCATTTACAACGAGTTTATTTTATAAGCCCATATGTATATTTTACTGTCAAATATTTATATACTTTCGCCCCGCACTCTCCATTGAAGATTATTCGATGTATGTCTAATTTAGTTAACTTGAATTTAAATTGCCTTCTAACAAAGTCAATGTAGCATAAAACTGAAAATATATGCCGTAAAATATGTTCATGTTAAATATGAAATTTAAAAACCTTTAACTCCAAATATATTTAAAATATACATAGATAAAGACCAAATAATTTTTATATATGTTAAAAAAAGGCGAGAGCAAACACTGGAATTATGTGACACATGACATGGCGGGCCCAACTGTTATTTTCCCTCTGGGACAGTAGGAGCTGGCTGCTGGGGCGGCTCACTTTGTCGGTGGTTTATCCTATATTGATAATGTGAAATTAACCTGTATAATGAAATCAAATCTTGATGTAAATTTAAAAACAATCCTGTAAGCGATTCGGATATCGTAAAACAATATTTTTACCTAAAACTTATAATAGACGTTTTCAAAAATGTGTGCCTGCTAGCTGAAATTATTAATACAACTGATAATCATTTTCTCGGAAACAGCAAATACTAATTCTCTTATCATCATACGCATCATTTGATGATCTAATTGACACATCATTTCCCTCCCCTAAATTTTAGTTTTACTCCGCAAAGTTTCTTAACTATCAGTGCTTTCTATTTGTGACCATTGCAATTATCGCCTGTTTCTAATTTCGTCAACTAACCACGATTGCAATTTATTTAATCATACATTTCTTATAAATATGAATATTAATAAATAACTCAGTGATGTTCCACTCTACGAGACATAGATGTTTAGATATGATAAATTGGCGAATCTTTTCGACATTTAATAATACGTAATTAATACACTAAATAACACTATTAAATAATATGTTTATAAAGTATATCACTTTTCACCTACTATCACCCTTAACTTTTCAAGTGACAAACTTTATGTTACATAAGTTGGGTTCAAAATTCACATTACCTTGTATATTTTTTTAAATATAAACAAAACGTCAAGCTAATGAAACGTTTCTGAACTTTCTCGTAGGAATTTGAAAATAATTAAAGGTAGATTAAAGGCCCAAGTATTATATGATGTGAAGTATCATATGATGTGTATGAAGTATGAAGTTTTATGTGATGACTTTGTGTTTGAAGGAAATATTATAGTACTCGAGAACTCCTAATATTCCTCTTGATGGTTGAGAAATGCAATTGTATTTTTTATTTTTTTCTAATGGAGACCACAGGATAAAAGTACAGAAGTTCTGTCTTTTTTAGACGGAAAAAGGGATCCTGAAAATATGGTTCAATACCCTCCGTCCCGGCGGTGAAATAACAGTTGGCCTTCGATCTACAGTTGTGTGTCAGCGCTCTTTTTAGATGATGGCTTTTGAAAAGATATGGCAGAGAACCACAGCCATAATATGAACATCTGCAATCTTTTCAAACTTACCCAACTAATTTAGATCGTACCTTCCCTGTCCGAAAAAATGACAGTTTTGGGTAGCTTTATCAGTATTAACCCTGGTTTTAATCAATTTGGTTAATCGGAGTTTTAATTTAAAATAAATCTAAGCCCAAACAAATGACTTTTTTCTTAGATATTTTTATGAAAATCTTGCGTATTTTTTAAACGTTAACTCATAGAGAAATCATCGTCGTTACTTGTTCTATAATGCTTGCCATGATACTTAATCCACTTGATATATATTTCTATCCTACATTAAGTGAAAATTAAAACGGGATTGCTTTGAAGACGAACAGTTTCTTTTCCCTAGTGCAGGGTTGAAGGGAAGTAGCTCGGGCTCAATATCGTAGAAACAATTGGAGAGGCAATTTTCTCGCAATGAACATAGCCTTGATTCGTCCTTTTTAATACCTTAAGGACTCAGTCCCAATGGGCAGAGCTTTCGTATTGTTCCATTTTAACAATTCATCCAGTAACTACAAAACATTTCAGTGTCATAATTTTATAAACACACTTATTTATTACTCAATACAACTTGTAATGAGCCTAATTTGCACAGGGGTAAAAACTGGCTCATTCGTACCTGGAATAGGTGGCCTATCAATAGGACTACCTGTTTCAGCCAGTAGGCCTAGGCCAAGCCTAAATTTAATCTAGCCTATGTTCCAGCTGTGAAAGGAGTTGACAATCTGAGTAAACACTACTATTTCCCTTACTTAAACCCCTTGAGTGATGAAGTAGCTCACGGCATTGTGGTGGGTGTTTATAACCCTAACCATCACCATCGAAAAGCCAACCATAGCCGTTTGTTTTCAACGAAGGTTTATCCAATCCAATGTACAATAGAGGTATTGCTAACATTCAACTTGCTTTTATAATTCAACAGTAATTTTCTTTATTGAGATGAAAGCTAACTTGAAAGAAACTAGTTTTCTTTTGAAAAAACTCTTCTATCTAAAATTTTCATGAATAGAAGAAATTCTGTTAGGTTTTATTGATATCTATATAACCTTTTCTGTCACGGGTTATTTACATTTTACTCTTTAGTGTTTTCCGTAAATTTAACTTTATTTTGTCTTCCTATATCCTACCTTTTCAATTTAAAGTAAAATCCCCCAGCAATTCAGAAAATTTACTACAGAAAAAATAAATTTCGGGGACTTGTAATGGCTAGTCAAAACTAGGCAATTTCTATTTTTGTAAAACTAAAAAAAGCGAGTATATTTTTGTCATATGGGAAAGTACTCTAAGACCATCTCGTTTGACCTCGTCTCGTTTATTTAAATGATTGATTGCAATTTTATATTGGCTTCATGCTTAAGTGGTTATTTGCTGAGTAGCTTGTTTTCTAGTTGTTACTTGTTTAAAACGAAAGTTTATCCGATCTGAAGTGAAATAAAACTATTGCAAACAGTCAAATTGCTTTTACAACTCAAAAATTATTTGTTTTATTGGTGCGACTGCAAAACGTGATAGAAACTAATTATCAGTCATAATTTTCTTTATTTATATTTGATGTTGTATAATGAGTTACATATTCTTAGTAACCAGAAGATCGAACGAATTGATTTACCTAGACTATATGGTGTTTGGAACTGCCCTTGGTTTGAATTAAAAGAAATACAAGCAATTTGATAGATTTTAAACAGAACACCTCACTCCTTTCACTGCTTCAGCGATCACTCCTGATTACAAGTTTAGGCACGAGGAGTGTAACAATGCCTTGAAAGTCTTCTGATGTTGAAAGAAATATTTTATGCAGCGTACGATTTTGATTACAGATGGCTGACCCCCTCTGTTAATCGACCTATTTAAGCTGTATTATTTTTTTCGCAATACTACACTGGTAAGTAGCCGATTTCCGCTTCCGTTTCAGTGTGGGAAGTCGCCGTTTACAAAAGAGTACGGCAAATATCAGCTGTAGTGAAGTAACAAATCAGCTGGAGTGCGGTAAATGCTCAATGTTGCCAACTCAAGAAAAAAAATAGTATATCACACAATTCACATACATTATACATAAATAAAACATACACATTTTAACATTGACGACCATATCTCTGTTGTAACTAAACTGGTTTCCCAGGTTGCGACTACGTACAGTTAATAGCGATAAGTTAATAAAGAGCAGTATTATTTAATCAATTGTTGCCTTCTGTGTGACGATAAGACGTATTCCTAGAAAGGCTTACTCGGTCGCTGAACAGCAGAGATAACGCTTTTTGTTATCTCCCCCGCACAGATAAATATAGTTTTGTTCGTATTTTCTCTCTACAGTTTAATTAACATTTTTTTAATCTTTTAACTTTCATAAAAGTGTTATTTTTTACTTACCCTGTATATTTGTTGCTGGTAGTGTTGCGAAAACTATCGTACGCAACTCATCCGGGAAGGTGTTTACGTTGCTCACATGAAATTCCCGCATGTAAACACCTACTTCCCGCACTAGTTGCGTAATATACAATTACCTTTTTCGTCAGATATTTTAAAACAGGTTTTAAAGAACGAAGTCTTATTTACAGTTAACTGTTGTGAGCAAAACACTAACATTTTTTAACCAGATCAAACATCTTAAAACATGTTTGATCTGGTTATAATCTGTACATTTAAAAGTTACTTGCTGTTAATAGCTTCTATGCACTTTTTAGAGGCGAAATACGTAAACAATTAATGTGTTGAGAAAATTGAATTGCATCTTTTGTCAAATGTATTGGTTAAAATTCAATCACGTATAGTTAGAGCGTATTATATCATAGGAAAACTCATGTTGAACAAATAAAAAGCACACGAATTGGTATGCAAACATTGCAAATTTTCTTAACAATGCTTCTTTCAGAACGTCTAGACATATAGATTGTTGATTGACGAAGTTATAGGCTCTTGAATTTTTATCCGCCATAAATTGATATAGCTGATCAATATATAGTATAGTTGATAGTAGTAGTAATATATTGATATAGTTGATATTGATAAATTGTTATATCATGTGTAAAAGAAAAAAATCTTATAAAACTAAGTTATAAATCAATCTGGAATGTTTTTCACAATATTAACCTTCATTCTAAACTAAAGGCCTATACGCTACAAGTACCATTCCTAAAAAACCTTTTGTTATTTCAGACAAATCAAATCAAATCAAATAATTCTTTATTGCAGGGCGCGACAAATACTTTAGTGTCTGAACGAATACAATACAGCTACGTGGAGATTCTAATAAGTGATAAGATATTACTCGTCTGTCTTCAGGATTTACGAGTGGTTGTCAATAAGTCTTAACAGGATATTAGGTGGTATAACGATACCTCTTCGTTTTGCCATAAAATAAATTGGTTCGGATATCCTAACGACTCTGAAGAGATGAGTTATTACAGACTAGATGTTGCATCAGTTTTCAAAGGAAGATTTTATAAAATTTGTTATATTCCCGCATAAAATAATAAACATGAGATCATATCAGCTGTTTATTAGAATAGGATTTAATACATAACAGGTAACCATTTTAAGTCATTTACTTAATACTGAATTTGTTTCTTTTGTGGGGGGAGGATTTAGAGGATTTATAGGAAACTAAGTCAGGTGTAACAGCTGCAACCGTACGGAATTCACCTGAAAGGTCAACCCTTAACTCCTTTTAGCCGAACGGCAATCCATGCACAGCCATAAAATATATATTATATATTTACTTAATAATAATGGTTGCTTCAATAATAGTAACAATTACAGTTAGTTTCACTCGCATGCCGCATATACAGGGTGTCCCTAAACAACCTGGTCCCCTTTTGTGTTTTTGTTACTTGCATAGAGACAAACAGATTTTGCAATATAACCATGGGTCTCCCATGCCTAGTTTTCCGTCTGTCTGTCTGTATGTGTTTTTACAAACAAATTCATAACTCCTAAGCGGTTTGAGGTATAGCTTTGCAGTTTTGCACAAATTTTTATCTTATTAAGTCCTATCTACGTTTGAAAGTATACCAAAATATCGTTAACCGTTTAAAAATGGCGGCCATTTAAAGTTTTTGATGCAAAATTTCACGAAAACCGTTAATTTAAACAGAAAACTGCAAGATGCACAAAAGTAAGTCCATTTTATGTAGTTTTCAATGATCCCTTGTTTGTTAAGATTGGATGTATATTTACTGAGAAATTAATTTTTTTCGCATTGGATGACCACTTTTCTCCATTTAAACAATGATAAGCTGATTTAAACCAGCTTAACTGTGCCACCATTGGTATCTCAGAAACTATTGGATTTAGAGATAACTTTAAACGGGGGACTTCACCTACTTTTTTAAGTCATTTAAAAATATGAATTCCATTTTCTTGTAAATGGCCGCCATTTTCCAATATGCCGGACAAATTAGATTTTTCTTATGGAACACCCTGTATTTTATAACGTATTTGGATTCTACGCATAACTTTAAGAACTTATTATTTTTTTGAAATTTTTTCCTAAACTCAATAGTTAAGTGGTTATAACCCGTCAAAGTTTGATTTTTAACACCCCGTATTTTAACATTGTTTATAAGGGGAAAAGTGGTCATCCATTACAAAAAAACTAATTTCTCAGTGAATCTTTAACCAATCTCAACAAACAAGGTATCATTGAAAACTACATAAAATGGACTTACTTTTGTGTATCTTGCAATTGTCTGTTTAAAATAACGGTTTTCGTGACATTTGGCATCAAAAATTTAAATGGCCTCCATTTTGAAACCGTTAACGATATTTTGGTATACTTTCAAATGTAGGTAGGGCCTAATAAGATAAACATTTGTGCAAAATTTCAACGCTGTACCTCGAACCGTTTAGGATTTATGAATTTGTTTGTAGGAAACACATACAGTCAGACAGACGGAAAACTAGGCATGGGAGACCCATGGTTATATTGCAAAATCTGTTTGTCTCTATGCAAGTAACAAAAACACAAAAGGGGACCAGATTGTTTAGGGACACCCTGTATACTACTATTACTATTGTAACAACTATTAGCCTTTTCATATTATTGGTTTTACCTAACTAGGATTAAAGAAATATTAAAAAAAAAAAACTCAAGATTATTATTATGAGGGCAGAGATCAATTGAATATGGCTTAAATTTTTCTTTTCAAACACATTAAATAGTACTGTGATGATACAGTGAGGCGAATTAAATATTATAATTTGATTTATACTTGAAAGTAGTTACTGTCTTAAAGAACAATATATAAGATAACGATTCGATTTCATCCTTAAAGAATTGAGTAAAAGGCCTCGATCCTCACTTATAAATCGCTTCTTTGCGATATTAATCTTCTTTTAGTACTCCAGGCTTCTCTATTGGCTTTTGACCTGGAATTGCTTATAGCGGGAAATTCATTGAAACGCACTGGACATCGTTTTTAGGAGTGATACAGTTTCAGTATTCCTTGTAAACGCCTAAAATAACTTTATAGGTGTTTATTTTTATATATTTGAACAGTATTAGTGATATTATAGAGAAAAAACCACCTTAAACTCAATTAAAGAAACATTTAGGATAAATGGCTTGAAATACTAGCCGTTAAAATATCGTTTTAGTATGGCAAACCTTTGAAAGTTTTAATGCTACATTTGAACATTTTTGTGCAGTAATTTTTAAGGTGGTTTGATTTATGTGTCATTATTGGTATTTATCTCGGATTAGGTATAAGATGTATAAACGCTGACTACAAAAATTTAAATTTTTCGAGGCTCAAAAATTTAAATTTAAATAGTATATTTAATGCAACCTATGCACTGACAATAGGGTTCAGGGTAATAGGGGCTCTGGTAATTAATTAATATTGATGTAATATCAGCATAGGAAAATAATATTTTTTTCTGCTGCAGTACAAGAGTTTATATAGGAATATATTTGTAATAGTTGCTTTAAACACCTCTGCTTCGCCTCTAAGAACCTTGTGTCTCTTAACGCCTTAAGAACCTAATGTCGCCTTAAGAACCTTATGTCGCCTTAAGAACCTCATGTCGCCTTAAGAACCTTATGACTCAAACTAAAACTCGAGCGATATAGCTGAAGAGTAAATAGACATCTGTGTAGACGTTTTTGATCAGATAAGAGTATCATGTGTCACATTAATAAGTACTATTCTATAGGCAGTTTCCTGTAGGTTGAACCACAATATAAATTTTTTTTCCCTTACTGTAAGTGCATTGGTGAATACAAGGTGGACTTTCGACTGATAGCGTAGCTGTTAGCAGCCAGACCAAGACCAGGAGGGTACTACAAGGTGGTGAGTGATTAACAAGGTCATTGGGTGGAGGTGGGGTGGAAGGTTTGGGTGGGAGGGTTGGTGGGAGGGTTGGGTGGGGGTGTTGTGGGTGGTAAGTAAGAGTGATATCTGACATTTCACTGTTGATTGTAACGACAGAACTGATGCTTGCACAATATTGAATTTAATTAACCACTAGCTAAAATAGTTTTGCATTGAAATTTATTTTAAAAACATAATTAGTAAATTTGTGTTGTATTGTGAATTTCAATATTTTTCAAGAAGTAGAAGCACAGGAATAAATAATTGTGGTAAAATTAGTGCAAAAGGCATATTTTCTTCTAATTAATATGAATACTTCAAGAACTGGCTGCTTTTGTAATCTCTTTTAAAATAAAAAAAATTAATAAATAACCAAGAGTGGCGAAGAATATAGACTTTCGTAAAAAGTTCATCAATAAAACAATGACAAGTGACAAGTAACAAGTGAATATAGCTGTTCTCTGTTTTCCCTAATTGAACATTAACACCGATGTTTAACTTTATAATTGGAGTTTGTTTTTAATTTATCCGGATTATTAGGATCAATCTTTCAATAATTGCTATTTAAACACTGATAACAATTTAGGATGCATTTCACAATTTTACATTGAATTAAACGCAAAATAATTTAATTGCTTTGCCTAATCAAAAAACATTTTGTGATGAAATTACAAAAAATAATTAATTCATTGGAGTAAAAACTTATAAAAACATTGTTGTCATAATACGTAGTATTTAAGAAATAATATTAAAGATCTAAAAATTGATTATAGCTCTTAGCGAATTTCCCCCATAGGAAATTAGTTATGTTTTACTTAGCCTAGCTTACACAAAAGCTTTGTTTTACTTAGCTTGTGTGTTTTTTAAAGTTGATACACCTTAATTGTTTTAAAGCGACATTTAACAGTTTTTTACATGTATCATCAGTGTTCCACACGAGCATTTGGTTCATGAGGTATACTTTAAATCATAATTAGAGTTTTAGTAAAAAAAATGGGAATTATCATGTATATTTATAGGCCTTACTGTGGCTAACATTGTTTTTCCATCCTGCGTTCATTGTTCAATGAGATACAGTCTATAAAACCGTTGCATCCACATAGTCGACTCTAAAAGCACAAGGAATAAAAAGAGGAATTTGTAGTTTGTTCATCAGCATAAACAAATTTAAAATTAAATAGCAGTTACTATTTTAATAACAAAACGTACTATTTATAAGCTAAAAGTTGTGAAGCCTATCAGCGAATTTCCTTAAAGGAATAAGCTATTACCGTAGGTCTCATGGTAAGACTTAAACCCGAGACCATGTTAACTTTTAATTTTGGGGCCCCCAGAAGCAAAAAACACTATTCGTTCGAATTTATATATATAAATAAAAATAAGAAAAAAGAAGAAAACATCACAAATGAGGACAAAAAAGCTGAATTCATATGTTTACCATATAGCTCAACCTTGAACAAAGCAATCAGAAAAACATTCACAAATTCAAATTATAAATTAAGCTACAGAACAAGAAACAACGCTTTTGGAATGTTAAACAAGCTCACCAATCCAAAAAACTCACTATCAAATAAATTCGAAAAATCTGGTATTTATAAAATAACATGCAGTGACTGTAACAAGTTTTATATTGGACAAACAGGGCGAAGCTTTAAATCCAGATTCAATGAACATATTCAAGCCATACGCTCAAACAACTTGACCAGTCAAAAATCGACTTTTGCAGAGCATATTTTACAAACAGATCACAATTACCAGTGCATTGATAAAAATTTAAAAATTTTAGATTACGAAGTCAAAGGTCCGAAAATGGACACAAAAGAAGAATTACAAATTTATTTGCACAGAAAACAGAATCAAACGGACATATTAAATGTAGCAAATAATGAAATAGAAAACCAAATTTTTGAAAAGATATTAAATATAAAGAAAATCAATCAACCACCTTGGCCCAGGACATTAATTAATTAACAAATGTTATCTATCAGGAAGATACATATGACTGATGTTTATTTATATTTAAGGTTAAGTTTTCATTCACCGTGATGATGGTATAATTACCGAAACACGTGTCGTGATTTTTAAATAAAATAATGATAAAAGGGTGCTCAAGTTTATTATTATTTTTACAAATACTTTTAGCAGCCCTAAGTTGTGAATTAAACAATAAAATCAATATGGCTAACCACCCCAAAATAATTCACCAAATGAAATACTTAAACCTCAAGATAGCAAACATCAAAGAAGACATACAATTCAATAAGAGATGCTTAAATGAGAATATCACCCCCAATTATGTGCAAATAAAAACAAAATCTAAATCAGTAGCAGCAAAGAAAACAATCGAAACTGCAAAAAAGATTTGGCTGAAAGAAGAAATTAACTTCCTATATTCCAAAATGAATGAACTTCAAAAAACGTTAAATGAAGTCAAAAGAAAGTAAATGAAACTTTTCATAACGATTCTGTTGAAGAATACCTAATCTACATCAGAGAATGGATCCAACCTCTCATAAGAAAGAAAAAAGCCAAACACAATAAAAAAATAAAAAACCTAGTTGAAAAACAAAAAACTAACTTTGAAAATAAAGATAATCAATTTATAACAAATTTTAATCCTTCACTTCACATCCTAACAAATATCGTATTTAATGCAGAAGAAACAAATTTACTTAGTAAATCAATTAAATATAACATTAACTTGGACTATAAAACACAAACTATTGAAGATGAACTAATCGACATCGAAACAGCACTGAAAGAAAAACCTAAAGAAGCTCAAGAAAAAATTAGATGTAACTTTACCCACGAATTAACGAAAACAGGTATGAATTATAAAACAAAAAATAATATTACTAAATCCAAACAAAATATGAATATTATAAAATCAATATCAAACAAACTAATTGATAATGACGCTATAATAACTAAAGCTGACAAAAGTAATACAACCATCATAATGACAAAAAACAGCTACAACGAAAAGATGGAAGCTTTTCTAAATGATAATTTATTTGTAGAATTGAATAAAGATCCCACAATAGAATTCAATAAAGAAGTTAACAAAACTCTTTCAAAATGCAAATCTATCTCTAATAAAGTCAAAAACAAACTAAAAACAATAAAGCCAACAGCACCTAAACTCAGAGGTCAACCGAAAATACACAAACCAAATATTCCATTAAGGCCAATCGTAAACTTCCGAAATGCACCCACATACAACCTATCCAGATATTTAAATGAAAAAATACAAAACAACTTTGAATTCAATCAAGAAATACAGATTAAAAATACCTATGATATAGTAAATAAAATCAAAGATATACCAATACCGAAACAAGCCATATTCGTCTCCTTTGATGTCAAGAACATGTATACAAATGTACCTACCATAGAAACGATAAATATATTGAAAGAAAGCTTAACTAAAAATAATCAGCTACCCAAGAATGAAATAAACGATATAATAAAATTAACAAAAACAACGATTAATCAAAACTACTTTACTTACGATTGTAAATATTTTAAACAAAAAGATGGGTTAGCAATGGGATCACCCTTATCTGGCACAATAGCAAATATATATCTTCAGAACTTGGAAGAAAATAAAATAATGAATAATTGCAACCCCTTCAGAAACAAAATCATATATTGGCATCGCTATGTCGACGACATACTTTGTTTATTTCAAGGAGATGAAAACACTTGTAATAATTTTCTAACATACCTAAACTCTATTTCTAATACCATTAAATTCACAATGGAAACACAAAATTCTTGTATTAACTTCTTAGATTTATCCATCACAAACCTGAATGATAAACATGCCTTTAAAATATATAGAAAAGAGACCCAAACAAATCTAATAATTCCTGCAGACTCAAATCATCCTTGGAGTCACAAAATGTCAACTTTTCATTCACTAATTAATAAATTATTACACATTCCAATGAGCCCTGAGAACTTTGACCAAGAAAAAAACACCATAAAATATATAGCAATGAAAAATGGCTACAAACCAAACTTAATCGACAAAATGATTGAAAATAAAAAGAAAAAAGAAGAAAACATCACAAATGAGGACAAAAAAGCTGAATTCATATGTTTACCATATAGCTCAACCTTGAACAAAGCAATCAGAAAAACATTCACAAATTCAAATTATAAATTAAGCTACAGAACAAGAAACAACGCTTTTGGAATGTTAAACAAGCTCACCAATCCAAAAAACTCACTATCAAATAAATTCGAAAAATCTGGTATTTATAAAATAACATGCAGTGACTGTAACAAGTTTTATATTGGACAAACAGGGCGAAGCTTTAAATCCAGATTCAATGAACATATTCAAGCCATACGCTCAAACAACTTGACCAGTCAAAAATCGACTTTTGCAGAGCATATTTTACAAACAGATCACAATTACCAGTGCATTGATAAAAATTTAAAAATTTTAGATTACGAAGTCAAAGGTCCGAAAATGGACACAAAAGAAGAATTACAAATTTATTTGCACAGAAAACAGAATCAAACGGACATATTAAATGTAGCAAATAATGAAATAGAAAACCAAATTTTTGAAAAGATATTAAATATAAAGAAAATCAATCAACCACCTTGGCCCAGGACATTAATTAATTAACAAATGTTATCTATCAGGAAGATACATATGACTGATGTTTATTTATATTTAAGGTTAAGTTTTCATTCACCGTGATGATGGTATAATTACCGAAACACGTGTCGTGATTTTTAAATAAAATAATGATAAAAGGGTGCTCAAGTTTATTATTATTTTTACAAATACTTTTAGCAGCCCTAAGTTGTGAATTAAACAATAAAAAAAAAAATGTATATATATATATATATATGTCTGTTAACACGATAGCGGCCGTAAATATGGTCCAATCTTAATGAAATTTGGTACAGACGTGTAAAGTAGTAATCACTCGGACGAGTTCGTGAACCAGCCCAATCGGACCACCGGAAGAGGTGTAAAGGGGGGTAAACCCCCCAAAAAATGGGTTTTTTGAGTTTTTACATAAAAAATTAAAAATTATCCAATTTTTGCTAGCATTATTAAATTCAGCTCAAAAAAACAAACAATTTAGTATCTTGAATCACTGCTCTATGTCCATTGGTTTCCGAGATATTGAAAGTGGTAAATACAGTACGTTGTCCCAATGTTAACGTTATGGGAAATCAAGAAAATTCTATATCTCGCTTATTTCTCAACATATCTTGATAAAACTTGGTAAATGACTTCTTCTAGTTAAGATCAACTAAATATTGAATTAAAACCACCCAGTTTTGATATACCCGAAGCAGCAAACCTGCATACTCATTCCCCATGTTATTCTTATGGAGCTTACAAAAACATGTTGAATCTCGCTATGTTGGATTGAAGTATGTTTTTTTGCATTTGAATTCGCTGAGTATGCAGGTCTGCTGCAACGGGGGTATTTCCTTTTTAATAGCTCTGTGGAAAGAAAAAGTCTTGGCACCTTTATTTCCACTAAATCACGCACGACACAGCTCATGTCAACAATAATAGTTGTAACAAATCAAACTGATCAACTCAAAATTCGCAGTTTTGAGTCAAACCTATAATTCCCTTCGTATATCTTAGGTGCACCTAGTAACACATTCCATTCGTGTATATGAAAAAAACCATTTACGTATACATAAAAATGGGGTTTTAAAAATATAAGGTACATTTACTTTATGAGTTGAACACAGCTTTAATTGATTATGAAAAGTGAGGAATTATTTTAGAATCACCCATTATTTCTTTTGCATGCTTTGAATACGAGTAACCCCTTTAAATTCTATAAAAGGTTATGAATTTATTTTATAAATTAGCTTACCTTTGAATTGAATTATATTTATTGAACTATATTCAACGTATTTATTTTTAAATTGAACTAAAATTATTAAATAAACACTCTTTTGCATCAATACTTCAGCAAAGCATAGTCACCAAGAGATTTCGAATAGTCTCACTTACCCAGGTTTAAATCTAGTAAAATAGTTATATGTGTTATTATAAAAACCTTATCGGTGACTAAAAGTAAACCAATTACGCTTTCCTAGACAGTTATGTTGCGTGTAATGGCACCTAGTTATTTTAGGGTGGAGCTAGTTACAAGGCTACATCAGTCGCGTTTGACATGTCATGATGGTGAGGCAGGGAATTACTTCTATTTAGACATTTTATAGTTCAGGATTATTATTATATAAGACGAAAAGTATGGAACTATTTCCCTCTGAATTACTATTTGACAATATTTAATATTAGAAAGTAAAAATATTCCCCATCATTTAGTAAGAGCTACGACCTGAGGGCCTCTAAAATTTTAGGCTTGGCCATACAGAATAATGTGAGTTTATCCCATGGACACTGAACACAACGTGTTCATGAATAGTAAAATAATTGATTTATGATTATAAACGAATTCGAGTTTCGTATGTTCTACGGTACCCATATTGGTGACCTACCAGTAAGACATTGGATGGTTGGTGTTATTGTGAATTTAATTACAAGTTTTTAATATTTTTCCTACTTATTGCATTAAGTCTTTATTGTACTTGGTGTATCACAGCACCAAATGCTATCTTAAAATTCTAAACTATTTTTATGATTGTCCCAAATACTATTGTTGAGAATCTTTCTAATGTAAACAAACCTAGATTTTTCTTTAACTATTATTTTCTGCTATACTTCCATCCTTACAGCGTTAGTAGTAGAGGCCGAGAGAATGTAGTAAATTGTATTTTGTGTTATTTAAGATATAGATTGTGATTAACATTTATAAAAACTTTTGCATGTTTTTAATTTAAATCACTTGTTTAGGCTTACAATATATTAAGGTCTGACTCGATAGTAAGCCTCACTATATGTTGTTTAGTAGTATATACAACGACATAGAGAGCGTATGGTAGACAAATCTTAGCAATAATTACTCTAGAAATTATTACTATGATAAATCATATATAAACCAGTTTTCATGTTTCTTGACATAAAACAATAAAAAATACAATAGAAACAAAGCAAAGCATTAACGTTTACTATATCCTTATTTCTGTTAACATGGCTGTTCACTTAGTCTAAACAAATATAGAAGCTTAAATAAAATCAACTAGATGTAAAATAAAGTTTTGTAATATTTAGTTCGTATGAAATTAAACTTATCAAGGTATCAACTCCTTGAACAACTACTTGTGTAATGTATTGCTTACCTTAACTGACTATTCAGAACTATTCTGTCGCACAAACGCTTACCATTGATTAATAGTTGCCTTTACGTTTCACAGTACATGTCATCAAGTTCTAACACGGGTAGATGACATGATTCATATCATTAACCTGTATCGTGAATACATTTGTACTGAGAGTTAGATGGGCAAAATCTTCCATAAGTTTTTGATTTATCCTTAAATTTGGACTATTTAGGGTATTATTATGCAATTATAAAAAGCTAAACTGAAGTAAAATTAATATGGTGGCAAAAGAAATAACCCAAACTGGTTGCGATTGAGAGGTGGAAATGTCATTCTATGGACTAGTCTGGTCCGATGTCTTTCGTTAAATTTTCGCCAGTTTTTGACATCCCTTTAACTCTTGCCTAACTACAACGTAAACAAATCACAACGAAATTCAACTGCTGACGCATAGGAATATAGAGCTGAAATAAATTGTATAAAAAGCTTCGAATGTTTTTTTGCTAAACGATAAACTAACTTAATTTTATTCAATTTATAATTCATATATTCTGTGATAGTTTGGGCAAAATTACATAAAAGCTCCAGGCAACAAAAGGGTATAGAGGGAAATTTTTTAACACAATTTTTACCTTGCAACTTTATTAGGACTAGTTAGGAGGTGATCACATGAAAAGCCCCCTTCCGTAGCCCTGTTGAGGGGGGAGAGAGGGGGGGGGGGTTTGAAGGTATAATTTTTAGGTTTTTTCTAAATATCTTGAAAATTATTAACCATTAGTATTCCCAATTAAATTGTAATTTTAAATTAAATTAAATTTACTGTAAAAAGTACGTATTATGTCTCATTTTGTCCGACTATTTGCAAGGTAAGCACTAATTTAATAATATTCAAACAAATATTCTTCTATGAGAAATACATGTAAATTTGTGTGTAAAATACATGCCCAAGGGGGCAACGCTTTTTCACGTACAAAGGAAAATAAACAACATTCGTGAATTATTGACAAAATTTCCAGTAATTTGACATCTCAATCATAAAAATCAACTTAAAATAGTTGGTGAACTTACAAAAAGGTTGTAGTAGCCCCATAGTTGTAATAATTCCTTGAAAAATTACTTTTTTATGAGCTCACCAAGACCTTTACTTTGGAAAAATTTTTGCCAAATTCCTAACTATTCCAAAAAAAGCTACAAAGTAAAAAAATGTATTCCAAGCATTTCCTTCTATACCTTTTTTGAGCATTCGTTGCCTGGGTTATAATGCTATTTATTACTTATCCTAGTTATTTTTGTTAAAATGTTGCTTTACCATTAAAAAAACCGTGTTAAAATCATCTAGCATTCACAATTCTTAAAAAACTTATTACTGATGTATTATTTACAGGAACACGTTTTGTCCTCAGTTAAATAGAGCTAAAGCTGATTAAATAATGTTATTAAAATCAATTTATATAATTTATATGGAGTTATTACTTCATGTTATTACTTAATAACATTTAAATAACTCAGTTATTACTTAATAAAAATACCGTGATTCCTAATTTTCGTTTTAAATCAAGACTTGTAAAGTAATACAAATATTTACATACAAAACTAAAACTATATAAGTTCATATTTTATTGAAAAATATTTCATTGACGTCTCGCCACCGGAAGCGGACATTGGTCGTTGTGCCACAAAACCATTTTACACTCGACGTCATGCCATGCAAACTCCACCCTGGAATATAAACGGTTTAATGACATGCAACAAATGTAACTCGAGGAACGAGATCACTCAGAGCTACAGTTCTGACCTAATAATAAAACAACGCGTGTTTCGTCCTTCTGAAAAATATATTTTAAATGTAAATAATTTATTCCTTAACTCGTAAATCTATTTCAATTTTTTATTTCTTATCATAATAATATTTATTGAACCATACCAAACTCAGTCCAACCTTTAGTTTTGTACATGATTCGTATTCAATATTTATATTTAAGCTTCGAACCATTTACTATGAATAATTTATTATTCTTGGTCAAAGTTAAAATATTGTTTTGGAAATTATTCAGAAAACGTTTAGGCATACTCTTTGAACAAATTTTCCCTAAGCTATTGACAGATCTGTAGAGCACACCAGAATTTAATAGGATCCGGATGATAGCACGAGAAATAACCACGTTAAGATCATGGAACGATTTGGGCTACATTTATTTTTATAGGACTGGCAGATGGCTTAATATACAGCTTAAAAGGCTGTTTGGCACACTCACAACAACTCTGAAGAGAACAGCTTTATAAATTCCAACAGCTTTTATAATCAACTAGCTGATAACCCCGGCTTTGCCCGGAAGATTATTTTTTCTTGTTGTATTCTTGTTGTTTCTTTGTGCTGTATTCTGTAACCATAGTAGGTAGAAATAGCTACCATTAGAAATAATGGAAACCATGGCAACATTCAAGAACTCCCAAAATCCTTGACATGGGTCTCTTTTGGACGATCCTATGCCAGAGTCCTTGAAGATATCAAAACCAAACCACCATAGTGCACACCATGAAATTTCAAGTTTTAATTTGACACCAAGATCAAGTGTTACGTCATGTAGTTTTGGCTGTAGCCCGAAATATACCAACACACAACTCTCTGTTTATATATGTATTGATTTTTTTAATGCCTGTATGATTGAACTGATAATAGTGAATTACGATAGTAAGTTTCGTAATTCTTTCAACATCTGTTTCCTCATATAAAGGTGTTAAGTGACTAACTGTTTAAGTTACTTTGAGGCTGAGTAACTGCATGACGACGAGTTTAGTTTGCGGTCATATACGTTCAACTTTAAGGAATACTCAATGTACAGTTTATGTTTACACTATATATTTTTCGAATCAAATGCTTTTGGAACAACCATACTTTTATAAAAGAAAAAGGCATCTAGAAAAATCATGTAAATGAAGGGAAAACAAAATCTACAAAAACGTAAGATATTAAAAGAAAAATGTAAGCAAAACCTAAAATATCAGAAATTAAATCAAAACGGAAACCTACTTTATGAGTGTATCGATGCCTAAATATAGAAGCCATTATTAAAACCAAAACTACATAACATGCAATACGTTTCACGACAACATTATTATGAAAAGTAAATACTTTTAGTAGTGAACAAACACATCGTTTGACAATCAAAGTGAATAAAAACGTTTCAGATAAAATCAAACACTGTGGCAAAAACCTTTTAGACGTATATCACTGTTGATCAGCAGACTTCATAACTGCACTCTTGTTGGAGCTAAAATGGGGCGATATTGCGGCAGAACCACCAATGAGAAAACTTCTGCATATTGAGCTCTAGTGCATCACTAACTCGGCAAATAGCATTTGAATTGTCCAGAATAATGTTTTTAAGTTGTTTTGGAAGTTATGTTATTCTATTACTATTATAAACTTTAAACGTCTTTAAAATATATTGAATAATTTTTAGAGTAAAAAATCTGTAAAATAAAAGTAATTATGAAATGTAAGATTATTTGGATACATGAAGGGCTTATAAAATTTAAATGCTTATAGTTACAGAACAATATTAATTTACTAATGTAACATTTTTTGGATATAGTGTATTTGGTTTGTAGCTCAATACTGTTACAGGATAACTGAGCTAATACGAAACAAACGATCGTAAAAATTTTAGCTAAGACTATCAAAATATATCTAAAGATTGATTTGCCGTTTTTTTGGCATTTAAATTTCTTAGCCTATTATCCGTTTAAGACGGCTATTATTCATGTCTGGCATTTTAAAATGATATTGAAAATTCTACATCGGCAACATAAATTACCGTCAAATATAAGTATTACTGACTTTGGTTGCGTTTTATCATCTTGGCAGACGTCCTAGTCAATCCAATAACTTCATAGACCATAAATATTGGTTAGAGGAAAGGATCTGCTCCCCATTTGATGAATTATGCAGCGTATTTCACCATCTACATAGTAAATTGCATAGACGAAATTTATATGTAATTTCATAAGTAGGCAAAACTGATAAACCGACCATCGGCAATCAATCATGAATGGCTTTTGACGACTCAATTATTTAGAATACTACTTAGGAAATAACCCATTAAACTTGTTATTAACAATTATCATAAATTAGTTATCCTCCATAAGTCAGAGTAATGGTTTTGATTACATTATTGAACACGCAATACGCTGTTAGACCTTCAAGAGGTAAGAGAAATTTAATAGTAAATTATATGGAAAAATATATTTTTTTCAAGCCTTTTCCTTTTTATTTATTTTCATTCCGTGTTAACATTAATTTATATATTGAATTTTTTTAAAGTTTGACTCTTGGAAATTTCTATTCATCTAGTTTGTTTTCTCAGAAAAATTAGGCTATAAAAAGGATCTTTCATAATTTTATTGCATTTCAACACCTTTCAAACATTATCCTTTTTTACCAAACCTTCCGGAACTGAAAAATGATTATTTTTAGGAAAAACAATGTTTTCTTGTTAATTATCATTTACTGGCCCTCATAATAGCAATCCCCATTTTGATATGTTCATAGTGGCACAATATTTTATCAGATACCATCAATGAAAAAGTCCTGGATGATGAACCAAACTGCAACGCACGATAATTTTACTTTTAGAAAAGGTTCAAAACATTTATTAATAA
The DNA here is from genome assembly GCA_035578135.1 of Flexamia atlantica. Taxonomy (NCBI): domain Eukaryota; kingdom Metazoa; phylum Arthropoda; class Insecta; order Hemiptera; family Cicadellidae; genus Flexamia; species Flexamia atlantica. The sequence continues at coordinate 16,761,453 of JAQJVK010000014.1, read as the reverse complement.
GTTATTTCTATTGATAAAGTTATTACAATACCAATGAAATTAAATTTGAAGTTCCTGCATACAACTAGACAAAACAGATATGATGTTACATTTCTATGTTTGTGTTTATTTATATATTTATTTTAAAATTATATTGATATCTCTAACACTAAACATTGATAAATGTAATTTGTATGTTGTTGCTACCGGTACTACTATCTAAATTACTAAATATTTTAATGCAAAATGTGTGTATTATGTGTTTCTGGGTTATGGTTTTAAAAATCTGAATACATTTTTGTTTGGATGAACAATTTTATTTTCAAGATCTCCGCAATTATTAATCCGCTATTTATTATTGAGATTTCATTTGTTAATGCAATTTGTATAAAGTTTATTTGTAAGCTATTAGGTCTCAATGGTTTCCTTGTTAGTGTAAGCTACAATTGAAGAGGGAACGATAATTTGTCATTTGTTATTTTTGGCGCTTGAAATGTTCATATCATTCACCAGATAACACTTACAGGTCGACTCTTCACTATCTAAAATTCCCAATCCTGACAACAGATTTTAACGGCAAAAGGAAATAAACATTATTTGTTTGGTTTAAGAAACTTAGTTGAAAGAAAACTTGATGGAACATGACAATTACGGGTTAAATTATCATTTAGGAATTATAAAGATAATTTCACAATAATCTGTATAATTCCAAATTATAAATGCATTGACAAGATACAACAACGCAAGTAGAGCTTCAAATTACAAACATGAATTTTATCTTAAAAGCAAACAATTATTTATGTCGTCTCGAAAATTTTACTACTTTAAATCTAATTAATGACAGTGCTTCGAGTAGAGAAAGTTTAATTCATCTAGACTTCCCCCCTTCACGCGATGCGTTAACATTTTCGCGTTGATCGGAATTTTGGCGCTCCAGTTTTAAACAAAACTGCTGTCTGCAAACAAATAACATTTTCTAAATAGAATGAAAAAGTAAATTGACATTACAAAACAAAGTAAAATTTTCACAGCTTAGGCCTACTCATGTACCTACATTTTGAAAACTTTATCGGACAATTGTTTTACCTTACGATAGTTTTACCGGTTAAACTTTTCACCAGATCGTCTTCCATGCCCCCTTAAAATTGTTAAAGTTTATCCTTTGCCGTCAAGTATTATTATAGTATATAAGACATCAGTAAAAAATTAAAATGTGATCAAAAATATATACATTGATCTATGATGCCTAAATACTTCTCAAGCTCCAAGAATAAATCAATCAAGGAATCGATGATGCCTTGATGATACCTCGATGATGCCTTCCTTGCCGACTGCAAGGAATTGATTGAAAAAGCTTTAGTGTTTTATCCATTTAATACAGGACATTATTTTACACCGTAGATAAAAAAAAACATTATACGTTTATATCTTAATTCTCAGACGTTTTAGGCCTGGAACGGCTACCCTTTGCTTTTTCCCCTCAAACATTAAGGTAAAACTAATTACACCAATCCTACGACATTCCAACCTGACAGGAACTCCCGAGATTAAACCACTTTACAGAGAGAACCAAGTTCTTTTTTCTTTGCTTACTGAATTATAATCGAGTATAATATAGAAAAACCCAACGAAAGAACTCTGAATAAAACTGGTTTTATACTGCAGTTAAAATATTTATTTTTATTTTGAGTCGACCATATTCGTGAAACCAACCTTAAACGAGGTTTGTCCAAATATTTTAACGCCAGTAATAAAATAAATAAGTATGAGAAATAATTGCAAAATTCTTTATTCATTAATATTTTGAATTTTTTATTTAAATTACACTAAATAACCCCTAGAATTAATTAGATTAGTTGCGAAAACTGTCACTGTTTCAGCTCTGCGATGGTAGTTACTTCATAGTTTGTATTTTAAATTAATCTATTTCCATTTTTCTCAGTTTCAAAACTGAAGTGGCACAACGTGCAATAGACGGTTTTTTAAATATACAGGGTTCGGCAAAAGTCTGGAATATATCAAATAACGTCTGTGTTTGTTTAATGAATTGAAACTTTGCAGTAATGTATCAGTTATAAATAGAAATATTTTCACATGTTTTACTACTTTTTCGCATGACAAACGGGCATCCCACGATGGAAGTCTTGAAATTATTAAGTGTAAGCATCCCTCATTTTAAAGGTCTGAATTAGTAGATCACAACAGCGCAAACCGCGTCTATAAAGTTAATCCGTTCAGAAGTTACAGCTCGTCAAATATTTTAATGTTGGCCATTAAACTCTCTGCTACAAGTAAGAAGACCAGTCTAATTGCTAATAAAGCACTCGAAACTATGTAATTTGTTAGATTTAACCATGTATTAATGTAGATTTAATACATGTAATTTGAATGTAATTTAATATGTAGATTTAATGTAGAATTAATACGTCAAATCATATTTATAAATGAGAAATGCATGTATCGAAAACATAACTAAATTTTTCCGAGTGCCTTATTAGTAATTAGACTTTTTTCCTTAATTTTAGCCTAGAGTTTTATGGCAAAATTAAAATCTTTGAGGAGCTGTAACTTCTGATTGGATTAACCTTTTGATCCACTGTATGATGTACAGTTATGATTTGCACTGTCATGATGTACTAAAAAAGACCTTTTCACCACACTACGACGAAATCACCTGTTCTACAAACGTCAAACGCGGACCGGAACACACTGCCGCCACAGGACCGAAAACGTTGGGGGCCCTAGGGCCGAAAGTCAGCTGATAGTTTATTTGCTTGAAACAACGTCAGAACATCACAAAATTATACGGCATTCAATACAGGATAGTTGCGATCATATTATATGATTGTCATAGCTGTGTTTTGTTTTCAAGTGAGTCAAATAATAATCAGTTTTTTTTAATTATTTAGGGTATATTTCTTTGTGTAGTGTGGTGAAAAATAGCGTTCGCACCTCGGCCGAAAGGGTTTTCGGCCCTTGTTGCGAAATATACTATTAAAATGAATCATAGCTCGAGGTATGCTTACATTTAAGAATTTCAAGACTTCCAGCGTGGGCCGTCACCTTATCGTGAAAAAAAACTAAGACAATAAGTCAAAATGTAATGGATACACATTAAATACGATACACATAGATGTAATATGTTCTATTTGTAATAGATGCACAACTAATAAGCTTCGTTACTTTCATAAAAATAATATAAAAGTTATTTATTATATTCCAGACGTTTTCCGAACTTTGTAATTAGTAAATAAAATCTATATGTTTCGTAAGTTTAAGAATAGCTCGTCAGGTCAGTGTAGATGATGATATTGATGGAAACTATGTGTAGTGAGAAGATGAGTTAAATAAAATTAATGTTTCTTTTAAAAGATAATGAACATACTTTAGTTTTCAATTACCTACGTTCTTGTGAAAAACTAAATTATGATTAGTTTTTCTTACCATTGGGTAAATAGTAAGAATGACAAACATGTGACGGATTTATTTCATATTCTGACTGATGAAAGTCTGAAAAGTTTAATGAAAGACAACCTGTAAAGGCAAGTAACTTCTAAAGTTACTTTTATTGTACTTATAGACGGTGATTTTCATCCATTTTCATATAAACGAGTCATTTCAATATGTTTGACTGATCTTTACTGCTTTTGTACTATTTTCCTGTGAAATACTCTACTTTTTCAAATAATGTTTTTCTAACAAATCACGGTTCTGATGAATGACTATCGAGGTTTATTTGATGCGTTCAACGCATTTGAGTTGAGCATGACTGATTGGACATTCTGAATCACGCAAAAACACCTAAATTAATATCGTCGTACAGGCTTTGCAAATTTTTCATAGGCCACCTCACATACCGAGTTCACTGAACCTCAATGGAAGGTCGATGGTGTTTTTATATGTTTTACGTCAGTTTTCTAATGCTCCACCAACTACTGGAGGTACATTATGGTCAGACAATATTTAACAGCAAGTGCGTAGTTTATTGAAAGAGATATATTATTAAATGTGTGTATTATCTTGATTTATCAGATTTATCTCAAATGAAACAGAATAAGCTTGTTGATATCAGAGGTTCTATATCGTTGGTTGATATTCCCCATCAAACATTTAGATACTGTCTTGCTTTTTCTTGCTTTTTTTGGTGGCGGCCTCTTTTCACCTTGCCTTTGCGCCGTCCACATAGACTATTGATCTGTGCGTGGACGTTATTAAGCAAAGCCAATGAGTGAGCCGGTATAGTACAATAAGGGTGATCAGTACTGCTAACTAAAAGTACGTGACAAGCTCGAGTCTCGATCCTGCGACGCTTCTTTTCTTTTTTTCTTTTTTTCTTTTTTCTTTATTTTTCCAGGCAAAGTTAGGGCCACATGGCCCTTTCTTACACTTAACCTGAAATACACAGTTTGAGATAATGCTACCGCTTCAAGGCCACAGTTCCGAGGCCGAGTGCGCCACCAACGGCGCCACCTACTCACTAAAAAAAATCTAATTACACGAATACCACGACATTCCAACCTAACATGAACTCCCAAGATTAAACAACTTTACAGAGAGAACCAAGTCCTTTTATTTTTGCTTGCCGTATTGTAATTGATTTAAGGAAGAAACAACTAACGTTAAGTACCGTAACTGTTTATAATGCGGTTCAGTATCTAATTTAAAGTAAAATATTTTTGTGGTGCTTACCTTAAAACCAGCCACGCAAAGTTTGATTAAAATAAAAAAATAAAACTATCGAGTGTAAACCTCTAAATATCCACATCTAAAATTATTTTTAATTGCTTTTAGACAATTTTGTTTATTAATTTTCACTCAAGCATATCTTCAAAAATATGTTTGACTTATCTTAACTGCTTTACGAACTATTCCCAGCAACTTTTTACCAAGTAAACTACTTCAAAAAATGTGTTTCTGTCTCATCATGCAAACATTAATGAACCAGCAGTTTCAATGAACTTCCCAGAGCACACAATGAGCTTCGTGGGTGGTAATCTACTAGAATCTGTTTTGATATGACGTTGCATAAAAGTTGCAGAATTCACATTTTGTGTACCAAAACATACAGTTGGCACGTTTATGTAGAATGATTTTACATTAAAAATCTGGCGATAAATCTTTGATTTTAATAACACAACATTTACGTCTGTATGACTTATGTTTATTTAAAACCCTCGAAGATTAGATCTACTGTAAGAGATGAAAAAGATTTCTTTCTAATTTTTTTTAACCTACGGATTTTTATTTTCATATTGCAAAAATACAATTAAGTGATTTAAAATAAAATACGAGTATGGTTAATTTCATACCTAAAATAAAAACCATCTTTGTTAAAAAAAAAACTACTTAGAAATTCCTAGTTATAAGAAATTAGCTGTCTTTGAAGTATTTTAAAAAGTATAATTACTAAATTAAGTGTATTAATACAATAGTACCTTTCCGTCCATTAACAAAACATTTGTTAAGCAAAAGTTTTATAATACAGAATATTTCTTAAAACTCTTTTTGTGGTACGAATCATTTGAAAACATAGCTCACTTTAACGGAGGATATATTTTGGCTACCATAAGGGTAAACTATATGTAACATTAACCTTTACTTCATCCTTTATACTTTACATAGCTTTCACTCTACGGTCAAAGAAAGTTGTTAAGCAATTAGGCTTGGAAGCTTTTATAATAGCCTTTGTAACTTTCCTTCTTTAATGCAGTAAATTGTGTTCTACTCTTTATCTTGAAATACATCTTATTACATACTCAAAAAAAGATGTATTTATGTTAAAATACTTCTTAAAATTAACATAGTTTATTACTTATTCTATAAAGCTCTTTCACACTTAAAAAAGAATAATATTTTAGGAGTTTCTTATACTTAAATCCTCCTTTTTGAAGAAATGTTAATAGTTTGTACTTTACTGAAGATGTTCTAATAGAATTATACGCTGAGGAACATAAACGTACATGATTCCTTTAACAATTAATTTTTGCAATTTGATTTACAATGTTGCTGCTGGACGTAACTTTTGGGAATTCACATGTCGGCACTGACATTTTATTCCAAAAAAAATCGATATGTAAAATGAACTGTACAGTTTTTGTAAAAAAATTAAATTAAAAAAATAATTTCGCCTACCTCTACTGAACACGTTAATTTTTCAAAATCCTTAGACTCAAATTAGCAGCGTTGTAAATGACAGTTAAAATTTTTTTTGGAAAATTACAATTTGTAAAACGCTTTTTAACTTGCATCAGCTGGTCATTTGATGTCCTCAAAAATATGATGTACTTTATAATCTTTGTTACAAAAATTCTTTGTTGTTAAAATGCTTCTAGTATCTAATATAATCGAATGAACAAGTTAAATAAAAAAAACTTGTTTTTATAATACTATTATATTAAAAAATAACTAAGTTCAAAAAACATAGTTCATTGTTTTGAAAACATTTCTTTAAATCCACGAAATTATTAAAAACATACAGTTTGCAATGCAGTGCTGGCCAACATATTGAAAATAAACTTAATCAAACAGTCCCCATTTAATACTAAACTAATAAAAAAATCTCTTGAAAATAATTTCTCCTCAATCTATAAGACTTGTTCGTCACCGTCAACATTTTAATCACAGCGAGTTATTTAAATATGTATGACAAAACAAGCCGGGTCTTTTGTACAGATAATGAGTTGAGACTGGGGACCGTACTCGTCAAGAGTTTGGGTCATCTTGGGAGTTTTATAAAACGCCTACTCTAAGGAGTTAGTTAAACGTTTTCAGTTTGACTAATGGAGTATATCATCATACGTCCCCTCTTATTTTAATAAATAACTTTCCCAAGAGCTTCTCATGAAATTTTAAAGGTTTTTTCGGAATAGAAATGTTTGGTTGAAAAAAATTCAATGCAAAACTAAGAGTGTTGGATGCTAGTGTTCCCAAAGTTAACAATCCTTTATTTTTAAAAGCGTGTTATTATTTAAAACTTCTTTATGTGCCACTGCATGGGCTGCACGAGTTTGATTTATTCCATGTTTTCAGTATTTAGCATATGCTAGTATTTAAATACATTTATTATACACTTTTGTTAAATTTGCCATATTTAATTTTAGTGCTATAAATAATCCTTTACACCCCTCATCAAATTAATCAGAACAACAGCGTCACGTGGTAAATGATGGAAAACGATAAAGACGCTTTATACTCAAATGACAGGCAAAATTACTTCCTACAATCGAAATTTTGCTATTATCTAGTCATAACCCTACATTGCTCACGTCCATTAAACACGAATGCAACATTTTTGAGTCCCTTCGACGATTGAAACTGTAAAATAACAGCGTAATAGGTTAAATTAAAATATTAATTCATACAAATGCATGGCGGGCAAAAAATACTTAATCCATCATTGCTCATTAACCACCTATTTTGCGATTGGTTTTTAGTATGTAAATTGGCATCCAACGCATAGCTAGGAACAATTCATAATTAATTAGTGTCCTTCAAACTACTATAAAGCTATAAAATAATATGTCTGGTGAAATTCTAGTACATATTATGCCTGATACATATTATGTATGATTACTTTAAAACAATCTTGGCAGGTTATGCTTGAAGCGTTTATGCTGTACGAGAAAAATTTCAAAGTAGACCTAGTGTTATATCGAAATACTAATCGCAATTTTAAAAGTAGAATCGCTTGCGATTTATGTTTTCTAATTACAGATTTCGTATTAATTTGCATTCTGATTCCCGTCTAAGAAAAAACTGTGATTTTTAATCCCAAAAAATTCAAGTTTTTAAATATAGAGCTTCTTTATGTGAGCCATCGGTCCGTTACATTCAATAAACGCTCAGACAAATCTATCACTTGAAACACTTTCATAAAAAAGTGAAATTCAATTTCATTAACTCAGAACAGCGTTTCTTATCCCCAACCGTTGTACTTTATTTCGAAGAATTCATAGCTTCTTGTATATGCTGTAACTGCACATTTCAAAAGTTCTTTTTCAATTTAAGTACTGAAAAAGAAGACAATATTTATCATTGTCATTAAATTATTAGTATTTTTTAGTAAATTTTTTGAAATATTTTTAGTATTGTGTTGAAATAATAAAAGTAAATGCAAATATTTTTAAAATATTCAAAGAAATAAAATTGAATGTAAATGTTTTATTTGCTCGATAACCATTCAAGCATTTACCAATTTAAGTATTCTGAAAGAACAACTTCTAAACTACAGATTTTAATTAATTATGAATTTTTTATATTAATAATCTGATTTCGAAGCAAAGTCTCAACAAAAATAAGACAATTATTTTCATTATTAATTGGTCTAGTTTATCGCAACCGCCTTGCTGGGTATTTATATTACGCTACAGCTTTAATCTACAAAAAGCTTTGAGATTTCAAACAAATGTAAGAAAATGAAAATAAACTACTCGATGCCAACACAAAACCCTTGACTTTCTATGGGCAGAGCCCTATACGAATTTCGAAAAATTCCTTCTCATTCTACGCTATGAGAGAGGTAAAGATATAAAAAAGTTTCGTGCAGGTGAAATTGTTTGGTCCAAGCGTCCTCAGATATATTAGTATCTCTTCGCTTGCAAATTGCATTAACAATTCCAAAAATAACTCATACAACTGTGTTTACCTCAATCATATGTTTTAAGTGGCGTCTCTTTGTCTAACATCATGGACAAAACTTGAGGTCTTTCATTTAGCTGATTGTTTACTTTCGTTTTCTAGCAATCGAAGTCCATAAAATGGTCAGGAATAGGCCTGAAAATAGTGATTTGTTATTGTCTTTATTCTGCCATCTTAAATCAGGTGTTCCTGTGTCAGTATGATATAAACATTTGAAGTAATTAAAATGTATATTTTAAACATTTTAAAGTGATTAAAATTTATATTTTAACTTAATGGCCACAGAATAATAGTTCCAACGTCCGAAACATTTGCTCAAACAATAGTCTGTCGACAACAATCGGGTCTACATCTGCTATACACACACGATTACTGAATATGCAACAGCGATCCACGCAACTACGTGTTCCAAACAAGTGACCTTGACTATATAATTTATAATGAAATTTTTTATAATATTAATAATACTTTTAAGTTATTTGGAGTTTGCAGTAAATTTAGTATTCAAGGCGAATAACCTAACATGAAAAACATTAAATGATGGTGGAATGAAAGGCAATAATGGGTTAGGTAGAACTTATGGAAAAATTTACCGATTATTTGTCTTTCAAAACGAATAAATTTAAATGAGTTAATGTGCATGTTGTACATATGTTATTGAGCGTAAAATATAAACAAAACATTAATCATGGGTCCTCCTATCTTTTTGCAAATAAAAGTTATTCAATAAGACTATATAAACAATCAACGATCACGCTATGTAGAATGGCATTTCCATTAGGTCCTCTGATAATTTCTGTATTGAAATCATTTTTCATCACGCTAACTCGAAGTTATGTTGCATTGGATCGTACATATCAAAACAAATGCCGTTTTATTTGGATTTTAGAATTATACTGATGATTGCATGGGTAATGTTTAGTTTATGGGTCATTTGATTTATTTTATTAGCGGGATTATTACTTAAGATAAAAACGGACTTTCAAAAAATGTAGTTATACACAAAATGTTCAAAAGGACCAACGAATTCATCGACATTCAGTGCAAACGTTCTAAGAGAGGACACGCTGATCTGTGTAGCTGAAATTAAATTACACTTCTACGAAAGTCGATATATTGGTCTGAGCGATTATTAAATGTATTGGACGAATCACTCACACCAAGCAGCAGTGAATTTAAAATTTTAATGTCTATGGATTAGAAATCATAAATGTTTTTGCTGAGTAGATAAAATAATTGAATAAAAATTAATATAACATAAAATGAGATCATTCATTTGCTGGAGAATTTTACATGGAGTTCAGCATCCTTTGCTTTTCTACATACGTCTTTCATTCTGATCTCTTTAGAGTGACTGTATTGAAAATTAGAGAAATACAAACGAATACAAAATTGACGTTGGGAAAATGTAAATCAACAATACCGAGTTCTACTCTCATACAATTGCGAATATCATTTACAGATTCGGCCAAATTTTTATTTAATCTACGACCATTGCAATAATCACCAATAAAGATATTACAACTAATGTCATAATGAAATCTATTATGAACCAAATACAAACCAGTTGCAAAATTTTGACATTTTGCAGCTGGTGTCACTTTATGATACAGATTCTAGACCAATGGGAGCGTGGCATTTGACGAAAGTAGTGTCATAATGACAGTTACGCAATTCGCACATCGGCTGATTGTTGCATAACGATTCATGTTTGAGTTGACTTATCCCATCAGCTGATTGTTCCACAACGATTCATGGTTAAGTCTGCTTATGTGCCTAATCTCAAATTTGAGTTCACCTATTCCTCCATTAGTAAAAATCATGAGTTTTGTTTAACTTCGGGGAAAATTTTGTCGTATATTGTTGGTCGTAGATAAAGTAGTGTATGCAACGATTGTATTATGCCTTCAAGCCACTCGTACTTAGATACTTAGATCACTCGCTTCGCTCGTGTTCTAACTTACATCTCACTCGTGACTTAAGGACATTCATAATACAATCGTTGCATAAACCACTATTATAGTTCCCTCTTAATACATTGACACTTAGTAATAAGGCATGAATTATTGTAAGAATACAATAAAATACATACTAGAGGTTAACTATAAATTATTTTACTGTTGTATAAGTAGTTTGAGAAAGTAGTATAAGTAGTTTGAGTAGTTGGGAAAGTGATGAATTTCACAGTGCAATCAGGAACCGAGATCAGAGGCTGAGGTAGACGTTCAATACAGCGCCGTGCAGTTGCATTTATAAGCCGACGATATCATCTCTGCTGTGTGGGAGGCTTCCACATGGTGTGAGAAACATTTGATGAGTATCTAAATAAATATCGCTTTATATTACTAATTTCAATAAGAAGCTTTCCTGGCATTTGTCAGATTATGCACTGAAAAGAAATCCTAAAACAGCTGTTTACTGAAGAGTGAGCGTGGAAGTACTTTTTGCTAGCCATGCAGTTGTATGGGCTTACATTAATATTTTACTTGGATTGATCTATTTACGTTTCAATTCTGATTTTAATTAGCTCGTTTCTTCGAGCTAAAGAAATGGTGCGTTAGGGTACCATGGATGAGGAAAAAGAAGAGTTGGAATTAGTAGGAACGAATTTTGTTTGACATTCGAGTCTAAACTGTACTTATAGTTTTCGATCTATTACCTCGCGACGCTTTGGCTCAAGCAATAAATACCCGCTCTACGTCCTATTTGCATAAGTGACTGTTCTATCAAAGTTATTTTAGGTCTCCTTAACATGTTGAGGTTTGTAAAGGGTTATTGATTAATATAAAGGGTTATGATATTAATATAATTAATTATTTACGAGGAGTGTATTAAATCTTATTAATAAATTAATTTAAAAACCGCATATGCCAGTATTTCTCAACCGGTGGTACGCGTACCAATGTTTTACTGGTGGTACGCGAAGGCCTTTCAAGTAGTACGCAAAAGATTGAAGAAGTAGTACAAAATAAAATACTAAGTTTTCAAACGAACGCTGTCTTGTCGAACAGTAAAGTCGCACTTAACGTCTAAATTTATTAACTTTTTCAGTATCTATTTTGGTCATGGTAAGCAAATTTCGTACCATATTTCAGGACTTAATTATAAGCTGTAATGATTCTCGCCATTATTGTCTAAATTTAACTTATTTTGATAACAAACACGAGATGCCGTAACGTAAGTGGCAAGACTTATGTCCGGGCTGTTGGCTATTGGCCGTGAGAAGCCAACGACTACAGTATATAAAAGGGGGGAATACAGGAATATATATTTTTGCCTTTTCCATGGACAATAAAATTTTTTCATCTGCAAACTCTGCTTAGTAAGTATATTAAGGTGATTCTAAAATAAATTTGAATAGTCGTTACTTTGAATATACTCAAACATTGTCATTTAATAACATTTTTGTGAGGCATCTAAGTTCGGTTGTCAAATTCAACTAATATTGTTACCCTTTCATTTTAACAGCGATACTTTTTAGAAATACATTTTGGTATTAATACATATTCATTGTTTTAGTTGTTACTTGTGAGATTTACTAACCAAACGTATTTTCTATTTTCAACGCACTTCCTAGTTATGTTGATCTGTTGTAGATTTTTTTTGTAATACAATTAAATATAAGATCGTTGGTGAAAATACAATACCGTATACTTTGACATTGATTTGTTTATTTATGTCAATTTGTCAATATAAAATATGAGAATATGTAAAGTTCCAAATAACAGAGAGAGAGAGATTATTTTTCCCCGTGTACCTAGACATTTTTCACATTAACGAAATTCATATTCAAATTCAAACGGTTTTTCGCAAAATAGGCTATACATAAGGACGGTAATAGCTAGGCTTAAGCATAGCTGAGGAGAACATAATATAATTTAACAAAATGCTTATATCATCAAAATACGATTTAAAATTGTACATTGAAAAGTAAAATAAAATAAAATTAGCTGGCAAAACAAAACCAACAAAAGTTAACTTAACTATAAGCACTGTAGAATGAGATCCCTCAGTGAAGAGGGGAGGGGGGCCCTTGCGATGGCACGCCAGAATACTGGTACGCGAGAACCAAAAGGTTGGGAAACACTGGTATTTGCTAAATACTGAATAGAGAGAAGAAATCAAACGTTGTCTACTCCATGGCTTTTGGAGACATTTTTAGCAATAACACAATTTTCAAAACAAAGGGTATTTAATTTTTGGGATTTTACTAACTAGCAATCTTAGTTTTACATTGCATGTGTGATAAATTAAAGAATACTACTTCGTTAACAATCTTTGAAATAATCTTACGTGAGGAGCTCTTTAGTAAATTTCTTATTTAAAGTCAAGGCAACATATTATTATGCACTCAATTAAAGTCAAACAGAAAACATTTGACTACTTAGAGAGGGTGTTTTGTAAAACTCCCAAGATAACCTAAAATCTTGACGAGCATGTGTCACCGTTCTCCACTCATTACCTGTACAAAAGACCCGGCTTGTTTTTTCATACATATTTGAATGCCTTTCTGTGATTTAGAATTTTTGAAGATGGCGAACGGGTCTTGCAGATCAAGATGGTAAGTATTTTATATTGTCTTATCAACTCAGTTATAAAAAGGAACTTTTTGATGAAGTTGATTTTCAAGTTTGCATAGTACTAAAATAAAAACTGTATTTTTAATAGTTTTGTAGATTTAAAGTTTTTTTTTAATACGTAAGAAATTTCATTCTTTCATCATTTTTTCATCATACTTTCACACAGTTTTTTAAATTTTGTGACCTATGAACACTACCATGGTAAAATGTTAGTGGAAATGTTTTATTAAAATAACTTGTTAGTTCGATTACAATAGGTACTAAAAGCACTTTAAGGGCAAACAATATTTCCCCCACAAGAGGTTAAAAAGTAGTTCGTAGTTCTGTAACATCGAATGACCAGTTAATGCAAGTTAATTGGCGTTTAGAAAAATTATTAATACCCCCGTTACAGCAGACCTGCATACTCAGCGAATTTCAAATACAAAACAATATATTTTTATCTAACATAGCGAGATTTGACATGTTTTTGTAAGCTCCATAAGATTAACATGGGGAATGAGTATGCAGGTTTGCTGCTACAGGTATGTTTAAACTGGTTGGTTTTAATTCAATATTTAGTAGATCTGAACTAGAAGAAGCCATTTACCAAGTTTTATCAAGATATGTTGAGAAATAAACGAGATATAGAATTTTACTTATTTCCCATAAGGTTAACATTGGGTCAACGTACTGTGTTTACCACATTCAATATCTCGGTAACCAATGGACATAGTGCAGTGATTCAAGATACTAAATTGTTTGTTTTTTGAGCTGAATTCAATGGTGCCAACAAAAATTCGATAAATTTTATTTTTCTATGTATAAAACTCAAAAAACCTATTTTTGGGAGATTCATCCCCCTTTACCCCCCCTTCCGGTAGTCTGATCGGGCTGGTTCACGAATTCGTCCAATCGATTACCACTTTACATGTCTGTACCAAATGTCATCAAGATCGGACCATTTTTGCGGCCGCTATCGTGCTAACAGACACACACACACACACACACACACACACACACACACACACACACATATATATATATATATATGTATATATATATATATATAGATATTTATATCTCTCTAAAAATTTCGAACGAATGGTGTTTTTAGCTTCTGGTGGTTGCAAAACGAAAAGTTACCATGGTCTGAGGCTTAAGTCTTACCATGAGACCTACGGTAATAGCTTCTTCCCTATAGGGGATATTCGCTAAAAATTAGTATGAATTGTTATTTATAACGCTGCAAATGTGTGTCTATGTGTTATGAAAAATCTATGTGTTCAGTTGGACTAGGGACACCTTTTAAACATAATCAGTTATGATAACAAAACACTACGGTTCATTTTACCTATCGATCACTGGTGAGCAATAAAATTTAGTCGCTGACATGCAAATTTCCTAAAGAGTTCCATACAGAAGCGATATTTGAATCAATTTGGGAAAATGCCACTGTTAACAGGATTTTCTACGTTTTTGTTCTTGAACGTAAAGTTTAGTTGGAAGATGTAAAGTCAAATAATGAAAATGTGAATATTCAACAGAGAGATTAAGATATAAGGAATTCCGAAAATATTATTCTTTAAAAGAGCAAGTCTGCTACAGTTTTTCAGATTTATTTTAAGATAAAGGCTAAAACATAATTTACTGCATTAAAAAAAGGACAGCTACAAAGGGTATCATAAAAGCTTCCGTGCCTAATTGTTCAACAACAAATTTCTTTGACCGTAAAGTGAAAGCTATTTTTCTTCGTGAAGTATAACGGGCGAATTAAGGGTTATCTTAGCATTTAATATTTTGTTCTTATAATAAATATCCAAAATCCAAACGCCGTTTAAGCTGAGCTATGATTTTAAATGCTTTGCATCACAAAGCGAATGCATCACAATGTCCGAATTTTCTCTTGATTTTAAATTAAATTAAATCAGGCCAACTTGATCATTGTATTCTTAGAATTAGCCTATTCTGTGATCATTATAATGTTTTTTATTGTATGACTCTGTGACGTGGTCTATACTGTTGTATGTTTAATGACCAATAAAGAATCTTGAATCTTTAATCTTGAAAAGAGATAAAAATTTTACCACTTTTTTGCTTAAAAAATGTAATGCTCCTAATCAGTAAGGTACTATTGAAAGATAATAAGTAATTACATAAGTATAAATTGTTAATTATAGGTATAACAATTGCATCAATAATTCTTTTTGAAGTATTTTCTCCAAAGTATTGAAAATATAAACCAAATAATATTAACAAAAAATTAACAAAAGATATAAAAAAAAACTATTGAAGTAGTGAAAAGTTCAATTTCTTATGAACAGAAAATTATACGTATTTGTTCTAAAATAACTGTTTTAAGTATTTTAATTTAGGTATCAAACTTTTATGAATTTCATTGTAAATTCTCATAATTTTCTCTTTTTAGCATTACTTAAAGATTATTTATTTTTGATATTTTTTTCATGAAAAAATATGTGTTTCGGAATCATCTTTTAAAATAGATAAAAGTTTTTAGGGTTTAAATAAACACATGTCGTGTAGCATGGCCGTCTATAGTATTATAGATGGCTATGCGTGTAGACGTACATGTTTTTACTACTCATAATGAAATAAAAATAAATTATTTAATCACCTGATCACTGATAATACAGCTACACGTGACATATTTTAAGGAAGAATCATTCACATCCAGCTCTAAAGGAAGTCGCAATAGATATAACAGAAGTAACGGTGAACGTGCTAACTGAATGGTTTGGCCTAAAAATGTGAATTCTGCAACTTTCATGCAACGTCATATCCAAACAGATTCTGGTAGATTACTCCCCACGTGGCCCACTGTGTGCTATGGAAAGTTTATTGAACTGCGGGTTCATTAACGTTTGCATGATGGGACACCAACACACTGTAATTCCAGCGTTAGGGATCTTTAATAGCTCGCTTCCCATGTAAATGGTTTGGCCACGCCACAGTAATTGGGAAGTACCATCACATACTAGACCTGGTACTATTAAAGATTTTTTTCTAGAATTTAACTATGTGAAGACACTGTACGTTTTTCATCTTTCACTCCTAAACTAAATGAAAAATACAAACGTCGAACAATTCGTCAGGCTACAGTGAAAATGAACACAAATCTTCATCAAACATAATGTTTGATGAGTGACGGATGGAGGTCACTCTAGCCAAATTAGATTGAGAGCAAAATCAAATATATACTCATATTTGTATATTTTTGTAGAAGATTTGTCAAACCAAACAATTTAAGTCGTATGCACAATATTGAAAAACCGGATATTCATATTACATTTAAACAAAGAAAATTAAAGGGTTACTGAACAGAAGAGTCATCGAAAGAAATCGCCTCAGTTGTAAATGAAATTGAATTTTAGCAATCGAATTTCTTTTCAACGACGTCAAGAGCTTAATTAAATTTGAAAAGTTCTCATTTACTAGCTTAGGAGCCATGAATTCTTATAGTTTAGGTAATATATTCAAGAAGTTATTTTTTTACTCTTCTCAGTTTGATGTAAATTTGAAATAAACCTACAAAGTGGAGAGCAACATCTAATTTCCAAGTGTATTATTAATGTTTTAATGTGCTTTGCCAATCGTTTATAGATTTATTGAAATTCTTTGTTTAGGATAAAGGTTTTTAACACTCTAATACACATTAGTAATACTAATCTCTATCATCACTTTTCATAGAAATAAAAAAAGAAAAATATTTAAGCTTTAATCAATAATTTTTAAAGCTTATCGCGTAGCGTGAACTTTTCAGTTGCTATGAAAGAGATGTTAAATATGTTATATTTTTAAGCATTGTGAAGTTGTAGAATAAGATACGTATATTAAGCTCCAAAATACCTGAACCTCACTTTATTCCCTTAAATGATTTCAAATAATCTTAAGCTATATAACTACTTGTTGACCTTTAATTTTTTAAACCTATCAGTTAAAATTTGAAATTACGTTTAGAGGTTCTTTATAGGTTACAACTAGAAAAAGTAGTTGAAGTAAACTTAGAGGCTATTCATAATTGAGACGAATCCATGGTCTCGGGCGACGGCCATGAAGTTGACGAGGTAGATGTAGTTGCCAACG
This sequence comes from Flexamia atlantica, assembly GCA_035578135.1. Lineage (NCBI taxonomy): Eukaryota > Metazoa > Arthropoda > Insecta > Hemiptera > Cicadellidae > Flexamia > Flexamia atlantica. The sequence goes on along the minus strand of JAQJVK010000014.1, from coordinate 16,744,174 downwards.
TTTCGGACGTGATACAGCTGTCCGTTCTCGAGGCGCACCAACACTCATTTACTGGCCGGCGCGGCGGGCCCTCTGCCTCAGTGAATGAGGCCGATCAGTGAACGGTCCACCTCGAGAACGGACAGCTGTATCGCGTCCGAAACGTCGGCAACTACATCTACCTCGTCACCATCGTGGTCGACGCCCAAGACCATGGACTCGTCTCATGTGTGCTTAGACCACGGAAGCCTGTCTCATAGTGCTATTCATATTTGAACAAACTAAATAAATAATCCAATTTTTTTCTATAAACAAGTTTTAAAACCCTTTTAACCCTTTCTATCAATTTCTTTTAACCCCCCCCCCCCCTTACATCCTGGGACTCCAAAACGAAAACGTTCGACGACCACAGGCTGAATTCTCAGGTAATCCTACAGTAATACCTTATTCCCATTACGGAAAATTCGCTTATTCCCTTTGAAAGGCAAATTGACTTTACTCGTAGAATAAAATTAAAACACAATAATCAATTTATCATTTGTCTTAAAGGAACTATAAGATTACCAGGTCAACTAATAAGAATCAAAGAAGACAAAAGAAAAGTCATTTTACAATATGAACAGTATTAATAATTGACGTTGAAACACCATTTGATATCGACTATAAAAACGTAAGTACGTCACTGGTTGTTTCGTGACCAGTCAGTTGTCTGTAATGGAAGAGATCAGCTGGGTAATTAACACAATCAGCTGTTACCCCTTCCCTCCTTTCCAGCCATTGATCCCCGGCATTTAATGACGACAATAGCTCTACATTGTCCGTAAACTGCTCCGCTTAAATCACCTTCTACCCACGCCGAACTATAACCTGGGCGAGATAGGTTAGCTTGACTTTATTGATAAGAAACGCTTAGGAAGTATTAGCCAAACTTTGTTTGTACTAAAGCTGTGGCTTTGAAACTCCTTTTAAGGGTAGATTTATAGGTTTTCGTTATGTGTAAGAACTTTTAATATTTTGATTCTTGATTTTTCAATCTGAAAAATGTTGAGGAGTTGTCCGTGCGCCGATCATACAAACATCAACACTGTTGGAATCCGTCGACGGCGTCACTGTCTCTCTCGCACGTGGACAGCGTCGAACAATTAATCAGGCTACAGGAAAAAGGAGACAAATCTTCAAACACAATGTTTGAATAGTCACGGATGGAGGTCACTTTTAACCAAATTAGATTTAGTGCAAAACCCAATATACTCTTTTTTGGCGGTTTGCCATTTTCAGTACTACTTATCTAGGTCCACGTTCGAGTGAGGCAGTGACGCCGTCGATGGATTCCAACAGTGTTGAAGCTTGATTTTTCAGTAGACTTGCCGACAATGATCAATTGCCTTGAATATAAGTTATAATTACAAGTGTTTTGTATGTTACAAGTATAACAGATTTTTCCTAGGTATGTTTGTAGGAACAAGGTTTGATAAATTATGTTACTACCCATAAGTTGCCAGCAACATCATTGTATGTAAGCACAATTTATTATTATACTTATAATTACACCTTAATTTATCTGCTCAAACATTTCATTCTTCATTTTGCAATGGACACAAATTTTATTGATTCTTTTACGTAGCAGTAACTTTATTGGGTTATTGAAATATTATAACACTTCCGGCCGCAACCACACGATGCACTACAAATTAGTGGCATTTATTACATTACTAATCTACTTCATATTCATAATTTTAAAGAGAAAAATATATAAGGTATACATAAGAATGTGACAATTTTTAGTACGTAATAGTCAAATATAAGATATTTGATAGCACAATAAGGATATATTTCTATCATAATTCAGTCTCTAAATATTTTGAAGGTAGTAACGAGTTTTAGTTAAAGATTAAGTTTATATGTGCTTTCAGAAAAATAATATTAACGGTTAAACAAAGTGTTTATGATGATTTAAATGTATAGGAGTAAAACTGATCTGATATCTAGTATTTGGTAAATCTTCTCAGCAATATTGTACATATAAAGAATAATCAAGACCGAAATGTCAACTGTTACTGAAGATACCATTTTGAAATTTGTTAAACGTAGGTAACGGTAAGTCTTATTTAATAAAATTAATAGAACATTTTTTTCTGCTGAAGGTATTCCAGTAATGCTTTTTTCTTTCCTTGACGTATTCTATAATTATAGTTTTAATGATTTTTAAATTCTCTTGGAAAAGCAAATTGCACTGAAAATTTTAACTGTATTGACTTGAAATCAGACAGCAATTATGGACCAATGCAATGTTTGATTTTAATTTGAATTTTTTACTTCATTCTAAATATAACCCATAAACAAAACTAAAATTCTATACCTCAACTGAAAAAAATAATTTAAATAGCTAATTGCTACAGCTAAATTTCATGCGACAGTTTTACATAAAACAAATCAAATTCCCTGGTCTATTTGTTTTTTTTTTGTTTTTTTTTGGTCCCGTCATTTATGAGTTGTAAACTACATTGGACACATTTTGAACCATAAAATAATCAAATATAATTCAGAATTTTTTATTGACGGTATTCGAGAGGAAAAACCAAATGGGGGTTTTGATGAATCCACAAATAATCGGGAGCTATTTAACAGGAAAGCATAATGAGAAGTATTCTACAAAGTAAAGGGGACGTTTTTATTCAGTTCATGTTTACGTCTGAAAAGAGGCTAGTTGAGTAGGCAGTTTCTTAAAGAAACCACTCGATTTGAACTCGCGATGTCTTTGCTAGTTGAAGTATTTTATTCGCACTACTATTTGTTACATAATAATTATAGTTAAATATAAAAAAATAAAAAGTAAAGAAAGGTAAAGATTGGTCGTTATGATGTAAAAAATATTTTATTTGTAAATATGCTATATACATGTATTGAAAAAGATGTTTTATATTGCAAATTTAAGAACCACAATAATGCAAAGTACAAATATACATATAAGAAACTATAAACTTAGAAAAGTTTACCAAAATAAAAACGTTAATGCTATCTGTATTATTAAAGGCTAAGAAAATTAAACTAATTGTCAATAATTAAAAAGTTTGTAACTGATTTTCAAGAAACCATTTTTTATCAAACATTAAACCTATCCATACATGATTTTTCCACTGAAGAAAATTAACAATTCCAGCAAGAAGACATTATATCACAATAATTTAGTGAGTTTATGATGTAAAAGTCTACGTTGGTGTCATTATTTGTATTTGGAGGAATAGTGAAACTAGCCAGGTATTGGATGAGAGATTAAAAGTTATAGCATGCAAGTTCTGAATTATATTGATACAATTCTATTTCATTCAATAATTTCCCTTAATATTGTAATTAATTATGAATATATAATTTTCTTGTAACCCAAAATAAATGTTACTTATTATAACAATTACTCGGCCCCACCATCATAATTGGCTCTTAGTTAAGCTAAAGATAAATATGCTCTTTATCATACTGTCAAATTATAAAAATAATGGTTCAACAATAAAATATATTATTTTTTATATGAAAGTTTTTGGACTGACATGACTTTTCATAACTTATTAATAACTGACAGTGTGATTAAGCTATTAAAAGTCTGTCTCTTTCCAGCAATTATATTAGAATTATCATATTTAAGTCAATTGATTTTATTACTTATAAGATTTCTTGTTCGTTTAATACGTATATCATTTGTAGAAATAACAACTATAATATTACATGGAGATAATAGTATAAAGTAGATATTATATTTATTAAAGAGATAATAGTGATATGAATGACAGATATGAATGAGTTTCCTCTGACTATTTAAAAAGTTTTAATAAAATATAATCTAAATCTACGAGTATACAAAGCACAAACATATGTAGCAGGACGAAGATTGAAGTTACATAATTTATACAAAATATACACTTAACATCGATGTATAAAAAGGTACGACGGTGACAACTTGATCGATAAAAATCTTTACAAGCTTAACTCTATATCATACATTCAATTCACATACAAATTGTTCATTGATACGGTTATGAATAAGGCATGAATGCTAGCAAACCTTAGACTAAAATATATCAGTGTCTAACTTAATAGTATTAGGTATTAATATAAAAATGAATTTTAAAACGGATGGTAGAGAGGGTGAAATTCAACTGTAAATACTTCCAGAGACAGTAAGATAAATTAAAGTACGGTAAGTAAATAAGTTAGATTTTCAAAAAAACTGTAAATATTTTCCCCCCAACTGCTTTGCTCAGTCACTTTTTACTCTTTGTAATGATTGAGTAAAATAATACTTTGTCTCCCAACTGGAGTAAAGTGATTACTTTATCGCTCGGCGGGCTTAGAGCGGAAATGGAAGAGAAAGCTCAACCTGTGATTATTACAATTCTGACTTTAAGTTAATCAATATATCATAATCAACATGTGCTTACATATTGTTTTTCATGTATATAACATAAATAATTATTCTACTATGCATTCATTTATCTGTAAAGGTGGGGGTATTTCGGCAATAAAGTACATTGGCTCACGAATAAAAATGTTGGAAATGTTGGCATAACGGTTGGTGCCTGAGCTTGCCGTGTACTTTACTCCCTCAAAGCGAAAATAACTATTTGACTACGCTAGGACGTAATCACTTATTTTACGAACGTCACTTAAGTGCCAAAAATAGCTCTTTTCCGTCCTTGGGCCAAAAGGGTTGTAGAGTCAGCTGATAGTTTATTTGCTTAAAACAACTAGTAAAAATAACATAACCGTATTCAATAGGTATTAACGAAAGACAAAGTGGGAACCTGATTTTAATTTGCTGTTACCTATCAACCATTCATTATTGTTCGTAGAAAGCTGCCATAACATCAAAGTTCATCGAAGTATTTTCTTAATAAATGATATTTCGTAGAGTAGTGTGGTGAAGAATAGCGTTTGCACCTAGGCAGCATGCGTTTTGCAGCTTTCGATCAATTTAAATTCCAGACGAGATGTTGAGAGTTTATCTGGAATCTCGAGCCTGCAAACCCTCATTTCCGGCCCTAGGTACGAATTATACATTTGAGTCTCTTTAACGAGTAGGCTAAACAATGTACATATACAACAGTTTTTTTTTAATTGTCTAAGCTAAACCGTCAGCCTCTATTCCTAACCATAAAAAATTTAAAATTCAAATCATCAAACGGAGACCTTAAATAAGGATTAATATTTTGTTTTTCATATCAACTCAAGGTTATATTATTTGTGAAATAACTTTAATAAATCGTTAAATAACACTTTATTTATATTTTTTGTATAAGCCATAACAACCTATTGACCCATACTGGTTTTACACATTGATTTAATATAGTTTTATAGGTATAACATTATTTCTTTGTAGAATAAAAAAATATCATATAATTATTATTTTTTAAGTAAAAAAGTAATTTTAAAACATTTTCATATAATTATAGTCATAAAATTATACATACTTTTGCATAATGTTGCAACCATACACAAGAGCGTAGGCTACTCCGTTGTAAGTAACAACAGTACAATAATAGAAAAATAAATATTTTTATAGTATTGGGGATATGGGAATCTTAATAAATGACACCTAGGTATTAATCATAAAAATAATATGAGGAAGCATTGTAATAAATAGCGAATCACTCCCCAATCTTTTTATATATGAATAATTCTATTTAAAAATATTAACTTCTTAACTAATTCTAAACTATAACTAATTAATGAGAGCTTTACATCATGTCTTAAACATAAAATGGAGACAATATCTTATATGTACATGAAGGAATGGAGAGTATCAAAGAAAGAAAACACGTTCAAAACCAGCTAGTACCTCTGGGAATGTAAAGTTCTAAACTAAAAGCTCAAAATATTTAGTTTAAAAAAAGGATAAAAAATTTTAAAGTAGACTTTTTACATAATTTGTCAACTTAGGCTTATTTACATTACTTAAGTATTGCTCAAATTTGTTTTAAAATACGTTCAATGTAAATACTCTGTGTAGTTTATACCCTAAAATATTGAATAACTTTAATTGAAATTATCTCCTACAGTAAATGTACATCTTTACAACCATTGACTTTGGATACATAAATTGTCATTATTTTGTTGATAAATTAATTGCTTAGCCATCACAACTTATTTAATTCGCCCATTTGGCTTTGTAGCAATGATAACGACGCGAGGAAGGAAGCGAAGTCGTGGAAGGAAGCGATAGTCCTCATTGTAAAGGTAGGAGTGTCCTTGTCTACGTCTTACCCCTCTCTTCCGTGTAGCACCGTCGCCGTCGGCACCGCGGCTGCGAACTGTAGACCCACTCACAACAGCAAATTTGAACCGGCGAACTTTGAAGTCTCGCCACCTGGAGCGCCACTTCGTAGTGTTTTCCAGCGGTAGTACAAGTATAATTCCGATAGGATCTCTGAGGTGCTTTCAAAACCGCCAGGAACATAATTTAAAATGGCAGTGAAGCGTCTCCTTATGAATCCAAAGTCAATCATACAACTTAAGAAGTTTGTGGCCAAGTAATTTGTATTTCATCTAAAAACACCTAGAATAAGTAAATGATGCATAAAACGTCCAATTAACGTCCAGATAGTCCAATCAACCTCCTCTCAATGTTTACTAGTGGTTGTTTAGGAATGTGCGGATGGATTGCACCAACCCAGCAGCCAGAATCAACGGGCTGCTCTTCTTCCTTAGCTAGGGATTCGACTGGGACGCCATCCTGATCCTAGCGGACTCCCGGGACTTGTTGTGGATCTCCGTGGTCCTCAGGGTGATGCCGAAGATGTCCTCGTGGTAACGGTTCTCGTCCTGAGGACAAACAAGAAATTTCGTTGTCACACGTATATTATCGTGGAAGGTAAAAAAATATGTCTGAGAAATATCTGCAATACGTCTAATTACAGAGCGTTTGACAATATGTTCAATGTATGCTTCAAACCGAAAATAACAGAAAAGTTACAAATGGTAGATGGAACACAGACACTACATAAAGGAGCAGGATACTACGAATCAGCGAGCACAGAATAGAAGATACTATGTCTTTGACATTGTTGGCCAATAAGCCATATAGAAACAACTACGATTAAAAATAAATCTTAGTTCAGAGGTTCTCATGATCAGCTTAGATTAAAAATTTTATTAGCAAGGGTGTATTTGTAAGACGAGAAAATATTTCATTCACAGCCAAAGCCATATTGTGGTGGACCTAACCTACTTTGGTACCTAAGCTCACGTAACGTCATATGAAGAGTGCCCTATCTATTTCTATTCTGCGCTAGATGACGAGTGTTATTTTAGACACTTATCTGACCCTATTAAAACTGTATTTGAATTCAGGTTTGATAAAATTTAAGTAGATATATTCTAAGCAACATATTTTGCAGCTCGAGCCTGCAGAACGCTTGTCAATATCTGAAGGTTTAAAGTCTTGAGGGTACCACACACAAAGTGGATAATGGGGTGGTTAAAAATTCTTCTATGGTGTATTAACTATGGGTTTGTAAAAAAATGAGTTGTTTTGAAAGGGTGAGTTTTTTTATTGTTTAAGCCAATTCGGTAAGCATTGAAAAACATTTTGCCAGCGTATTTTGGTTGTTGTTCAAGTGCAGTGGGTCATTATCAAGGTTGGAGGATTTGACGTACATTGTGGCCTCCAAAAAGTACAAGCATGGGACATTTAAAATGCCCAAAGTCACAAAAGCTTCTCTGCAGCTTGTTCTTTGGGGCAGTCTCAGAATTGGTCTGATGACTTTTTTCTGTCAGGTGATAACTAAGAGCAGAAAAAAAAATTAAGAATATGGATACATTAGCTACATTACTTGAAATGGCGACTTACCCAGGTAGGTATTTTAAGCCAAGTATGAATGACAGATGAGTGAAGGAGGATTGTGGCGCGATCTTTTAGTCTTGTTACTGACTAAGGCTGACATGTTCCTTAAACAGGACTGTTAATTAATATAATAGCTCAACAGCCAATGAAAACTAGGGGACCTACATTTTAACGTGGGATCCGAACCACTAATATTCCTGGCTTGCATTTACGAACTGGTCTAATTATGAGGATGGTCCTATGAACGCAGCATTCAATAGTGCGGACGTTAATCCCCACTAAGGAACACCGCGTTTACAAGCTATCACCCATAACTATCCACAATTCGTGACCTCAAAGTAGCTGGATTACAGGACACGCCACCGTACCACACCCAAAGTGGATAACAGGAACAGATTCCTAGGAAGTGTAAAAGAATAGTTAGCTGAAAGATTAATGGAAAAGGAACAAGGAAAAGATGAAAAGAGTATATGAGCAGGAGAAAGACAAGAATATGGAGGTACACTACAGCTACGTACCCTGAGTGTAAGCATGTAGTTCTCGACCTGCTCTGCAGACATGTTGCCCTCCTGCTGCACAATGACCTTGAGCGTCTGCAGGACGTGTTCGGCCATGGTGACGTCACCGCATACGTAGAAGTGACCCCCCTCGCACACCAGCTGTCTGTACAGGGTCTTCGCCTCCCCTCGCATCAGGTCTTGCACGTACGTCTGCAAGGCAATCACACAGGGTTTAGGCTGTTCCTCCTACTGCACAATGACCTTGAGAGTCTACAGCAAGTGCTCGGCCATGGTGACGTCAGCAAACGTAGAAGTAACCCCCCTCGCACACCAACTGTCTGTACAGGGTCTTCGCCTCCCCTCGCATCAGGTCTTGCACGTACGTCTGCAAAGAAAATCAGGGGAATAGGTTGAGGAGTCTGCCTATCAAACATACATAGTTCGGTTTTAATTTTTGCGGACATTCTCGACCTCTGATCAGTCAAATCATATTTTGCGGCTTTTCGGAATTTAGGATCTAATTCGGTTAGTGACTGTACATACCCGCAAAAATAAATTCAAATATAACATCACCATCAGCAACAACAAGATTCAAATAAATAATACATATATTATTTTATATGTTGATCAAAAAGTAGTATAGGATCAAAATCGGCTATTACCAGTGCAACTGATATTATGCATTCAGAATTTAATCATGTATCCATCATCAATAGTATAGTTGGTTGTTGTTTCATGATAAGAGAAGGAGCAAGAAAACAAATTTTTAGCTAAGTTAACAAACTGAAAATGTTAGATTTTGGAAAATGTTTCAAACGAAAAATCGATATTGTGTGGACTATGCTTTTACGGATAATAATTCTGACGAGAGAAAAGTGAAAGTCTTTGGGAACATAAACAGAATTTATTCGTAAGTCTTGCTAAGTACAAATTAACATAATTTGATGAAAAAATATATAAATGTTATCCATATATATTTTTTCTCCTTCACAAAAGGATCAACACATATCAGAAATTTTTATTTTAGGAAGTAAATAGATCATATTTTGGAAAACCCAGTTTTATAATCAAAGTATATTATTAAAAACTGATCATATCAATCAAACATATCAATCATATCCACGCACCTTGGGCAGTGTAGGCTCTCTGGACAGAGCGAGGAATGTTTTCTCCAATACACCTTCCGAAACCATTTTCTCCTTTTCATCTTTGTGGAGGTCCAAAGATCGAAGCCTACATCCGAAGAAAAGTGTCATCTTCCCCAGGTTCTTTAGGCCTAAAAAATCGTTGAAAATTTTTAAAATTTATTATTATGACAACTTGTTATTAAAAGATATACTATTTAAAATATGAATACAATAAATTTCAACACGGTTAAGGCAGTAATAAATATTACAAAACATATATAAATTGAAAAATTCGTTGAAACAACATAACAAATACATTCTAAAGGTTTTCTTAAGATGCATCTCTAAAATGATATGAACATGTTTCATGACCAACCTTGTCTCTTCTTAAGAGCATATCTGTGTTGCCAGAAGCCTCTGAAAGGTGCAATGCCGGTCCCAGGGCCAACCAGGATGCACGGTCTGGAGCTATCTTCAGGCAGGTGGAAATTAGGAGCGCTGAAAAAGTATAAAATATTGCAATAATCATATTTAAAAAAGAAGAGCTGAGCATTTTAAGGTTTTGGCTTTGGCTCATTAAAAAATTCAATTTTATAAATCGGGAGAATAATTACCAACCTTAACGAATTGCAATTGGCTTAAAACTATTAAATTATTTTCCATAGATAAACAATAAGTAAATATTTACCTTCTAACAAACAAATAAACTTTTTCTGATTCCTTTATCCTGTAGAGGTAGTTAGAGCAGACACCGTAGTGCATTGGACCTTCTCCATCTGTAGCAAAAGTATTTCAAATCAGATAAATCTTGAAATAATTTAAATTATATATGAAGCAATATAATTGGAAATATTAGAGCTAAATTGAAATCAAAGCTGAAGATGTTCAATCAGGTGCATTGAAATCGTGTATTAAAGTAATGGAAGGAAATAAGATTTAAGTACAAAGAAATGTTTTACCCCATATCCTTTTACTTACACTTTCATTAAAGTCTGTATTTGTCTGATTTATGGAACGGATGAAGCAACACATGAGGTGAACCGTTTGCAAAGCATACAAAGCCAGGGCAAGCTTGACCACAAGTCACAATACTCGCAATCTACACAGGTCAGTGTAAGCTAAATCACAAGTTACTCCACATACAAGCTAAACAAGTGAGTGCATGCTAGGCCACAAGTCACTGCACTTATAAACCACACAAAGCAGTGCAAGCTAGATCAAAAGTCACTACATTTTCAAGCCTCACTATTCAGTCCAAGCTAAACAACAGTGCATTACAGACCTCCCATTATTATGACCCAGCTGCAGCTAGTTTTGGGTGACCCATAATTGAAATTTGACATAGTTTGATTAATTACTAACAGAGGCTGCTTCTGTCAACCCCTTATTTCAGCTGTTTGCTTTAAAATAGTGTACGCTCCAACTCATAAATCAATAATTCATTGACAACCGTTTGTTTTCTGTGACAAAAAATCATATATTACCCCTCTTGATAACAAAATTAATAGGTGACATTAGTACACTCTCTTGGTGATTCACTATAACTATGAGCTCTCTTAATTCTGGGTCACTCAAAACATGGTACACCTGTTTACACATTTTATAATGCGATGGAAGATCTGCTTAGCAATACACTTATAAGCCCCACAAGCCAGTGCATTGACACCACAAACCAATCACTACACATTCAACCTACACAGGTCATTGCAAGCTCGACTGCAAGCCAGTAGGCATGTAGGCCACACAAGTCAGCGCGAGCATGACTCAATTACTATCTAGTATCGGGACCCACACCCATGACTTGTAGACTTCTACAATTTGCTACAAATACTTATGTTACGTGATACAACATAAGTATTCAGGCAGGGTTCAGTTTTGGGGCCTATATTGTTTATTTTATACACAAATAGTATAGCAAAAACTTTTAAAATTTTAAATATAGCTATGTATGCTGACGATGTGGCCTTGTTGTTTGAAGATAAATCGTTGGATGATCTTGATATTAACAGCTTTCTAAAATTAACAAATCTTTATCAATATTTTAATTACAATAACTTACATGTAAATCCAGACAAATCAAGCTATGTAAACTTTTCAAAATTTAACCATCTTGAACTTACTCCCACCTTATATATGAATGATTTTGAGTTACCGTTGGTAAGGGAGGTTAAATATTTTGAGTTACTTTTGATGAATCTTTTTCTTGGACACCTCACATTAGCACGCTGTGTTCTAAGCTATCGTCTCAATTGTTTCTATTGAATAGATTTGCGAAATATCAAAATTTATTTCTCATGAGATTAATATATTTTTCATTAATAGAATCAAGATTAAGGTACGGTATTATTCTATGGGGGTCTACGTCCCAAACAAATTTTTTACGCGTCTTTAGATTACAAAAAAGAGCCATGCGCATCATGGCTGGAGTTTTCAGGAGAACATCATGCCGGAATATTTTTAAATCTCTAGAAATTTTAACTTTACCTTCAATTTATATTTTTGAAATTTTACTATATTACAAGTTTAAATCAACATCAGCACTGACAGGCGCGGACATTCATAATTATAATACTAGGTACAGGCACCATCATAGACAAACTCCCCATAGATTAGAATTAGCCGCTACGCTACCAAACAATATCGGACCCAAATTATGAAATAAACTACCAGAAAACATTAAATCAGTGAACTCCTAATCAAAATTCAAAGTAATATTAAAGAAATACCTTTTGGAGCGTGCGTGTTACTCGGTGGATGAATTTTTTCTATAATCTGAATTACTCACAACGAAGGAAAACTGTTTGAACTGTAATTAGCCTATATGTTTATTATAATTAAGTATGGAAACAAGTTTAGTTTTATGTTATGATGTTAGTTCTGACGTTTGTAATACAATTTGTATTGTCTAACTACAATAAAAGATTTTGATTTGATTTGATTTGACAACACTATAACATTATTACTAGATGTGCATCCACTTGCTACTCCACTAAATCGATCCTCACGTACCTTTGGTCCTGTAGGTGACGACACCCACAGTCAGGTGCACCTGGGTGGGGTAGAGCGCGGGCGAGGAGGAGATGCTGTAGAAGCGCGGCTGCAGCGGCGTCAGGTGGGCGATGAGCAGCGCCGCCGGCGGCCGCACCGACGGGAACTCCTCAAACACCTCCAGCAGGTGCGGGAACAGCCAGTGGCGCCAGTCCTCGTACGACGTCGGCTCCTGAACACAGACAAAGATGGATATTATTCGAAGATAAGCTTTCGCGGGCACTTAAATCACTCCCGAGATCTTCTGGGTTTCCACGTAGAGTTGTTATTTCGATGTATCACCAACGTTTCGGTCTCTTTACAGAAGTCCATCGTTACAGAAAATGGAATGTTCCGACCATTTATTAGACAACAGTGCGAAGGGTCAACAACCTAGGGCAAGGAATGTAAACAATGCCCCGCCTCCACCCCATTGGGGCAATCTTCCACCGAATTCCAGGACCCGGGACGTTCCCGGAGGCTCTAGAATCGCACAGGCTCCAGGTAGATCTAGCAACGCCGACCAACGGAGTCTATAAGCAGCGACCCAGACCATCAGCCTCTTCAGTGCAGTAGTGGAAATTGTGCTCGCCCTGAGGTTCGAGTTCTGTAACGAGTCCGAAACGTCGGTACTACATCGAAATAACAACTCTTTGTGGGGAAACCCAGAAGATATTGGGAGTGAAAGATGGATATTGGTTTTGTTAGAATTCCCCATATCTACGCATATAACCAAAACTGTTTCCTTCCCAATAATACCCACGTTTCATCATTAAAAACTCGGAGCCTCCAAAAATTTTCCTCACCGCCTCACTTAACTAGGCGAGGAGGTGGAGGCGGTCCTTGTCCTCAGGGTCTGCGGTGCAGGAGCTGAGGAACTGCAGGGACTGCAGCGTGGGCGGCGTGGTGACGTCCAGGAAGCGCGTGAGCAGCTCGCGTCTACGTCACTTACCGAGGCGAGGAGGTGGAGGCGGTCCTTTCCCTCAGGGTTGGCAGTACAGGAGCTGAGGAACTGCAGGAACTGCGGCGTGGGCGGCGTGGTGACGTCCAGGAAGCGGGTGAGCAGCTCGCGTCTACGTCACTTACCGAGGCGAGGAGGTGGAGGCGGTCCTTTCCCTCAGGGTTGGCAGTACAGGAGCTGAGGAACTGCAGGAACTGCGGCGTGGGCGGCGTGGTGACGTCCAGGAAGCGCGTGAGCAGCTCGCGTCTACGTCACTTACCGAGGTGAGGAGGTGGAGGCGGTCCTTGTTCTCAGGGTCGGCGGTGCAGGAACTGAGGAACTGCAGGAACTGCGGCGTGGGTGACGTGGTGACGTCCAGGAAGCGGTTGAGCAACTGGCGACTACGTCACTTACCGAGGCGAGGAGATGGAGGCGGTCCTTGTCCTCAGGGTCTGCGGTGCATGAGCTGAGGAACTGCAGGAACTGCGGGGTGGGCGGCGTGGTGACGTCCAGGAACTGGGTGAGCAGCTCGCGTCTACGTCACTTACCGAGGCGAGGAGTTGGAGGCGGTCCTTGTCCTCAGGGTCTGCGGTGCAGGAGCTGAGGAACTGCAGGAACTGCGGGGTGGACGGCGTGGTGACGTCCAGGAACTGGGTGAGCAGCTCGCGTCTACGTCACTTACCGAGGCGAGGAGGTGGAGGCGGTCCTTGTCCTCAGGGTCGGTGGTGCAGGGGCTGAGGAACTGCAGGAACTGCGGCGTGGGCGGCGTGGTGACGTCCAGGAAGCGGGTGAGCAGCTCGCGACTACGTCACTTACCGAGGCGAGGAGGTGGAGGCGGTCCTTGTCCTCAGGGTCGGCGGTGCAGGGGCTGAGGAACTGCAGGAACTGCGGGGTGGGTGGCGTGGTGACGTCCAGGAACTGGGTGAGCAGCTCGCGTCTACGTCACTTACCGAGGCGAGGAGTTGGAGGCGGTCCTTGTCCTCAGGGTCTGCGGTGCAGGAGCTGAGGAACTGCAGGAACTGCGGGGTGGGCGGCGTGGTGACGTCCAGGAACTGGGTGAGCAGCTCGCGTCTACGTCACTTACCGAGGCGAGGAGGTGGAGGCGGTCCTTGTCCTCAGGGTCGGCGGTGCAGGAGCTGAGGAACTGCAGGAACTGCGGCGTGGGCGGCGTGGTGACGTCCAGGAAGCGGGTGAGCAGCTCGCGTCTACGTCACTTACCGAGGCGAGGAGGTGGAGGCGGTCCTTGTCCTCAGGGTCTGCGGTGCAGGAGCTGAGAAACTGCAGGAACTGCGGCGTGGGCGGCGTGGTGACGTCCAGGAAGCGCGTGAGCAGCTCGCGACTGCGTCACTTACCGAGGCGAGGAGGTGGAGGCGGTCCTTGTCCTCAGGGTCGGCGGTGCAGGAGCTGAGAAACTGCAGGAACTGCGGCGTGGGCGGCGTGGTGACGTCCAGGAAGCGCGTGAGCAGCTCGCGACTGCGTCACTTACCGAGGCGAGGAGGTGGAGGCGGTCCTTGTCCTCAGGGTCGGCGGTGCAGGAGCTGAGAAACTGCAGGAACTGCGGCGTGGGCGGCGTGGTGACGTCCAGGAAGCGCGTGAGCAGCTCGCGACTGCGTCACTTACCGAGGCGAGGAGGTGGAGGCGGTCCTTGTCCTCAGGGTCTGCGGTGCAGGAGCTGAGAAACTGCAGGAACTGCGGCGTGGGCGGCGTGGTGACGTCCAGGAAGCGCGTGAGCAGCTCGCGACTGCGTCACTTACCGAGGCGAGGAGGTGGAGGCGGTCCTTGTCCTCAGGGTCGGCGGTGCAGGAGCTGAGGAACTGCAGGAACTGCGGCGTGGGCGGCGTGGTGACGTCCAGGAAGCGGGTGAGCAGCTCGCGACTGCGTCACTTACCGAGGCGAGGAGGTGGAGGCGGTCCTTGTCCTCAGGGTCGGCGGTGCAGGAGCTGAGGAACTGCAGGAACTGCGGCGTGGGCGGCGTGGTGACGTCCAGGAAGCGGGTGAGCAGCTCGCGACTGCGTCACTTACCGAGGCGAGGAGGTGGAGGCGGTCCTTGTCCTCAGGGTCGGCGGTGCAGGAGCTGAGGAACTGCAGGAACTGCGGCGTGGGCGGCGTGGTGACGTCCAGGAAGCGGGTGAGCAGCTCGCGTCTACGTCACTTACCGAGGCGAGGAGGTGGAGGCGGTCCTTGTCCTCAGGATCTGCGGTGCAGGAGCTGAGGAACTGCAGGAACTGCGGCGTGGGCGGCGTGGTGACGTCCAGGAAGCGGGTGAGCAGCTCGCGTCTACGTCACTTACCGAGGCGAGGAGGTGGAGGCGGTCCTTGTCCTCAGGGTCTGCGGTGCAGGAGCTGAGAAACTGCAGGAACTGCGGCGTGGGCGGCGTGGTGACGTCCAGGAAGCGCGTGAGCAGCTCGCGACTGCGTCACTTACCGAGGCGAGGAGGTGGAGGCGGTCCTTGTCCTCAGGGTCGGCGGTGCAGGAGCTGAGAAACTGCAGGAACTGCGGCGTGGGCGGCGTGGTGACGTCCAGGAAGCGCGTGAGCAGCTCGCGACTGCGTCACTTACCGAGGCGAGGAGGTGGAGGCGGTCCTTGTCCTCAGGGTCGGCGGTGCAGGAGCTGAGAAACTGCAGGAACTGCGGCGTGGGCGGCGTGGTGACGTCCAGGAAGCGGGTGAGCAGCTCGCGTCTACGTCACTTACCGAGGCGAGGAGGTGGAGGCGGTCCTTATCCTCAGGGTCTGCGGTGCAGGAGCTGAGAAACTGCAGGAACTGCGGCGTGGGCGGTGTGGTGACGTCCAGGAAGCGCGTGAGCAGCTCGCGGACCGACGCGTGCGGCAAGCGTTCGTGTGGCTCCCACGTCCTCACCACGCCTGCGGCAGAGGAGGTTCAATCATAATTTATTATTTCAATAACATTCATAATTGAAAATACTCTACTATTAATAGTTATGAGTATCCCATTAGCAGATGGACCTTCTGAAATGGTCTCCTGTGAAACGTTGGAGCAGCAGACCCGGTCTATTGCAATACGTCGAAGAAATAGACGATCTACGAAGTTTCAAATCAACATGAAGATAGGAAAGACGAAAGATTTTTCGTCTTTAGATATCACTGGCTACGGGTTTTCATGGAAGGCCAGAGTCTAGCACCTATTTTTTTAGAATCTGTTAAAAATAACAGAAATTCCAGAAATTCTACCCCCGTATTTTTGTATGCAGTAAAAGTATCTCTCATAATATCTGCCTTCTCCTTGTGACTCACCGGTGGATGTCTGCGTCTCCTTGAGGTGCTGCAGCTCGACGGGCTGGTCGGGGTCCAAGTCGCCCAGGTCGAGGTGGGCGAGTATCCCGTCCACCAGGTCGCCGTGGTTGCAGGCCAGCACGCCCACGTGGTCCCCTGGGCAACCAAGCTCTTAGTGTGGTTGGGGACCGTATAAAATATGTGATTTATTGAGGTGTTTGATCGTTTTAATTTATGAAATAGACGATTGTCACAGGACTTTAAAGTTTACTTACTTAAATAATTGAATAGGGTTTATTCAACCTTTTTTTGAGGGGTACTAAACTTTAATCTCAAAAATTTAAACTTTCACTTTTTTGAGAGGTTAAAACAAACTAAAGATTGGCGGGTTTATATAATTGAATTATGTAATTAGAGAACTTACTACCCAAAATATATTATAAATTTTTTTTGTCTTCGTTCTAGTTGTTCAAAAACTTAGAATTAAACTTTAAAAGGTTTGAGTTTTAAGGTTTAAGGCTAAATTTAATATTAAGTAACCAATTTGCAATAAAGGTCTGAAATCAGGTAGACCTTTAATATCGGGCTAGATAAAACTTAAAATAATTGTAGATAGTTGTATATACTTTAAATATAATTAGTAATATTTCATTTTTATTGGTGTGACTTCCGGATTGCCATAAAATATTAAATGGTTTAAATACATGCTTTTAGGTAATCCTTGTATATACATTGGAATGTATTGTACATTGGATACAAGGATTAAATAATTAATGACCTTAATTACCGTATCTTCATCTGATACCCCCTGGGGGAATAATGGCGTCAAATACTTATCACATTATCCCTAAAAACAGGAATTGCCTTACAATCCTTATTATTGCCTAAAAACAGGAATTAAAACCATGTAATAATTTATTATATCGAGATAACTCGTAACTTTAATAACTACATTACTAAGATAAAACACCTCTATCCCCTTCTTTTATCAAAGCAAGTGTAAGCTTTCCAGCAACATCGTTAAGAAGTACAAGTTCCTTGGCACCCGAAAACCTTATCGCTTCCAACACCAATAATTGGAAACTATCGTTTATCGCTTTTAGCTATTGAAAGTTGCAAATCCTCTTCACTTGTAGCTTACGACATATTCCAGGTTTTTTACATTAGGTTAAAATCTTACAAAGTTAAGAATATTCTAAAAATTAATTATAATATTCATTAACCGATTACCTGGCTCATATCTCAGACCGTTCTCAATGTTCAGCTCTATCCCCAGGGTGGCGATGGACGAGTTGCTGCCGTGAAGGTTTTTGTTGCAGGCTACCTCGCAGCTGAAGATCTGTCTGTTGTGGTACTTGCTGTAGGCTGAAAAAGTAAATATTTATGGATGACAAACATTTAAATACGTTTTTTGAATCAAGCAGAAATTTATATGTCAAAAATTACTCTTACCATCCACCCATGATTATTAAAAATAGATTCGTTTTTGTACTTTCTGAAAATCGGAGGTTGTTACTTGGTGGACAAAATGAAAAATGAAATACTGAGTGTCAGTATAGGACATTAAATATATAAAATTCAAATTTTCAAATTTTGTTTATTTCCGGAAAAATACAACATGTGATTGACAAATGTAAAGACATAAGATACACATTTTTCTTACATCTAATAACAAAAACATCGTGGAAATAAGCCTACATGGGCAGATTACCTGTGCGTAGGCTTAGTCGTTATTAGAAAGCAAATGATTAATTTAGAAAAGTGCAATGTTATGTGACTATTTTATATTTTTAAAGGAGAACATTTTTTAAGGAGAAAAAAGGTTTTGCAGAAAGGTTTGGGCATGTGTGGAATGAAGGAGATCTTGCTATTTGAATCACTGGGAAGGACAATTAAGCATTATCTATCTGTTGGTGAGGGAGGGCGGGTGGGGATAAGTGCAATGGAAGTACAGAGGAAGAGTCAGTAGGGTCAGGTCCGCCTGTAAGCTGTTGTGATTAAGAGCTCAGAATTAAAAATCCCTAACTGCAATAACCATTCATTGACACGCTTTTTAAATGAAGAACCTAAAAGAGAATCAAAAATATTATTCAATTGAGGATTGGACATTTGATTACGATACAAAATGCAAGGTATATAAGAAGAGTTAGTGGTGGAACAAGATATATCGGTTGAAGCTATAAACCATGAATGAAGAAGTAAATCATTGAAATATTAGGAAATACCCAGATAAATAATTATACTTTTATCTTAGGCATTAACATTTACCCTTTTACTCCAGATAAAATATAATTTCCGAAGTAAATAGTTTAAAAGCTTAATAATTCTTTTAAAATAATTTTTTATGATTTGAGCGCTAAAGAGATATGTTAGACTTACAAAAATAAATTTATTCATCCCTTTAGTTTTAGAGGTTTAATGACATGGAATTTCACATACTCTTCTTAAGTTTTATTGATTGAACCAATTATTTAAACCAAAATTAAATCTTAGCTAAATCTAAATTGAAATAAGCAGATGACCTGGAGAATTTTTTTTTACTATACACATCTATGTTACTAACACGTATGCCGTAGTGTCGTCAATTACTTTGTTTATTTCTAAGTAATAAATATATCTATGTCTCATGGAAATAATCCATTCCTTAACGTAAACTACTAGCTTAGAACGAATACTTTCTACAACCAAAAATAGAAACGTCATAAACATCCTAACAGTTTATGAGAAAAGGTCGTAAGAACTTTATGGCCACCCACAACTCTTTTTATGGAAGGTTGGATCTAGTATGTATCCACTGAGTAAAGTTGATATGTAACTTAAGATGTATTTATAGAATAACGTAAACTGAAATTATTTTGTGATGTAAACTCATATAATTACATTACTAAGTATTTACATAGTTACGTTTGTTTAATTTATATCAGATATTCACATGACATAATTGTAATTGTAAGCAATGTAAACCTTGAATTAAGAGAAGTCTAACCTCCATCATAATTAATTAATATTAGGAGTCGTATCTAAGTGTTTTATATTTATTACGATTCAAATCATTATAACTGTTTTTATACCATCAGCATGAAATATAATTTGTGTTCAATTAAAGGTGTTCATAGCTTTTAGAATAGTTCGATTAAAGCGATTACTCTATTTAAGTTGATTTAATTCAGTTTCCTTTTTCAAACGCTTTTTCGAGACTCACTAAAAACTAAACATAGATTGTCAATAGATTTTCAAAGATATTTGTCAACTCCGAATAGAATGAAATAAGATGACAATAAATCAATTGAATTGTTCTAAAAAAATCTGGTTTCATTAAAAAAAGCTTATAAAGAGTCTAAAGTAAAATGTAGTTTCCACCAGAAAATTACAGTATTATCGAACAAAAGTTCAATATTTAGGAACGTAAAAAACATGTTTTTTGAGCTGTTAATTTCAAAACATAAAATATGCTATTGAAGGTAAAATTAATAGGGTAATTTATAGAAGAGGGCTGCACTATTTAAGACTTTATAGCTAGCTTATTTCTACACATGACACGATTAAGCTTGGTATGTGTCTTCATCCAGTTTGGATTTATTATTATAGCCTGAAATACCCCCTTTTCACATTTCTGTGGAATAAAACCTGCTTTCACACTCTCCATGTTATTCTAGTGGAGAATTGTTTTGCACACTTATTCCACTATTTAAATTTAGAAAAATCTATTTTGTTAGATTTGGTCATGTTGGTTAGGCTAAACCTTTTCTAAAACCTGTGGTGCCTCGTGAGTGGGGAGAGGAGAAAAGAAAACGGCTGACAACATAATTATCGAAAACTAAACCTGACTATCGATGTACACTATGTGAATATTTTCCATTCATCTATTTCGTTTCAATACAAGGATCTGATTTGTAAACAATTTATTCGTATAGTGAAATTAAACATAGTACTGGCTTTCTTCCTTTAAAAAAGATCATACTATTATAACAGGAAATGGATTGTACCTGGTACAAGGTAGTAGAGGAGGAGGAGGAGGAGGAGGGGGATGAGGAGAAGGAAGATGAGGAGTAGAAGAAAAATTAAAAATACGAAATAAAAATCATTAGAATAGGAAATGGATTGAAGCTGGTACCTATTTTGAGGTCTTGCGGAGCAGTGTTAACCAGCCGCACTGTGGAGGCCGTGATGGGGGCATTGTTCAGAGTGTTGTGAAGGTTATCAAATACGTTGTTGGCGTCGTCCAGGCAAAACGTCTCACAAGCCACCTGCCGAATTTAAATGATAAAAATAAAAGGAAGAACAATAGAATGAAGTACAATATAAAAATATAACAATACAGGATAATGGAGACGGAGGTGTTCCAAGAAAACCATTTTTTAAGTAAACTTTAACTTATTCAGGTTGAAAGCTAAGCCTTTAAATTTCATTAGAGCCAGAATGATAACTGATCAACAATTCTGAATTTTGAAAATAATGGGAGGTATTTATTTATTTTTTTATTCATAAAGATGCATTTCATTTGAAAATTGAACATGTTATTCAAGTTTTACCGTATAGTAATAAACTTGTCCTCGAAAGTTCCTAAAGGTAGTAACCTAAATTGTTATTTTTGTGTTGAGTGAGTAAAGTAAAACATTGTAGAAGGACAATTTTCAAGAAGGAGACAATGTGCTTTACTCTCGAAATAAACACATTTTCCCTCCTGAAATAATAAATACCCAATCTAAAAACATCTATTTCATTAACTTATTAAGTAACAGACATTTATTTCGTTTTGTTCTACTTCTAGCGCCTGCATCCGGGTAGCTGCAACCATTTACTCATCAGCGATCAGCTGATTGTAGCAACGTTCTTATTTGTTTATTTCTTAGAAGTTCTCACAGCTGATTGATTTTTATGTTAATCTTATTAGATTATTCCTGCCACTAAATCAGCTGTTAGCACCTGCATTCGTTGAACTGCGACTTTTGAATTATTGATTTCAATGTTATTGTGATTGGTTTACTTTGTCTCCCAGTGGGAGACAAAGTAATCACTTTACTCTCGCTAAGTGACAGACTATTATTTTCTCACGCATTACAATGAGTAAAAATCATCTATACATAGCAAGTGGGGGAAAATTATTTTATTGCCTAAAATGTTGAGGTTTGGTGAAGCTCTTTAAGAATGGGATTTTCGATTTACGTTCAAATATAAGGTGACATTTAATAATTTAAATTAATATATCTATAGTTATAAAATTTATAGTTTTGTCATAAAATTTATGATGTCTTTCCTATTATATCCCCGCATTAACGGGCTATTTTCTATACATTGTGGATCAATGGGGAATGTCCAAATAATTATTTACAACTACTCCATAACATCTAAGAGAAGTTTGCAGTTTTGTTGAGTTCGGACAAGGGTTATCGCAAACAGGCCTCTGCATGCGTCACTCGCGTTATTGTTTCCTCATTGAGCACAGTCTGTTGTAGGTTAGGTTCGGTTAAGTTAGTTAAGTTAGGATAGGTTAGGTTAGGTTAGGTTAGGTTAGGTTAGGTTAGGATAAGTCATGTTAGGTTATGTTAGGTTAAATTAGGTTAGGTTAGGTTAAGTTAAGTTAGGTTAGGCTAGGCTTGTTTAGTTTATGGTGAGTAAATATATTATTTTGGAGTATTAGTTCTATCCCGATTAATTCCCAGTCTACAGGGAGTAGTTTGTAAATGCGGGGATATAACAGAAAAGGCCCACTTTCTGAAGATCCAACTTATATCTCCGAAAATATTTCATGACCCTCCCCACCCCCAGTACTGACCCTGAAGACCTCGGGTGCCCACTTGACGAAGGCCTGCTGCTGGCCGCACATCTCGTCGCCCGTGGTCAGCTTCATGAGCCGCTCGCCGCCCAGCTCGCCCAGCAAGTTGTCCACGTACGCGCCGAACGCGCAGAAGTTGGGGTAGGCGCTGGAGCCGAGCGCGAACACCGCGAACCTGCCGGCCGAGAGGCTAGTTAGAGAGATATGGCGGGGGAGAGGGGTTATGGAGAGAAATAATTGTCGAGATGGGTATGTTATCGAAGGTATAAACTTGAATTGGTATAACTATGTCACCTAGTTTTCATTTAGGGATATAGCCTCTAGATCGTTATTGAACATTGTTGTATCTAAGGCTTACCTTACGATCCAATTTAGGTTAGGTTGCTTGCCAGTCATGATAATGGCCATGAATCAAAGTTTTCTTTACCTGAGTTTTTGGATATATTTGTGTCGTTGTAAAGTATGTGTGGTTTCATGCAACTTGACCAAATCTAAAGCAAGAGATGAGAAAGATATTTATGTTTAGCCTAACCTAGGAGAACAGGTCTGATGATAACGGTACGGCGTTGAAACCTAGGTCTCTATTAAATAAAAATTGGATCGTTATGTAAGCCTAAGATACAACAATATGTCACCTAGGTATAAAGAAGTCATCTTTTGAAAATTATAAAACGTTTTAGCAGTATGACTAATAAGAGAAATAAATGTGAATTATACCTCAATTATATATGGCAAATCTTTATTATACGTATACAGTCACAAGAAAATTTTTATCACATGTTCTAAATATCACGAACTTCAAGTATACTTTTCAACTATTTTTGATTTAATGAGTATTTATATGGACTCTCACGTGAAGGGAGTTTTAAGAGAATTTTTTATATTTTTGGCTTTGTATACAGCGACGTATTGCAGTTTGAGATCACTGGTAAAAATGCATCCGCACTAAGTATTATGTATTTTCATCCTCATTAGGTAAGCCTTTCTGTATAACTTTAGAAACAGACATTTTATGTGCCGATTACTGGTTGAAAAATAGACAACGCAGACTAATAATTACATCACTGTTACCTCTTTGACATTTTGTAGATTGGTTCTATGTTTGAAATATAGTGAAGCTATAGTGATGGTTTGTACTTACATTTTATGCCATTTCTGCTCAAATATAAAAAGTATGAGTATAAGGTAAAATTAAGTATGAGATTTTATTCACTGATATTTGATAAATATCTTTATAATAAATACAATTTCTCGATTGCTAAACAAGAAAAACCGATAGCAAACAAGAGAACAATTGTATCATCCTGAAAATTACTGAGTCATTATCGCAGTACACAGACCTGACATTGCTGAGCGGCCCGAAGCTGTCGGCCTCCGTCACCGACTCCCGGAACGACCCCGTCCGCTCCAGCAGGTGGTCCGACTGGCTGTTGGCCTTGATAAACGACGCTGAGCTGCAAAGAAATAATTAAAAACAATGATTAAATAAAAATATTACGATACCAGGCCAGGAAGTACTGTTCTACCAAACGAGTATGATACAGGGTGTGTTTTTTAACAAAAGCCAAAACTTTATTTTATTAGTGAAGGATTATTTTCCCCCAAGATCTCCGGATTTGACCCTGCTATAATATTTTCCTAAATACATAAAAAGTAAGGCCTACGAAAACAATTCACAGGATATTCATCACCTGAAAACAATATAACAAATTTATTACAAGAAATTCAAAGAATTACGCAACACGTGTTCAGGGATGTAATGGAGAGAGTATAACTTTATATAAATTCCGATGGCGGATTGTTTTAACACATTATGTAAACTGAATGTGATCAAACTTAAATAATAGGTTGTATAAAATATAAAGATCAACCAAATAACCCTCATCAAATAATTATATGTGCATTATTCAATCTTACAAATGAATTGCGTAAAAAAAAACACCCTATAGTTCCCGAGCGAGAATTTCATGCAAGTACGGTAAATGTAACGTACGAAACTTTCCACCATACTACGCAGAAAAAAATTTACTTTCAATCATAACTTAATCCTTGCATAAACCTATAGGTTTTTCACTTCTGCAAACCTAACCTATAACAAACAAAACAAAGATTTGCTACGGCCTAGGCCGGAAAGTTAATAAAACCCGCATTGGTCCCTTTCCGCCATTGGTCCCTTTCCGGCATTGGTCCCTTTCCGGTATTGGTTACCTTTCGAGCCTACAAAAAGGAACAGAAAACCGATTTTTCTGTGTAAGAATGATGATAAACTGCAAAAAAAGTGTTCGTTACAAGTATAGTTCGTTTAACTTCCTGCCTGGGGCAAGAAGTTATCATTTAAAGAACGTACACAATTGACAAACCTTATCTTCAGTTTTACCTGAAAACTTCGGCTTCATTTGCCTTCTGAAGCTGGGTGGTACACTATGGGATTAAAATATCATCCGTTTGCACTGTATGAGGTCACGATTTTTGAGTGAAGTCAGTCCTAACCCCTTAATCTGTGAATTGCCTGGCTATAAAAACTGGAACGTTTACACTAATCGATATCAATGGCCATTGTAACTAATCTACACAAAAAAGGGATATTAATGAGATTATGTTGTAAATAGATTATAAATTAAATATTTTACGAAATAAGTTTAAAATAAAATACGTGGTTAGCACAAAAATCCTCCTTGTTTAATTAGTAGGGAATGAGATAGACAGCTTTTTTACATGAAAAGCTAATATCCATTAAAAATAAACGGATTTAAATAATTTACTGATAAAAATCATAAGTAATATTTCTTATTGGGGTATTAGTTATGCAGGAATTGTAGATATAAATTTAAACAGACTTGCCGTCTTTATGTTTTAACTTCAGAGTTCTGATGGAAGAGAAAAGAAAAAGGAACAGAAGAGCTGACCACTAAGACTAAAAATGATAGGATTTGAAGAGTGCAGGGAAAGAACGTGTTAAGTCACATTTTCAAATTTTACAGGAGAGGAAATTTTAAGTTAAAAGACTTAAAAAACTTAGTTTAAATTATAAATTTATTACATAGTTTTTTAATAAATTTGTGAAAGTATTACTCTAAGTGGTAAACATGTTCAAGAGTGAAAATGTTCAGTAATTAGCTTTAAAGAAATTAAAAACTGAAGCAATGTCTAACTTGAATTGAAAACAACGTGTTAAGTCACATTAACCGGGGAAAAACGTGATAAGTCCAAGTCTTGTATAAAGCCTTTGTGATAATTATCACAATATCAACCTTTATATATAAAATGGTCACATAATAAACAAATTCATGTTACCGGTACCTACTAAAGTTCTAACACATTGTTTTGAGTGTTTTTAAAATAAAATAAATAAAAACAGCTGAGAGTAAACAGGTGATTTGGACTAACCACGTTTTTCCTTGTCTTGGAACTTAACACGGTTTTCCCTTATCAAAAGTGGAATTTCTCTTGGACTAAACACGTTCTTTCCGTGTATTGGGACTTATCACGATTTTTCCCTGCAAAGCTAAAATTAAAAGTGGAATATCTCCTGGACTAAGCACTTTATTTGCTTTCCTACTTTTACAATTTCATCTGCAGACTATGAGCTATACAAAACCATCTGTAACTGCAAATTGAAAAAAAATTGGACTTAACACGTTCTTTCCCTGCACTCTTCATTTCTAAAAATCTAAAAGTCTGTTTAAATATATTTTTCTTCTTTACTTACTTTAACGGAGACGAATGACCATTGGCCATTCCACCAGAATGCTCCATCTTCAGCGTATACAAACTTTGAGCAAAAGACTGAAACACACCATGATTAAATTAAATATTACCTCAAGACAAAGTTTTTGTTGCTCCAGTACATCGATGTACAATAAATCTGGAGGTCTCAAGTAAAATAGGTTTTATCTTAAAATTGCAACTAGGGGAGTACTGAATAATGAAATTCATCTAACTTATTGTCCATACGTCAAAAAATATACAACTATATTCTATAATTTATTTTTAGTAGGCCTACTGTGGTACTTATTAAAAGAAATATACTGTATAACACATAATTAATTTACGATCGATAAATATGATATGTTCAATAAACACCTTTGTATTAATAACAATCACCAGTGGTTTTTTAAATATTAATAGAAAATTGCAATAAAACACTGATGTTGCTAATAAACGAGATTAAGTCCGATGTTAATAACGAAGCGTTCGAAGCAACGGTTCCCGTGTGGCCAATAATCATTCCAAACGAAACTATTGCACTGAAAATAGCAAGTCTAGCAATTATTCATAAAGCTGAAATGATAAACATTAGTACACTTCCACGTTGTCCTTAATTTTCCAGTTACGTATCTATTTCTTGTTTTCTATAAGACGAACTAGGACAACAAAAATGAATAATTTACTAATAAAAACATTCAAGGACCACTAGTATTTCTAAACTTATGTAATTAGGAGTGATTTGAAAAAATGTATTTAAACTTACCTGGCCGTTCTCCGGAGGGTCTCCATTGCCGAAGGTGGAAGCCACGACTATCAGCAGCGCCTCGTGCTCAATACTGCTCATGTCGTAGTCTTCCATGCAGCAATACTGAAAAAAAACATATTTTAAGCTTTTAAAAATATTAAATTAACTTGCTCGTTGTGAAGTTATTATATATAATACTAGCTAATAAATCTGTTTACACCCGAGAAAAAACTTATTTTCATTTGGGACTTTATTAGTCACACTTAAGGCTGCCGTGATAACCTTACAAGCTCTTCTACAGTTTATCATTGAATCTTTGAAGTATCGCAGAGTGTAATCCTTAGTAGTTTTTGGAATACATTTACTAGTACGCATCTAGGACACAAGCGGAACACATTTACCAAATTTCAGTTATGAAGGTCTTACAGTTTTGGAAATTCGATGTCCACTAGAAAACCCCTTCTCCTTTAAATACTGTACAGATTTGTATAAATTATAAATTATTTAATTTTTTGCTGCGGCCAAGTAAAGTACACTTAAAAACTCGGCCATTTACTCTATTCTTACAGAATAACTTGATTTAAAATTTTACAACAATAACTTAATGCGAGCCTTAAATAAATTTAATAGCTTATTGTTTTATATAATTACAATCCAAACAAACTCATCCTACTTAATAAATACATACGGTGGAATGGAAGGCGTGGCTGAAGATCTCGCTCAGTTTCCTAGCGAACTGTTCAGACTTGCCGGTCTCAGTCGCGTACAAGATCGTCGCCTTTATCCTTCTTGACAGCGCGCTGCCGAACAGCTTGGAAGTGAACTTTACCGCTCTGAAATGTGATGAAGAATATTGTAGCTACAGAGATCATAAGGTTAATAGTAGACAGCCAAACTTGCTACAGAGATCCTTAGGTTGATAGTAGACAGCCAAACTTGCTACAGAGATCCTTAGGTTGATAGTAGACAGCCAAACTTGCTACAGAGATCCTTAGGTTGATAGTAGACAGCCAAACTTGCTACAGAGATCCTTAGGTTGATAGTAGACAGCCAAACTTGCTACAGAGATCCTTAGGTTGATAGTAGACAGCCAAACTTGCTACAGAGATCCTTAGGTTGATAGTAGACAGCCAAACTTGCTACAGAGATCCTTAGGTTGATAGTAGACAGCCAAACTTGCTACAGAGATCTTAAGGTTAATAGTAGACAGCCAAACTTGCTACAGAGATCCTTAGGTTGATAGTAGACAGCCAAACTTGCTACAGAGATCCTTAGGTTGATAGTAGACAGCCAAACTTATTATCATAGTATTCACTGTGACACTGTTTTCGAATATATAACAAATATATAAAATTACCTTATCCAATCACTAGTATTTGAATGACGATATATTTCGTTTCATAGAACATTATTAGGTCTCGTGAGTATACAGCCAAAATAATCAGTATTCTTACATTGTAGTAAGTCAATTGATTCACTAAAATTTTGTCATAATCATAAAAATAAAAAAGCTGTCATGTTGCTATAATGGTTAAAACTTGATAAAACTGGAGTATGCTGGCCAGCAAGATTTCAATGTCACTGACTAAAATAATACTGACTCACAGAAGGTGTAACCTAATTAGAGATGATGTTCTAAGGAACAAAATATATCGTCTTTCAAATACTAGTGATTGGATAACGTAATTTTATTTATTTGTTAATTATCATAATAGTCATAATTATTTGTTAATTATCATATTGGTAATGAATGATTTGTAGCTACGGATTGATATGGTATGAATCTAATTTTACTTACGTCTTCAATCCATTAAATGTGTTGTTAGACGCGTTTAATGGACTGAAGACGTAAGTAAAATTAGTATTGGTAAGAAAAATGTGTCAAATATTACACTCTAATAATTATTGTGCCTTAACAACTAAATTATATAACTAAGAGAAACATTTATACTCAAAAGTTGGACGCTGGAGATTTGCCTTGAAATGAATAATCTAAATAATGTGCTCTACTTTATCATTTAAATAGGTAACTTTAGTTTCATTTTCATAATAAAATTCAAATTTATTAGAAAATTTAAGATTTAAAGAAATTATGAACCAAATACAAACCCTTGTTTTTACCAGCCATTATTATATAGATAACAAAAGTTGACTAAGTTTTTACAACTATCAAAACAAAAATTTCAATTAAAAATTGGTTGGAAGATTTTAAATTTCTTCCCAGTAAAATAAGGATGGTATTACCTGGCGATTTGTTTAAAATGGAATTTTCTTCTCGGTTTCTTCCCTGACTTTACACCATCCTTTCCTTTTTTCCAGATGTGGACTTTCCATGCAGGATCCTGTAATGACAAAAGGTAGAGATGAATTTTAAGCTAGAATTGAGCACACACGTTACATTTTAAAACAACTATTATGAGCGTAAGGTATCCAAACCTGGTAGATTTTTGAACTATATCCTTTGGTACCTGCATGAAACAAGTTAAGTTATTAATCATTATTCTTGAAAAAAAAACCTAAGAATTATCACCTCAAGTTCTATCTAGCGGCTGTATTATCATATTTCACATGTACAGTATTATCTTCCAATCCAAAAATATCTAATAACTAGTTGGAGGTGTTTTTAGTAAATGTATACAATATTTCATGTTATCTAAGATTAATTAATGCTTATGTATAATTTTAGTGCCAATGTTCTTTACAATGGTCTCACTTCTCCCCTCTCTACTCATATCTCCACTATAAATTCGTATCATCTAAATTATTTTACGTTTACTGCTTTGGAACGAGTGGCCCAGGTAAAATAAACCAGTTCAGGAGCAGCTTTTCCAACCGGCTCATTGGAATTTATCGATTCATACAATAATGAATGGGATATTTCGCAACAAGGGTCAAAAATCAGGTTTTGCAGATTCGAAATCGTGTTTGAATTTCGGGACGAAGTCGAGAATTTGAAACGATCGATAGCTTCAAAACCCTTTCGGCCGAGATGCGAAAGCTATTTTTTACCACACTAAACAATGAATCATAGGACCCTAAATAGTATTACAAATCTGATTGTCAAATTAATCAGATCTTTAATGCTATTTAGGGTATGATTCATTGTTTAAAAAACAACACCTTTTCCCATTGTTAAAAAAAACTTTGAGGTTATCAGTGACGATTCAACTTCTTTGTCATGGTTTAAACAAACACAATTAAGAAAATTATAGAATCGCAGCTATTCTGTCTTTGAAACCTGTTGAATACCTTATTATTAAGTGAAGTTGTCACGCTGTTTTAAGCAAATAAACGATCAGCTGACTCTTTGCCCTAGGGCCGAAAACCTTTAGTGGAAATGGGCTGGTTCCGGTCATCAAATGAGGTTTGTAAAACAGGTGATCACGTCGAAGAGTGGTGAAAAACACCTTTTAAATACTTTTTATTGTTAAATGACCAGAGCTAAAACAAGTTTAAAGGCAATTAATTGACTTAAAAAAGAATTGGAACATTTTAAACAAACCCAGCAGACATATGAAAAATATAGTGGAGCTAAAAAAGGACATGCTTGATGTTTATCAAGTTATATGAAATAAATTTTGTAAACTATAAAATACATTTTTTTATTTGTATTTTTTAAACTTATATTTAAGTACAAAACTGTTTGTAAGATGGTACAAAAATACTTCATAGCTTTTTAAATATAATAAGTTATTCAAGTTTTTATATTAATTCCATATTCAACTAACGTTAAATTCCCTCTAAATTGGTCTAAGCTGCCGGCTAAATACGCCAATATGTAGGCGCTGCTCAGGAATTTTTCGCTCGAACTGGGGATCAGAAATCCAACGACTTTAAATTTTAGACACGTCCTTATCTCGTCGGTGGACCTGCAGCCCGATTGGCTAAGCTCCAGTTTATCTTTGTAAGATTTAAACCCATGGATAACTAATCACTAATCTTGAGATCTGAAACCCGATTTTAAAACTGCTATCTAAATACCGGTTATAACCAGTTTTTAAGCTGAGCCTAGCGTTAAACCCGGGACCTGAAACCGCCTCTTATGGGATTCCTACAGCAGATTCAGTGAGAGTGTAAAGTGAAGCCACGCCTCCTGCATCAGCTGTAAGGCTGGCAGGCTGTGACACATGAATACCTGTTGTTATGGCTATACAACTATACAGAACTCCAAAGAGCTTTAGTGAAATCTGGAGCTGTAACTGGATGTCTGTTGATAAAGCTAATTATGGTTATGTTTGTTTGCAGTGAACGTAAAATGCTCATAAACTTTACAATAAGAAAATAAATTGTTCATAAGTCACATTAACGCATCCACACATGCTTTATTTATAATTCATATCATATAGTATTCATTCAATTTAAATCATTAAGGGGAATGGCTGTGTGAACCATCCCTGGGAACATATGGTCTGCCTCTTCTCTGATTGGTTAGTTTCTATACAGATGTTATTTAAGGGGAGGGGCATTACTTTAACACTCACTGAATGAAGTATAGGACAAACCTGGTACGAGTAGGTGGGATGCAGGTTGTACATAGGACACGCCTGGTACGAGTAGGTGGGATACAGGTTGTACTAAGAAACTAAGCCAGGGCATTTTTGTGCTTAGGAAGTTGTCATGTTTTGCCTCCACTGAACTACTCATTGCAGCCTACTATGGGATTATTTACCCATACTTGTCTTATGGAGTACCCGTCTGGGGTTGTGAAAGTAGTAAAACTCAGCTCATTTTCAGACTTCAAAAAAAAGCAATTCGAACAATTTTCCACTTGCCAAAGCGAACATCATGTTCAGACTACTTTGTGAACAACAAAATTCTGACTTTTCCTTCCATTTACATTCTGGAAACTTTGTCCTTTGTTCATAAGAATTTCCCACTGTTTCGAAATACTTTTCCTTCTCATGGGTATGAAACAAGAAGTAAACTTGGATATGTACTAGGTATACCTCCTCACTCTACCACATTTTTTCAAAAGCATTTAAAATATTCAGGTATAAAATTATTTAATAGTCTGCCACTGGATTTGAAAGAAGAGCGTGACTATGAGATATTTAGGAAAAAGTTAAAGACCAGTCTTATTGTTAAAGCGTGTTACAAACTTAGTGAATTTAATTTTTGATAGACATTAGACTACTTATTTCTTTGCTAATTGTTGCATATTTGTATATTGAATATTTTAAGGACAATATTTTTTCTATACGCTTTGTATGACTTAGCATATACATTTTATGTCAACATGCTCAATAAAGAACTTGAACTTGAACTTGAACTTGTACATAGGACACACCTGGTACGAGTAGGTGGGATACAGGTTGTACATGGCCATCTCCTGGTGGAACACGGGGGTGATGGAGCCAGAGATCGGCGGCACGATCCACACCCAGTCGGCGGGGCAGCCCTGCCGCAGTCGCTGCTCGTTCTCGTAGTGCTTCATGAACGACTCGGCTGCCGTGTGGTGGTCAACTATCGTCACGTTGTTGATCTGAAATTGTTAAATTAAATAATAATAATAATAAATTCTTTATTTCCCAAGTATAGTAAAGTACAGTACATTCATTCCATGTAAAACAAGAAATACATTTAATTTACAAATTGCAATAACGTAGCCAGACTGACCTTGAAATACATGAAATGTCTATACAAGTTCCATTTTTTCATTCGGAAAATAAATTTAGTCTCCAAGGCTATGCCTGATTGGAGACTTCCACAGATTTAAATTTTTTATTTCACAGTGACAAGACATATATTATATTCATTATTAATCTTTATAAAATCAAACTCAAAATTTTATTTCAAAACTCGTTAAAATACAATTAACATACATCTTATGCATAAAATCATTGTAGCCTAATATAATAAATAAGTCTTAAGCTATATTCTAATCTTAAGTATAAAAACACTAAACATATACCTCAATGCCTACACAATGTAATAGGACATTATATAAACTTATAAAAGACACTTAAAATGTTCCCAAAAATAAAAAAAATAACATTATAATAACTAAAATTAAAAAAAGAGAAACAAAAAATCTGCTCACCAATAACAATTAACACATGATACTAAACAAGGTTTCTTCTACATCTTCTACCATAAATAACCAGTTTCTCAACTTTTTAACAAATTTATTAAAAACATATTCTTTTTGTAAATCAGCCGGAAGATTATTAAACATTTTTGGTGCAAGAAAAGTACAGGTTTTTGTGAAAAATGTGTTTTTAGGCCTTGGAACACTGAAATCAGCCATTGTTCTAAATTTTGTTTTGTAAAAATTCTCATCACGGCACCCCCTACTCCTAATATAAAAAAGTTTTAAAACCTTGTATACAAATACATATCTTAAAGGCAGTACTCTTAAGGAAGTAAACAATGGCCTGGACGGTTCATTACGAGCTTTCTTTGTTATTATTCTAATAAACTGTTTTTGAAGAGTGATCAATGGTTTTAAATAAACGTTAAACAAACATAACGTTTAAATAAACGTTATGTTTGTTTGGTAGTCCGTTATCGTTACGTTGTTTATTTATTTATTTTACATGCAACAATACAGGTTATATACCCAATTACACTGTGCATGTTCAACAGAAGAAGACATGCAGTTATCATGAAGTCCACGGTATTTCAGTCCAGTGCGGTGTCACATAAATAATCACCACTATTAGCACAAGTAACAAATAAGCAATAAATAGCATAACAATAACAGTAATAATAAATAATAGTAAACGTTAACAATAATCAACAACAATAAACTCTGTTAAGACTTAAAAATAACTAGGCTCCAAAGTAGTAAGAGAAAATAAGTAAAAGATAATAATAATAAAAAATAAATAACATATGCTTCGTCCCCCCCTTTTTTAAATTTGCAATTTTGTAATAAAAACAAGAGATAGAGCTAGATTTTTAAATAATAGTCGTAATAATGCAATTCCAACACAGTCTATCAGCTTCTCCCTTAGATAATCACAAGTTTGATGGTTAGCTTAGTTTTTCTTCCGCCATTATAAAAAAGTACGTGAAAGTTATTTTCACTTGTTTTTGTTTATACCTAAGGGAACATTAAAAAATTCAATATATTATTTATTTGTTTATATTTTGCCTATAAATCCTTAATATTTTGCATGTGATTTAGTAACAAATACAATAAATTTCTTTGTGCTCAACGTTTGATTTAAGCAAACATTGAAAATCTAGAGCTTATTGAAATCCTGAGTAGCTGGAATATTTAATTACCTAATCTCTAACCGACCACTCTTATTGTCATGCATCAACCATATTTTACTTAAAATAAATACTTCCTGGCAGACACATTGACTCCACATGAAGCACTCACCTGGAAGCTGTGTAGAACGGCGACGTTTGCTTCTATTAGTGCCTTGTCTTTCCACAGAGTGACGGGTGTTCGGGTGTCTAGACCCATCTTGGTTGCGAAAGTCTGTGGAAAAAATTCCTCAGATTTTGTAAAAGAGATTTCAAAAGACATTTTCAACATTGTAAAAGTCATTTTCCAGCACCGATTACCAACGCTCTCTTCGTTTCAGGAATCAGAAATTAGATCCTATATTCATGTTTAAAAAGGAGGTACTCATAAAAAAAATTAACAAGCGGAATTTCATGTGATTTATAGCAAAGCTAGAGAACTTTTAAACTTAAATTTTGTAATAGGCTCGTATTATTTGTAGACATAACGTTTGAAAATTCGATACAATTAATTGTAAATTTTTTGTTAAAAAACACAAACTACATTTTTTAGTTTTCGTGAAAAAATCTAACTAATAATTTGAACATGAAATACGGAAACAGCACTCTGACCTTAACTTCTTTTTTACGTTTTACTGGTCTAAGCACACTTTAGCTTTAAAGAAAACATTTGGTGACACATAAAGTTTCAATCATCTTTTAAACAAGAACAGCTACGGCACACGGTGCTCTAAGTAATATTTAGTATGCAAGAGTTTCATTCAACACAATGACCCACCCCGTAGCTTCATACATAACTAATGTTCTCTGCAAGTATAATTAACTGCATTATTTATAAGACATATTCTTAAATAATTCATTTGAACATAAATATATATATTTTATTATAATACACTTGCTTAGTATTATAATTGTAGCATTACTTTTTAAACCTTTTTCCAGGAAAGTAATGAACATTTTAAAAGTGAACCACTCAAAGTAATTGATTACAAAAATAAACGACGTTTAAACATTCTTTCCCACTTTTCCTCTATACACAGGCTTCTGCCTAACTATGAAACAGCATCACTTGTTGTTTTTTGTATGTAGCTAATATTTAAGCCTTTTATCTGACTGAAAAACTTTATTTTATACCTCAAGCAGGTTGTATCTGTTGACGTCACAGAGATCGCGGGCGCCTATCTCCGTGCTCATGTACCACCCGTTGAATGGTGCAGCTGTGAACTGGAGTCCTCCACAGTCAAACATCATACTGGACACCGCCGGCACCGCGTACCACCTCAGGCCCAACTCCGCGAACCACTCGTACCTGCGAGCAAACATAGCTTCTTGACACATACTGGACACCGCGGGCACCGCGTACCACCTCAGTCCCAACTCCGCGAACCACTCGTACCTGCGAGCAAACATAGCTTCTTGACACATACTGGACACCGCCGGCACCGCGTACTACCTCAGGCCCAACTCCGCGAACCACTCGTACCTGCGAGCAAACATAGCTTCTTGACACATACTGGACACCGCCGGCACCGCGTACCACCTCAGTCCCAACTCCGCGAACCACTCGTACCTGCGAGCAAACATAGTTTCTTGACACATACTGGACACCGCGGGCACCGCGTACCACCTCAGTCCCAACTCCGCGAACCACTCGTACCTGCGAGCAAACATAGTTTCTTGACACATACTGGACACCGCGGGCACCGCGTACCACCTCAGTCCCAACTCCGCGAACCACTCGTACCTGCGAGCAAACATAGCTTCTTGACACATACTGGACACCGCCGGCACCGCGTACTACCTCAGGCCCAACTCCGCGAACCACTCGTACCTGCGAGCAAACATAGCTTCTTGACACATACTGGACACCGCCGGCACCGCGTACTACCTCAGTCCCAACTCCGCGAACCACTCGTACCTGCAAGCAAACATAGCTTCTTGACACATACTGGACACCGCCGACACCGCGTACTACCTCAGGCCCAACTCCGCGAACCACTCGTACCTGCGAGCAAACATAGCTTCTTGACACATACTGGACACCGCCGGTACCGCGTACCACCTCAGGCCCAACTCCGCGAACCACTCGTACCTGCGAGCAAACATAGCTTCTTGACACATACTGGACACTGCCGGCACCGCGTACCACCTCAGGCCCAACTTCGCGAACCACTCGTACCTGCGAGCAAACATAGCTTCTTGACACATACTGGACACCGCCAGCACTGCGTACCACCTCAGTCCCAACTCCGCGAACCACTCGTACCTGCGAGCAAACATAGCTTCTTGACACATACTGGACACTGCCGGCACCGCGTACCACCTCAGGCCCAACTTCGCGAACCACTCGTACCTGCGAGCAAACATAGCTTCTTGACACATACTGGACACCGTCGGCACCGCGTACCACCTCAGTCCCAACTCCGCGAACCACTCGTACCTGCGAGCAAACATAGCTTCTTGACACATACTGGACACTGCCGGCACCGCGTACCACCTCAGGCCCAACTTCGCGAACCACTCGTACCTGCGAGCAAACATAGCTTCTTGACACATACTGGACACCGCCGGCACTGCGTACCACCTCAGTCCCAACTCCGCGAACCACTTGTATC
Source organism: Flexamia atlantica (assembly GCA_035578135.1). NCBI lineage: Eukaryota > Metazoa > Arthropoda > Insecta > Hemiptera > Cicadellidae > Flexamia > Flexamia atlantica. The sequence continues at coordinate 16,707,495 of JAQJVK010000014.1, read as the reverse complement.
TGCAAAACATAGCGTCTAAACAGATCCTAAATTTAATTTTATCTGTTTGTATTTAGGGCTTAAACATTGGACATTTGGGTGATTTTTAATTACCTTGGTCGAATAATCGTATATAAAAGGAATTCAATATGTTTGAAACAGTAAAGGCTTTTTTAAGTATAAATCTGGGAAGGTAGGCCTAGAATAGGGACAAGTTGATGTATACTATTATTTACTTCAAATCTACACTATTTACTGATTATTATTGATCTGTAAACTTTAAATATTAAAATACATCAAGAAGCGATAAATATTGATAACAATTAGGCGACATAATGCTATGTATTGGTAAAATAAACTAAATTTCTTTAAGTATTGACCTTTTTTAGAAGATGTGGTTAGCTGTTTTTGCTATGCTACTGGTAAAACAAAAAAAATCTTAATCGAGTGTGTCTTGAAACTTAAAATGTCGTCGCTAGTATAATTGGTAAACCAAATTCCCTGAAACCCCTTATAACTTGTAACAATCAGTTTTTAGAAATACTAAACAGATAAAAATTGCTTATAAATTTACTCTCAAAATCATCACATACAAATAACTCCTTGAATAAACAAATAAACATTATTTACTCTAGAACGATTGGATTTTCCTGAAGTTAAGAGTTATTGGGTTCATATAAATCAATACATTTTACGATTTAAATTTCGAAAGTAAAAGTTTAACAGTGTAACTTAACGAACAACATAACCGTGGATTTTATGTTTTAACACCAACAAAACATTAACAATCCTGAATTGGTTTATTGATAACATATTCATTAGAAATAAAAAACAAATAATTACATTAATTGGTCCTTAATTGGTCAGCTTACGTGGGATGGGTTAGAGGCACTTCCATGATGAGCTCCGGCGGGAAGTCGAAGTAGTCGGGGTCGTGGCCGTTGGCCGAGAGGACGAGGGGGAGGATGTCGAACATCCCGTACTTGGGCTTCCAACCCAGCTTCATGCAGACCTGCGGTGGGGTAGAGGTTACAGTAGAATCAGTAGAGTTAGTAGAATTAGTAGGTACGAGTTTCATATCTGATCTTCTGCCGTTCGTTTCTAAAGCAAACGATAAAACATCTGATTTCAAAGAAAACAAAAAATTCCACAGCCAATGATATATTTAGCGAAATCTGGCGAACATTTCTGGTTTGTTTTAATGTGTTTACGTGAGAGACTTGCCAGTAGCTGGTGAAAGATATGAAATTTTCTTCCCTCTCCCTCATCGTGGTTTTATTAATTCTACTGAAATTGACATGGTAAAATGTTGTCTCATTAAAGATTTAAACAATGTGTGACGTCATCAGCTGACCAGAATACTGCTGTACGTTAAATCATTTTTTTCACTCAGACTAAGGGCACCAGCTGGTACTAGAAGATCATTGTGCTGTCAGAGAAAATTCGGACACCATCCCTTCTAGACTTTATTCGAGTTTTTTGTTTGTTTTGTTTTTACTCTATGGTCAAGAATAAAACAGTAACACCAGTTAATTGATGACGTCATAGTTCTGGTTGAACAAAGCCTATGCCCTCCAATAACCTTGGATCCAGGCGTGTTAACAAAAGTGTTTGCAATCTGGTAGAATGTATTTGACCCTGAGCCGACATTGTCTGAATTAAAAAAAGTTGTATCAGAAGTTAGTGAAATGGTATCTTTGTTTGAAAACTATGCACTTAAGTGAATAGAAAGCTAAAATTAGTTATAATAAATTTTAGATCGGTTTTGCGATTTTTCCTAAGTGATGCAGCAATGAGTTATAGGGTGTAACATGTAATATGTATCGCATAAAGCTTTTAGTAGGATTTGAGTGTACAGTTACGTTTCATTTAGACAACAAATAAATATAAGCTTTGAAAAATTTTGAATGGAAATAAATAAAACGTATTAGGATGAATTAAACAATTTAATATGTTAGTTATGATTACTATATAACTAATATTAAAGACCCATACCTAAGTTTACGTTTTTACACTTTTTTGTTTTCGAAGAAGCATCTTAAAAGTCAATCGAGAAAGGCTTAACCGATTTGCATGATAATACCAAGTCCTTGAACACCCGAGTACCCTGTTTGTATGCATAAGCTAGAGTATTTAACTTAAGTGAAACTAATACGTTCTGCTGAAGATTTTTGAGGAACTAAAACCCAAATGTAAATCCTTTCGACTTCGTCTGTGGCATGAACAGCGCTTGAGCTGGTGACGGAGGATCAAATTGATTTACACTAATAAATGTTCTTGACTTCGTTAGTTTAGCAAATAAGCTGTCGCATTCCTCTCCCCCAGCGATAACTGTTTTGGATTTTCATTCGGATCGAACTGAAGATCGAGAGCGATGATGTGTAATGTTATCTTAGGAATATGAAATCAATATGATATCGAGATCATTAAAGATATAAATTTTAGTCTAACTCATCTTTATTAGGATCATATTCTTTCTTTTAGTATTTCTACTATTGGTGTTCTGATGAAATGTTATATTTTTACAAATTGGATCGTTTAAATAAATGTTTTTAATTAAAAATAAAATATAAATTTTACTTTGATTACTTAATGTAGGTGGTTTAGTCAACTTTGGAAGCAGTATAGTGAGTTCAAGTTCAAGGATTTCTGTAACTTTTAGCAGTGCTGTCATTTCTTGAACTGAATCAACTCACTCTTGCTTGCATGATAATGTACCACCTACAGATATTTATTTTATGCAGACGGGGAAAATGCAAGGTTAATAAAAGGTCACCAACCTCTTAGAATATATATGAATGAGTTTCCTATAAGATCCAAACAAAAAAGTCAAGACATGTTTACAAAATGCTGAAGTTTGATTAGGAGAACATATTATGGATACCAGGTAATATATTTATGAACTTTGCTACAAATCCATGGTAGTTAATTGGAAGCCAAAAGAGAAACATTAATTTGATTTGTACAAAAATAATGTTTGTTTTATATTTTATAACCTAGATCTCATGACATAGAATGTTTTATCAAAAACGAAAAATATTGGTAATATTAATGTTTAGTATATTAGAGTGTGCTTTAAGTTAATACAATAATTCACTTTTTGTTGTTACTGTATTATTAATCATCAATATAGTAGTCATGGTTTAGTAACTATTCATAAATATTATTATTTCTATTGTAGACTACGGGTATGGAGACGGTAAATAGGCAAATAGGTAGTCCTAGTTGTTATTAGTCACCAATCATTTAGAGAGGAAGAGTTTTGTAGTATTCTGTAAAAGATTTATTTGTATAATTTATTTTCACCAGTCAGATGACTATTTTGAAGTTTTCCATTATTGTTGACTACAATTCTAGTTTTCTACTTCCTTGACCGTTTGTATATTGCACCACCATTCAGCACAATTTAGTATTGTAGACCATCACTATTTAGAATTGTAGACCGTAAGTCTGAAGACCGTGATTCAGCGCATTTCACTAACATTGTTGACCATTAAGGGGACCGCATTAGAGAAGAAATAAGACAGAGGTCGCATCTAATGTTGCGCTAAATATGGTGTCGAGCAGAGCCATGAGTGGGCGCGGGGGGTAGGGGGGCCTCGGTGGTAGCCCGTGGCGCGGTCTTCGGACCGTCGCTCGGACCCCGGGAGTCCTGGCCAATCGTCAGACGGTAAGAAGCGCAGGTGTCGGACCGCCCCCCGCTAGTCGGGCGTACGGCCGGCCGCAAGCTTGGAGGCGATCGGGATGACGGACCTCGTGTCCGGCTCTCGACACCATTTCCAGCTGTTGGTGGTCGCGTCCTTGTACGGGTCATGTAACACCGGTCGGCGATGTCAGTTTGAGGTACTCCCGCAAGTCTATTGTCTCCCTATTGTTTTACTTCCTGGTGTTAGGCAGTTACCCGCAACACTACTGCCATATGAATGCGACCTCTGTTTATTTCTTCTCTGTGACTCTTTACTATTTTAGACCTTTAATCAGGGGACTGTATTTAATCCCTCTTAATCATGGAGGTTAGAGTCTAACTGGAGGTAACGCGCAGTAGTATTCCTGCGGTCCAATCATTTTGTCAGGTTGGCAATGATGATGAGGAGTAATTTTGTTCTTTGCATTATTAATCAAAAAAATTAACTCAGTAATGGTAGTTGGACCATTTGATTGATCGAACATAAAAATAGGTTTTCAAATATTCAAAGATATGAAATTAGTTTAATCGTGTTCCCGTGCGTCAATTAAAGAAAATAGAGCAAAATATCATTGAGATTAATCTAGGCCATTACGTTATATACCTACGTTCCATTACCATTAATGACATATTTTTAAGAGCTAATTCGAATCTTTGGTCATTCTTATAAGATTCGAATCGTTTTATATTACCGTTCAAAAAACGGTAGCTCATTGCTAATTCACAGCAATGATCCCTCCCCCCCATTATTTGCCATCCTGGCAAAATAAAAGGGCCTTTTTTCAACTAAAGCATTGTCGCGGTACCTCCAGTAAACTCTAACCTCCTTGATTTTAACTATTGCAGACCAGAATTCAGGGGACCGTAGTTCATTACTCTCCACCAGTCCGGGGACCGTAGTTCTGACCACCAGTCCCGGGACCGTAGTTCAGTCCACCAGTCCGGGGAACGTAGTTCAGTCCACCAGTCTGGGGACCGTAGTTCATTAATCTCCAACAGTCCGAGGACCGTAGTTCATTACCCTCTAACAGTCCGGGGACCGTAATTCATTACTCTCAACAGTCCGGGGACCGTAGTTCAGTCCACCAGTCCGGGGACCGTAGCTACCTCGGTGAACTCCACGTTGGCCGGGTCGCCGGTGACGCTGCCGTCCTGGTTCTTGTAGCCGGCGTACATGATCAGCTGACCGTTCCACACCCGGTAGTCGTGCTTGCCGTCCGTGCGCTGCGGGAACACCGTGATCGCCGACCTGCAGATTGTGTGGATTTAATCATACAGGATTTTCATAAATGAATTAACTGTGCAGTTTTAATTTTTAATGAAAAGAGAACCGTTCAAAGTACATTGAAAATATTTATTTCACTAGAATCCTCTTTAAGATCGTCGGTGAAGAAACAATACCGCCTATCTGACAAATTTTGGGAAATTGAGTTTTTGCTATCCTAGCAACCGCAGTGTTATTCTGCACGTAATGGCGGACGTAGTTCACTGAAAATCCGAGGGATAGCGTTGGTATAGGCAATGTTCTAATTTGACAATATTTGACTTTATTTGTGACAATACCGCCCATCTACCAGATAGGCGGTAGATAGGCGGTATTGCCAAAACAGTTTTTCTTCTCTCCTGTAAAGTATTTATTAATCAGAGTTGGGGTATGATAGCAACCTCAGTGCTATTGTACACGTAATGACGGCTGTAGTTCACCGAGATCCCTAGGGATAGCGTTCGTAGACGAAATGTTTTAATTTGACTATATTTGACTTTATTTGTGACAATACCGCCCATCTACCAGATAGGCGGTAGATAGGCTGTATTGCCAAAACGGTTTTTCTTCTCTCCTGAAAAGTTTGGGTTTTGTCAGATAGGCTGTGTTGTTTCTTCACCTGGTTGGAAAATGTACCAATGTATATTATACATTGATACATTTTCCAACCAGGTACTCAAGACCATTAACACTTTTCTCAGCAAAGAAAAAATGTCCAATCACTTGGTTATTAATCAGTATTCACCAGATGTTTACTTATGGCGTTTCTCAAACTTTCTTGATGATCTCATGGGGATGCTGAGAACCCCTAATTTGAATGTTGTGTCCATTAACAGACCTGTTATCATGAAAAGTTACCTCATTTTTGTAAACATCACATCATTTAAAACTGATTTATTTTATTTCATCTGAATTAAGATGTAAGTTGTATACTCCACACGTTTATTTTCATCATTCAGTTCGATCCCATACAACAGTTAAGTTTTTCCCAAAGATTTTTTAAACTATTTTATTTTATATTTTTAAGTTTGTAAAACCTAAATTCTTTTAAAAAACTATTGGTGTATGCTGGATCTATTGGTCAACTAGAATTCCAGACAGCTGTCAAGTTTTTAATAAAGTTGATTTCTCTCTCTCACACATGAAAATACAATGTTTTATGTAAAATATTATACATGAATTATCACCGCATGGGTTTCTAAGCTCCAAATTCAAATGTGAAAGAGAATCTTTTTGCACTTCTAAGACAAGATTAGGTAACACTTTGAATTGATGTTTCTGATTTTGATACAAGCGGTCTCCCCGAGGTCTTCCATTTTCATACCGATCCAGTTCTTATGAACTGTTTTCTCCAACATGTAATTTTATTTCTATGAAGTGGAGCTTTGTTAAATAATCACCGAAAAGCCCTTCGCTCTGGAGCAACTGACCTTGATTCACTCAATTACAGCACATACTCGGATTTCTCTTGATTGAGTACACGTTTTTAGTGCAGGATTAAATATTTAAAGTTATTACACAATTAAACCAGAACAATGAAACTACCGTTTTCTAAGACAGAGTATTAAAATTACTTGAGCTGAAGAATTCAGAGGTGCCAGCCATATTTTTCTTACCTCGCAAACTAAATGTTTAATGAACATTCAAAAACTGCACCATTCATTCATGAAAATCCTGCAGGCCTAAAAAATGAAATAATTAAGATTCGTTCTCATTTAATTTGAGTGTTACGTGACTTTGTATCGTTACTATTGTGGTGGTAATTTTTACAGTAAAGCTATTTCCAAGAATAATGTTAGTAAACATGTTTGAACGTATAGCACTCCCATGAAGACATTATACAAATACACCTTTGACCTTTTTTAATTGAATTATTGTGTGATAATAAATTACGTAAATAAGTTAAGCTTTGCATTGTTTTTCAAGTAATAGTACAAAGAACTAATGCATCTATTATTACACACCAAACGTGATTTAAAGAGCACTGACTGAGATATAAAATTTTTTTACATGTACTACTAAGAAATTTTCCTAAACATCCTATATAAAATAATAATGTACTTAATTGTATTTTAAATAACCTGATATGAAAAACTGGTGAGGGCAATAGTGAACTGTTATTTATTCACTATTATTTTATCGTTATTACCATACTTTAACTTTCTTTGAGTAAAACTACGTTTGAAAAATATCAATAATACTAAATATTTATACTGCCATTTACATTCTAACGATGAAATGTATATATAATGTAAGTATATGTAATGTAAGTATATGTAATGTATATATGTATATACTGTATATATATGTGAATACTTAAGGAACATTTACTTATACGCTTTGTATTGTTTTACATCCATTAGAATAAAATAACCTAATGAATCAATAAGTAAACATCAAACCTGAGTCAAAATAGCACCAAGCAAGAAAAAAAATTCAAAAATCTACTATATATGAAAATTACAAAGAAAACGCTCTGTATGAAGTGATTATTTTAACACACATTGTATACCTGATATTATAAAGTTTTAATGAAGATTATATACCGTTATTAATTCATTTTATATAATTATTAGTATACTATTCCTTTCATTGAGTTAAACTACAATTTAGAGGAAACATTATATTAAAACTATTACTTTCATTCTAACTATTTAAAGTAATTAAAGACGACAAGCGTAATATTATAATATTAACCTCAAATAATTATGGTGGAAATTTTAAAGTTTCCTACCAAATAATAGGATATCTGACGCAGCAATGACGGGGTAACGACCGGGTTGTTACCTGATATTGCCTTTGTTTGTGCTGTATTTGATATGATTACAGATGGCCTCGAACATGCCGCTGGTCGTCGTTACGCCCCTGCAGTCGAACACCTGGCGAGGAAAATAATTATCAGGATAACCATTAGGAACCTTTATATGATCTGATCCTCTAGACTCCTTGAATCGATATTTTATCGAGAAATTACTCAAAAGTTTACGTAAACAAATTTCATTGAGCTTTAAATGTATAATAAATCAAGGTAGTTAATTTTTGTTTTGAGGTACAATTGAAATAAATACTCTACTGCGGTCAAAAGATAGCGTATATGAGAGAGGTCTGAAAGTTATTGGACAAATAATTTTCATTCAAATTTTAGCAGCATACATATTAATGAAAGTGCATTAAACGCTACAACTTATAAGAAAATATCCAATAGTCTATAGTCAAAATTCTAAGGTCGACAAAAATTAATATACCGGGTGTCGCACCTAAAGTGAACCAATAGCTAACTTTTGTATTATAAATTTATTAAAGAACTTCTTATGTGGGACTTCCCTTTATTTTTAACGCTGCGTTTTGAAGTCACTTTGTAATTTAAAAATATGGCCACCATTTTCCAATTTGGTGGACAACTTTGATTTTTCTTATAGAACAACCTGTATTTTATGGCGTCTTTTGATTCTTAGCTTAATTTTAGGAACTTTTTACTATTCTAATTTTTTTCTAAACCCGGTGGTAAAGGAGGTATGAGCAGTTAAAGGTTGATTTTTCTCCCTTTAAAATGCATTGGGAAATTGTTAGTAGTCTGTATATCGAAAAAACTAAAGAATAACAGTGCCTAATAATGTGAGTTTTTTTTTTTTTTTTTTTGGGTAGGAGGTGGAATGCATTTACGCACACTGAGGGGCTCATTGTCCCCTCAGTAGTGTCGGACTCCCACGAGCTCGATGTCCCGTGAACTACCGACTAAACCACCTCCCTCGGCACCGAGGACACTAGCCTGGAACTGTTTCACACATTACTTCAGGCTAGGCCTTTGATATTACGCCACTAGGGCAACCTCCTTGGGGAAAAGCTGAGGATTAAGGCCGATCGAGTTCGACCTTTTTCGCCCGAAGAATGGCCTGGACGTAGTGCTTGACACAGATCCAGTTGCCCTCTCCCTGGAGCATAGCTCCGACGATGTTGTTTGGGCTGACGACCACGCCGATCTCAGATGAAAGCGAGGCTCGGCGGACGTGCCAACGGTCGCACTGAAAGAAAGTGTGCTCGGACGTGTCTGGGATGCCGGGGCAATACAGACAGTCCGGGCTGGCGACTTTGCCCATCCAGTGCAGATAGGCTCGGAAGTACCCGTGCCCAGAAAGAAACTGGGTCACGTAGTAATCGACCTCGCCGTGCTGCCGTTCCACCCATGGTCGGACGGAAGGTATGAGCTGGAAGGTCCAACGTCCCCTCAGCTCGGCTTCCCAGTCGCGCTGCCAAGAGTCGAAGCTGCGATCGCGCTCTTCCCTGGCAGCTGTTCCCCTGGCTGTCTTCAGGCCTCCTCCGGTAAATCGCCTGCCTCTCCCTCGCGAGGAAGAGGACGGGAATGACTCCGGCGATCACCATCACAGCAGGCTCGGAGACTGTGCGGTAGGCCGAAGCGACCCGCAGAGCTCCTCGGCGCTGGACTCGGGCAAGCGGGTCTCGGTAGACTCGCTTCTCGAGTGCGTGAGCCCATACCTCCGCCCCGTACAGCAAGACTGACTGGACGGCAGTCATGAGCAAGCGGCGCTTGCAGGAGCGAGGACCGCCGACATTGGGCATAAGCCTACCAAGGGCAGCGACACCCTTAGCGGCTTTGTCGGCGGCGCGCTGGATCTGCTCGCCGAAAGACAGTCTGCTATCGACCATGACTCCCAGGTACTTTGCAGCAGGCTTAGTCTCGAGTGTGACGTCACCTATTTGCACCGGGAACACGGTGTTAATCCTCTTTTTGGTGAGGACGACGATCTCCGTCTTACTGATAGCCAGGGACAAGCCGTGATCTCGCATCCACCCGTTGACCTTGGCCATCACTACGCTGAGCCTCAGTTTTGCCTGCTCGACGTTCCTCGCAGCGATCAAGGCAGCGACATCGTCAGCATAGCCAACGAGGCGGGTCTCATCGGGCATGTCTAGCCTCAGCAAGCTGTCGTAAGACACGTTCCAGAGATCTGGTCCGAGAATGGACCCCTGCGCAGCCCCGGAAGGGATGGGAATGCGCCGCTGACCTTCGGTCGTGTCGTACAACAGAACGCGGTCTGACAAATACGCTTCCAACATACGCAGGAGGTAGGAGGGAACTTGGAACGTATGCTCAAGCGCCCACAGCATATCGCTCCACCTGGCGGAGTTAAAAGCGTTCTTCACGTCGAGCGTGACGAGAAGGACCACGCGGCGCGACCAATGGTTGTGGTCCTCCGCCCTCCGCACTGCCTCAACTACCTCCTGGATAGCGTCGATGGTAGAGCGACCGGATCTGAAGCCGTACTGCTGCGGGGACAAGTCCCCCGCAGAGACGATGGCCTCGGTCAGCCTGACACGTAGGAGCTTCTCAAGCACTTTCCCGGCCGTGTCGAGCATACACAGGGGTCGGAAAGAAGAAGGGGTCCCCGGTGTGCTCTTCGCCTTCGGAATAAGAACAAGGCGGGCAACCTTCCACGAAGAAAAGAAAACGCCTTCCGCCAGACACGCGTTGAACATATCGAGCAGAAGCCTTGGATTCACCTCCGCAGCGAGCTTGAGCACCTCCGCCGGAATGCCATCGGGACCGGGCGCTCTTCTGGGTCGTAGGGATCGGACGGCGGCGGTGAGTTCCTCTTCCCGGAAAACTGGGAAGGCGCCTACCTCTCCGAATTCCCTGACTGGCCGAACTGGGTGGCTGGGAAACAGTGTATCGACGACGACGGCCATGGCTTGTGGTTCCATGACCGCAGGTGGTGAGCGAGCCCCTAGCTTCTGGGTTACAAGTTTGTAGCCCATCCCCCAGGGGTCGTTGTCGATATCCTGACACAGCTGCTTCCAGCACCTGACTTTACTCCGGTTGATGGCACCGCGGAGCTCTCGGCGGGCCGCTCTGTGCTCAGCCGATCTGGCATTTGCATCAGGGCGGTTCCAATAATGTGAGTTTAGATGAGTCGAGTGAGTTAATAATGTGAGTCGAGATTTACTCGTTGAAATGTATTATTTTGAATATGCTTTTACTTCATAAGAAATGCATGGGATGGCATAGTTAAATGGACACAATGCATACTAAATGGGGGAAAATCAAACTTTAACTGCTCATACCTCCTGAACCATTGAGTTTAGGAAAAAATGAGAGAGTACAAAAAGTTCCTAAAATTAAGCGTAGAATTCAAAAACGCTATAAAATATAGGGTGTTCTATTAGAAAAATCAAAGTTGTCCGCCATATTGGAAAATGGCGGCCATATTTTTAAATTTTGAAGTGACTCCAAAAAGCACCTTTAAAAATAAAAGGAAGTCCCCCATAAGAAGTTCCTTGCCAGATTTATAATAAAAAAGTTAGCTATTGGTTCACTTTAGGTGAGACACCCGGTATATTCATGGGGATGTAATGAAGCAAATTTCTAGTACGGAAAGAGGCATTTTCCGGTGTGCGCTCAAGTTTCACTTGTGAGGCACAGTCGAGCACAAGAATACCGAGATTTACATGCAAGGCGAGCCGAGTACAGGATTGATTGGAGTAAGTGCTAGAAAAACACTTTCGGAACAAGATAACAATGATAATTTTCAACACGACGGAAAAATACACACGTACAGAATAAGAGACATCAGTGAAATGAAAGCTATTGTATTTCTTAATTGACTTGTTTGATACGAATTCAAGAAAATGAATCGTAGAAAACGTACATAACAACGTAAAAACTAGCTTTTGCCTATTTCTTTTTATATTTAGATCGTTAAACCCTGATTTGATCGTATAAATAAATTGTAAAGAAACAAGAGTGCGCGTATCAGATAAATTGAAAAATAATTGAGAGCAAGGGAAAGTAAATTTAGAGCAAGCGAAAATCAGCAAATCCGTTTCCCCCACTCTAGATTAGAGTTTGGGAAACGATATTTTTTGTTCATATCAGGTGTCATTGAAAATATATACTTTCGTTACGGAGTAATTGGAAACAATTGTTTTATGGTTTATCCCTAAAAACTGGGAAAAACCTGAAGTAAACTGAAATAACTACAGCCAACTATAGCACATAGTTCATTAAATTTCTTGTTTGATGAAAGTTAATATTTTATACCTACGATGTGGTTTCATAATATTTAGTATGAATAAAATGGTAAAATATTCCATTATTGTTATTCCATTGATTTCAGTTTACGTTTTATTTAATTTAATGTTCTGTACCGAAAAACAGATTTTACTGTGCTTGTATTAATGTGGGCCTTGTAGCTTAAATTATTTCAATCAATCAATTTCATTTGATACTAATTATGTTAAAAGCTAACAGATCATATATTCTAAAATTGTCTGCAGTTTGCTTTGATATTGCCATAATCTTTAAATTATAATTTTGTACTAACATAATTTAATATTCTATAAATACAGGTTGTAAATTGTATGAGTTAATTTGTAGGTTAGGAGCTATGTAATTTTCAATCATTGTTCGGATGTAAAATCTGCTTCTTTGCATTATTATTCTTGGTTTTTTTTCACGTAAATATCAATAAAAAAATTATTTTATTTTATAGTAAAATTTTCTGCGGTACTGTTTGTCTGTTTTGACTTTGCTTTTAATTAAATTTGTTGCATAAGCAATGAGATTTTTTCGTGAGTGTGTTGCCCATGTCCCGGCCGCTATTGTCTTTGGCTGTTCGCTGCCTGCTCCCCGCACGTCGCCGTCGCCGCCGCCGGCGCTGTCGTCACTGACAACGCTGTCCCGGCCCAGCGTGTGCTTCCACCGCCTCCGTTACCTCAGCTTCTCTGCCAAACTCTCACGCCCTTCTCTAACTTCTTAAAGGCAGCTCATGTTAATGCACAATCTCTTTCGTGTCACATTGACGAATTTCGTATAATTTTCCAACCTTCTTCTTTTGATATAATCATGGTTTCTGAAACTTGGCTTAAACCTTCTTTGCATGATAAGAGTGTTGAATTGGCTGGTTATAATATTTTTAGAAACGATCGTCTCCATAAGGGGGGAGGCGGAGTTGCAGTTTACATTAAGTCTCATTTTCCGTCTTTTGTAATTTTTTCTCCTGACAAGTCGAGAGTTGGACGACCTGAATATATGTTTTTAGATGTTTGCGTTAATCAAACTCATGTATTGATTTGTGTTTGCTACAGAGCCCCCAACATCGTTTTTTTGGCGCAATTCGAGCACGACCTGGTGGGTTTGATGGTCATGTCATTGTGATGGGTGATTTCAACTCCGACCTACTTGGACCACCTACTTATGACCAATCCTTACTGACTAACTTACTATTCTCTTGCAACATGACAATTCTACGCTTACAAGCCACTCACCATACTGCGACTGCTGACACACTGCTGGATATTATTGCTGTCAGTGATCCTTCTCACATCGCACATCATGGTCAATTTTTAGCTCCCGGGCTCTCCAAACATGATCTCATATTCTGTGTTTATAAGCTTAAACAACCTAAACCTAGCCCACAATTCATCAAATATAGTGACTACCAACATTTAAATCAAAATGCTCTTCTTCAGGATGCCTGTAACATTCCTTGGGAAAATGTTACTCAGGCTTATGATATTGACACCATGATTGAACGTTTTTACAACTATCTTTCTTTCCTTCACAATAAACACTGCCCCTTTGTATCCAAACGGGTTTCGAAGCCTCCTGCTCCATGGATCAATGATTTCATTCGTAACCTTCAAAGGCAAAGAGACAAGGCCTTCCGTAAAGCCAAGCGGACCAAACATCCTCAGGACTGGGTCATCTACAAAAGGCTCAGGAATCAAACCCAGCAACAGATCAGAAATTCCAAAGCTAGATTTTATTACACATCTTTCTCTCAAAAACAATCTACAAAAGCTTTGTGGACTAAATTAAAAAATCTTGGGATTGGCAAAGCAGCTGTAAAGCCCCAAAACCTATCCATAAATATTGACTCTGTAAATGACTTTTTTGTCAATATTCCAATCTGTGCTTCCGGAGCCCGTGATCATGTGGCTGACTTATTGTCCAGACCACTTGACCTTCCTGAGAATCAATTTTTCTTCTCCCCATTTAGTGAATCCGAAGTCCACAAAACCATAATGAGGATGACTAGCAACGCAGTCGGTGCCGATGACATTCCTATTAGGTTTATCAAGGAAACTCTTCCGGTTCTTCTCCCTGTTACAACTTTAATCTTTAAAAAATCACTCAGTTGTCACGTCTTTCCTAAATTGTGGAAGTCAGTATTAGTTCGACCGCTTCAGAAAATACCGTCACCAAAATCTCCCTCCGACTTCAGACCAATCAGTATTCTCCCAGCCCTGTCTAAATGTCTTGAAAGAATTGTCCATCAACAATTTTCTACTTACTTGGAAGAGAACAGTATTTTATCAAACTCTCAATCTGGTTTTCGTCCTAACTTCAGTAATACTACAGCTTTACTTAAAATAACTGATGATATTCGTTTTGCAATGGATAATAGACAAGCAACTATTTTGACCATTTTTGATTTTTCAAAGGCATTCGACTGCGTCTATCATCCTCTCTTGTTCCTTAAGATGCGTAAAGCAGGATTTTCGGAAGGGTGCGTTGCCTGGGTTGGATCCTACTTGTCTGATCGACAGCAGTGTGTCAAAGTTGGAGACAATATTTCCACTTGGAGACCAATCACTAGAGGAGTACCGCAAGGATCTGTTCTTGGGCCTCTTCTTTTTTTACTGTACATTAATGACATCACGGAACACATTACTTACTCTCGTTTTCATCTTTACGCTGATGACTTACAAATTTACTCTCACTTTTTAGTCAATGATCTGGATAACACAGTTCAACAAATGAACTTGGACATCGACTCAATTACTCACTGATGTACCCAAAATGGACTTAAACTTAACATTGACAAAACACAGGCTATGCTTGTTGGTTACCCTCGACTACTAACCAGGATAGATTTGCGGACTGCTCCCAGACTAACTGTTCACGGAAATGACCTTGAATACTCTGACAAAGTTAAAAATTTGGGACTTACTATGAACAAACACTTGAAATGGACTGACCAAGTAAACATAACTTGTAACAGAGTCTTTGCTGCAATCCACAGTATTAAGCAATTTGCAACGTATCTTCCACAGAATCTTAAGACCATGCTGGTAAAGACCCTCGTGCTAACTCACTTTAACTACTGTGATCTTGTCGTCGCTGATATGACCGTCGAGCTTTCGAACAGACTCCAGCGAGCTCAGAATTACTGCATTCAGTTCATTTTTGGTTTGAGACGCTATGATCATGTCACTCCTTATTACAGTTCTTTGTCTTTATTGAAGTTGAAAGAGCTTCGAGAATTTCATTCTCTTCGACTTTTGCACTCAGTAATCAAGAATAAAGTTCCTGAATATCTCTCAGATAATTTTGTATTTGTTTCTGAAATTAGCAGTCGTTTTACTCGTAGGGGATCCCTTCTATTGTCCATTCCAACGCACAGAACAACAATTTATAATAAATCTTTCATTGTTTCGGCCTGCAGACTCTGGAATACTTTCCCTGATTCTGTTAAAATTCAGGAGAGCCATGCTCGGTTCGGGGCAGAAGTTAAAGATCTTTTACTGCGTGGTGGGCGGGAGTGACGGCCTTTGGCGGTGGCATGACGAGATATAGGGCGACTTGTGTGTTGCGTGAATGTTTATATATTTGATTAAGTTTCGCTTAAGAAATATATGCCGATGCTTATTTTATTATTATTATTATTTTTATTTTTAGTTTTTACATAACCATGTTATTTTTAGTTTCATCCGAAGTTAAGTGGTAGAGAGGACTTGCTAGTCCTAACTTCGCTTCGAAAATAAAGTCATTTTTCATTTCATTTAAAATACAAACAGAAGAGTATATAGTACATAGGGCTGAAATATTGCACTGCCTTACTTAGAGTTATTTTTTTTTATTATTTATAATTACTTTGAGCGTTGAGAATATTCCCACCAAAAAAATAAATATTAATCGAATTTTTCCAAGTTGTTAGAGCCTATAAGAGGGCATCCAAACTCTTTTATCATTCATTCATTCATTCATTCATTCATTCTTTCTTTATTTACATATTCATTTGTTTACATAGTCATGTAACAAATATCATGTATCGTCATACTACTAACACAAAGAAAACATTTATCTTTAAAAGCTAACCTAGCAACCAATTAGTAGAACAAAATAACAAAAAACATTTTACTAAAATCATCTATATATAAATAACATTCTGTTTACTGATCTCCTCTGAACAAGTCCTTGTTATGACGGCAGAAATTCTGCCGTCATGACAAGATTCGATTCGATTCTAAAAAACGTAGGAGAAACAAGTGAGGGAAGAACATTGAGAGGTTAAACAAGATTACCACGACCGAATAAAATTCATAAATCGAATGAACCACCGATTACGCAATCGAAGGACTTAATCTGATTCCACGCGAAAGCCCTCGTTAAACCTCGCCGGATTAAAAGTAAACAGACCAGATCTCCACTTGAATGGTTCAAGTTCCGTTTAAATGTGATATTGAGAGTATTTGCATAATTTTAATTAGCTCCTTCGGCAATAAGTAAAATGTTATTTGCAAAGATTTCTTTGGGCAATTTTGGATGATGAACATATGTATGATAACTTTTTTGGGTAAAAAATTAATAATGGTATAATACAGGGTGTTTTTTTCACACAACCCATTTTTAAGATTGAATAATGTAGATATAAATATGAAATGAGTATTGTTTTGTTGTTAATCTTTACATTTTATACAACTTATTATTTAAGTTCGATCACATTTAGTCTACGTTACGTGTTCAAACAATTGGCACTTGTACAAAGATGTGCCCTCTCCCTCAAATTTATGAACACGTGTTGCAAGGTGCGTCTTTGAATTTCTTGCATTAAATTTGTTATGTTTGTTTGGAGGTGCTGAATATCCCGTGAATTGTTTTTGTACGCCTTATTTTTTATGTATCCCAAAGAATGTTATATAGTGGGGTCAAATCCGGGGATCTTGGTGGGGAATAATCCTTCACTGATAAAATAAAGTTTTGGATTTCGTTAAAAAACACCCTGTATTAAAAAAAGTATAAGTGCAGTTGTCCAATACAATTTGTCTTTAAAAAACATTAAGTTTAAGGACTGAATTGAATACCAATAAAGAATTTAAAAAAAAAGTTACGAAATCACTCCAATTGAACTGATAAATATCTAGTTGTATTGATTATTGTATTGCGATTAAATATATAATATATATATTTTTAAGGGCACTTTCTTCTCTTCCTCCGCACGATATTATAACTGGAGCCCTACCATAGCACTAATATAACTTGAAGCACATCAGATAACTAACTAACCTGTAGCTTGGACCACTGTATCCTCCCTATACAGCGGGCGGCGTTCCTCCAAGCAAGCTTCGCCCCGTAGACCAGTTCCGTTTCCGTTAACTGGTAGCTTCCGGTAGACAGAACTTCCGATTCCACTTGCTTCCATCTCACTGCATGAGCTTGGCTGTTTGCCCTACAATAAAATAACAAGTATTCATTTTGTATTTTGTTTGATTTTCTGACAAAGCCTGAGTATATTTTTTTGACTAATTGTATATTTTTTGTTAAAACGAGATTTTTCTCGTTAATATACAGAAATAAAAGTTTAAGCTTAGATTTTTTCATTGTTTTTTGGTTGTTTATATTTATGGTTTATTAATTTAGATATATCTTTCTTGGTAAAAAAAACAAAATTAACTAAAGTTAATTAAAGTTAAGTTAGTTTTAATTGACTAAGGTTAATTAAATTACGGATAAAAGTTAATATACACAAATGGTGATTTAATATTGCTCTAGTGTAGAGAGCACGAAATACGGCGGGCGGGCAAAAACTGTAAACTCATAAAATTTTCTGCTAAACACCAGCTGAAATGACTGAATGAAATATTTGTGTTGAACTGTCAAAACTTAGTTTACGTTTCTCAAGGTATTTTACGTGTAAATTTATGTTTACTTTACCATATGATATATGTTATATTTGATAAACTATCCAAACAAATAATAAACAATAATTCCGCTAACAGCGCACTCACTCACCCGCCAAATTTGCTGCTCGCGATTTTAGTGGATAGGTACTAATTAACAAAAATGCTGGTAATGAAATAAACTATAATGAGGTCAGCGTTATAATCAGGAAAACATATTACTTTATTTAAGAACACCTCCAAAACTGCTGAGCATAACTTTGATTGAATCCTGTCCAATACAATCAGCATATGTGTATGAAAATCTAGTAACTATAGGTTATGAGATTGTTAAAGTATTTTAGACACTATGAAGATTTTAGTTCGACGAGAGACCTTAACTAAACATTCTGTTAATACCCTTTGTCCATGTAACAACACGGCATTCTTTAGTAGCATAGTGAATCAGTAAGTTTTAAAATATACTTCAAACAAGTATATGAAACTCATAGCTGTATTTTTCATGCATAGAGTAACCCTTCTTACATGCGGTAAAATTCATCATGGTACTCACCATAAGTTTTCCAAATCATTTATGAGTTAAAGTAATTCATTAAATTAATATCACCAACACAAAAATATTCCCAAGTAGTGACAGTTATTACAAAAAAGTGTATAAGTCCTTATAGGTTTTCAAAACTTGAAATTAGGGTTTTCTTGCAGGTTCTACCATTGCATTATTTAGTATTCTATATATTCAATGGTTCTACCTATTCATGAATATAAATTACAATTCTTAAGTTTATTGTCGCATGAAAAAAATTACAATTTGTTTATGCCCAATAATAGTTATTCCTAGTTACATAAAATCCATTTTCCGTTAACACAAATTTTTATTTTATGTTAAGTAAAGATTTTTGTATCTTTCTAACTATCCAAGTGAAACATTAAAAATGTATAGAACGATTAAGAGTGAAAGGAGATCCTTAAAAAGAATCTCGGCGGCGATAGGAAGAGAGTGTTGAAGTAGAACGTTTATTTAAAGGATTGACTTTGAAGAGATTCTGTATCAAAGACTGGTAACAGTTGTACCATTTTTTTACAGTATTAGTCAAACCATAATTTATTCAATTATATGAGTTACTGATCACAAATATCATTTATTAGTTTTATTAAGGAAAACATTATAACGATATCCAGGTCCCTTATTCAATTAGATTTTGGATTTGAAGGTTTTTTTTTGCAAAATCAACGTCGTACAGGCTAAATATGCAGCTTACTTTTTTACAGTATTTGCTTTTAAGTTACATTTGTAGGTTATAAGTGAATTTTTATTTCTTTTTTTTATAGATTTATAATTCGTATAAATAGGTATAAGTAAATGCGAAGTTGGCAAACAATGACCTTTTCTAATTACATATTAGCAAATATCAAAATATCTTTAAGATTACACGTTAAACGTTTAAATCTGTCAAACTGTTACCGAGTTGTGAGTGTGAAGGAAGCATGAAATATCCAGCAATATTGAATTTTATTTTTAGGGGCTTTTGTCCCTATAAGCCACTGTTATCGATATATATATTTAATGGTTATTATTCATACAAATTTAATGATTAATAATTAACATTTATTTTAAAATTACTACCTTATACATATTTGAAAATAAAAAATGTAATAAAACAATAAGTTCTTATTAAAATGTTTCATAGAGTTATTTTTATATGTAATAAGTAAATTTTATTTACGACAATATTACTTGTCATTTTCGAACTACTTTTTTTTAAATAATTGAGAACATTGTTTGTGTTAACAAGGTTCTTTCTCCTCATGTAACGTTGTTGTTGTCCATGCTAGAGATATGCTGTTACGGTTAATGTAAACAAGTACTGGCCACTTTGTTGGTTTTGCTTTAGGTTAATCAAATATTGGTATCTAGGTACCAATAAAGTAACTCATGACAACACTTTAGATTTTCAGGTAGGTAAAGTAAGAGATATTGTAGTACAACTGCAATATTTTCTAAATCCAGGCGAAATCAACCATGGGCCTAGTTGAAGAGTTGATTATCTGAAATGTCTAGAATGTCAGGTATGATTTGTATTCAGTACTAACAGAGTTCATTTTGAGTTTACTTTGAATTGCCCTTGCTAAAAATAACCAAACAAAACTTCAAAATATAGTCTATAGAACTTAATAGTTTAGGTTTATAGTTTTATTTCCTTACAATGATTTTAATTTTTAATTTGAATGTCTTTGTGTCAAATTGTAATTAAAGTATCCACGTGGTTTGTTTGGACTCGAAGATTGTAAGCTTTCCGGAAGTAAACATTCTGATTCTTATTCTTCCCTTACTAGATTATGCCAGATTCATTTCATTGAAATTGTATATTCACTTATAGAAGTTTTCTCTCCAATCGAAAGATTATTTGTTGTCTATCTTTCATTTATTTATGTAGTAACAAATTGGATAAACGAATATAATTCGTATAAGTGATTTCTGCTAATCAGCAAAAGTATTAACCTAAAATTCTAAAAGATATGTAAATGATAAATATGTTCATGATGTTATACCATTAGTGTGTAATTAAATAGTTTAATTACTCACTATGGTGTTTCATTAGTTTCTCAATGCAAAAAAGAAAGCCCCAAACATGCAGATTACATTCATTGAAATTGAAATTACAAGAAAGCACTTGCAAAATTTAATTTATATATATTGTAAACAATCGATAAATCACACGGCCGCCACGCGCCGTCTAATTCCCTCTCACAAGAAACATACCTAATGGTCTTGTCGAACATTAATCTTTCTTTGCACGGTTTACAACCCTGCAACTTTCCTTCTTTCACGCAGAATGACTTGTATACACTCTTTGAATACATTGCAAACATACCATATTCAAGGGAGAAACACATAACTCACATTTCTCATTAGCATTTATGCTTTAAGAAATGCAAACGGTTTCCTTTAGAATTTACTAGTTTTATTGTCGGCTTTGAAATTAAGTTAAGTCATGTTTTGAGCAGTTTAACTAGTAATTATAATAAATGGTTGAGCTTGTTCCGCCTGAATAAGTGTAACTGTGAATGTGATTTAGACCCCTATCACGTAAAAAATAAAAATCTCCAATTCATACTTGATCACCTCGTTTAACCTAATGAACAAATAATAAATATTTAAAAAATATGTCAATTGAAAGTACTTCTATATATTTGGAATTTTTTCTAATTAATTGCAATAGATTATAATTACATTCCATAAAACCTTTATAATCACACTATATTTAACTCATGTGGTTTATTCTTAATGAGCAGCAATCTGCAAATAAATAACACGACCTTATGAAACACAATTTTCTCAGTTATTTCAGTGCTTCAATTAATTATAATTTTATCGCAGTATTTTATTTTGTTCAATTTTAACAACTCTATTAAATTTCACGTAAAGAGTAAATAAAATTTTACTAGTTTGTTTGGAACTTCAGCGTTACATTTAAAATATTTTGGATACTAATCACATTGACGACATTTTAATTATATCAATACATATTAACTTTGATAATATTTAAAAAGGATCGTAGAAAAATTAAACTCATAGTTTGAAACGTTGTTAAACTTATAACTATGACACAGAAAGTGCTTGTAACACTGCTTGATATTTACTTTGAATAGGATTTTCTGGTCACCAGAAGGCAGTGGCAATAATTATAATTATATAGGTGATAAGATGCCACCAGAAATAAGTGATATTCTGAGGCTGTTAGTATCAAGAAAGGAGTTTTTGTACCGGTGAAACTTGGGAGGAATCTTAAGGAAGTTAAGTCCAACAACATTAACTTCCAAGAATCCGATTCCACATCAAATATAAAAACAAACTAAACCCTAAATTTTTTCGTAAATTTCTAACTGATTATATAATTAACTGCCAAAAATAAGGATTGTACCACTTTTGTACAAAGCAACAAAGTAAACAGTTGATACGAACAGTTGGTTTGTGAACGCACACAACGACATAGTGAAACATCTGCTCGTGTATGTCGGCAAGGTAGTTTGCCACGGTGCCGGGTCGTGTGTCGGCAAGGCAGATTACCACATTACCTTCCCCATTCCCTGCTCTATCGGCACGAGATCTACTGATTGGCTCGCCTCGTGTGCTATCTTCATGTTCTCAACCCTTTATACCGACCCCTCACGTCTCCTTAACGATTTGAACTCTCGATCTTCAGCTGTAATGTATGTTGTAATATAGTCATTTTATTAATTTTGTTCTTAGTTCGGTTTAGGTTTTGTCTACGGTTACGTTTTTGGTTTTAAATGATAATATATCTCATTTAAGTGTTTAAATTTTTATGTTTCATTTAAAGATTCATGGCGATCCCCTTAAATTTTATAATTATGCAAGTTCATATTTGTTTTTTTGAGCAAAAAAACAAATATCGGTCTAAATCCGTGTCTAGTTACTCTCTAACCGCAGATAATCATAATTAATTGATACATAGCCCAATGACGAATGGTATGTGGATTCAGTTTCGAAGCTGGTTAAAATGAGGATAAATATTTTAAAATCATCTGTGAATATGCGTTGTTTATATATTTGTTTTTAAGGATCTTCTGAATGTTTTAAGTATTAAACATTAGCATTTTTCGCCTGTCTGGGGAACCAATGCTCGTGTAATTTGTTTTGGTCTTTCTCAGCGTACTTTTATTTACATTATATTTGTTATTGACCATATAACAAGTTTTATTTAATGTTCAAACATTCAGTGTCAGTATTTCAGTGAATGAAAAGTTTCACATAATCTAATAAACGAACCTCAATGTCCAAAGGGTTATTTAAACATGAAAATCTTCTCTATCGTAATTTAAATGAGACCCTTTTTTATTCCCCTTCAGTCGAAATCACTTAAACTTCCCTTTGTTAAACCTCTTTCTCAAGTTATCAAGATGAGGAGGTTCCGCTACTGCTGGTGACGTCACACAATGAAACTAGTTATGGAGTACGTTTTCATAACATCCCTTCGTTGAACAAATATTTTTAATAGTACAGTGCATTTAGCTCAAAAACAGGCCTTAGGTCACCCTTCAAAAACACAGAAGAAATTTGCTTGGAATATGTGCAGGACACCTCCCTTGCTTTGGAAACAAAAGTCCCAAAAAATCCCGTGACGGGTTTTCCGCCATCTTGAAAAAAACCTTCGCCATATTGGATTTTAGTAAGCTTCTAGTAAAACTTCAATCAAGAAAAAACCAGATGAGCCAAAATATTGAATTTGATTTCATCTTGTTCGAAAATAAATTTGCTTCAAGAAAAGTATAGTTTTTATGGTAATGTAATGGTATAAAGCATAGTTTAGACGCGATAAAGTGAAAAAAGTTATAGTTTTTCCCGAAAAATCAAGTACACTCTTATAAATTTGCCGCATTTGTAAATGAATGATATTTATAAATACTTAACTTTAACCGATTAAAAATATCACAATAAAATTCTGAACAAAATTTACTACTGTACAGTTTTCAATTGGTTCTCTAAAGCTACTCCGGGGACAAAAGAAAAATGAAGTTTAAACGCGAGCGGCGGTGTTGCGTCGGTTATTGGATTTGTGTAAGCTTCTAGTAGAACTACAATAAAGTCAAAACTAAATGTCCCAGAGTATTAAATTTGATTTCGTCTTGTTCGAAAATTAATTTTCTACTAGTAAATTATATTTTTATAGTAATTTAATGGTAAAAAGCATAGTTTAAACGCGATAAAGTGAAAAAAGTTATAGTTTTTTCCGAATAATCAAGTACACTCTTATAAATTTGGCATATTCTTAAATATGTAACATTTATTAGTACTTAACTTTCACCGAACAAAAATTTTTAATCAAATTATTATTATTATAAAATTATTAAAAATATTATTAAAAATACATGAAAGCTTTAATTTTAGTCCAGGCAACGAAAAGGTAAAGACGGAAATTTTCGGAACCCAATTTTTGACTTAGCAGCTTTGTTTGGACTAGTTAGGAGGTGAAAATATCAAAAGTCCCCGTCCGTAGCCCTTGGGCGGAGGGAGGGAGGGGGGTCTGAAGGTACCATTTTTTGTTTTTTGCTAAATATCTTGAAAATTATCAACTTTCAGTGCTCCCTATTCAGTAGGAAAATTAAAGTTTCTGAAAGAAACGTATATAACATGTCTAATTTGGTCGAACCATTTACAAGATAAGCACTAATTTTATCATTATTTATGCAAATATTCCTTCCATAAGAATTACATTTAAATTTATGTGTAACATATTTGCCCAGTGGGGCAACGCTTTTTCACCTAAAGTAAAATGAACAACACTCAGAAAATATTGAAAAAATTTACAGTAATTTGATACTCTAGTCATAAAAGTTAGAAAAAATTAAAGGTGTAGGCGAGCTCACAAAACGTTGTAGAACCTCGAATATTAGTAATAATTTCTTGAAAAATCTATCATAAAGTACTTATATTTTCGATATAATTTAAGTATAGAAAGATCTTTCCAAATCTGGAATTTTATCATGTTTGATAAATAGTTTTTACCTAAAAAATTCAGACATTTTTAGGTAAAATCATCTAATTGTATGATGCTTTCCGAAAAGAATTGTTTGAGGAAGTTTACACACATGGAAAAAATTGGTAATTTTAAAGAAAATATAAGCCAAGTAAGAACTTAAACTATAAAATTTTAAGATATATGCTGGACACATTTTATTGCCTATGGCACATCAAGCTTACACTAGACAACGTGGTATTTTCCACTTGTAACATCCCGCTTGTAACGGTCATGGAAATTACTAAAAATAACTAGCAAATTTATTTATCTTAATTAATGTAAGGGTATCACCAACTATAACAACCTGCAAAATATTTTTCGATTCCAAAAATAAAATAAAGAAAAATTTAAAATTCTATTTTTAATCATTGATCTACTAATTTGTAAGTACATATTAGCACTTACTTATGATTTTGGAGATGAAATAAAAAAAGAAGTCCTAAGTCTATCCTGCTAACAGCAAACTGAAAATACCTTTAACACCTCTTAAGACCGGGACGCAGCGGTTGCGTATTTTAACCGGAATATGAGTAAAGGGTGAGTGCAGGATTATTGTGGCGCGATCTTGTAGCCTTGTTACTGACTAGAGAGCGCAGAATTACTGACTTAAGGCACAGAGAAGGTATCTCTACCTTCTCTGTGCTTAAGGCCGACATTTTCCTTTGGCAGGATTGTTAACAGCCAATGGAAATTAAAGGACCTACATTTTAACGTGGGATCCGAACCACAATTTCATTATGTTTTCCTTATCAAATAATTTACATCAGAATATTATTATTACATTATCAGACTAGTCCTTAAAATTTACTAGCATATGACGAGCTCAAAATTAAATTAATATCGATCCGTAGTACATTTTGTTCAGAATATAATTGCGAATTGCCATTTCTAAACAGTAAAGGTTATTTAGCATCAATTGTTAGTGGTTTAAATTAGAGGAAAATTTACGACAGGGTACTTGATTTGTCCTAACAAGTTATATACTTTTCACTTTAAAATTCACTTTAAAGTTTGTAAACCAAGCCTTATACCATTAGATGACCATAAAAACTTAATTTTACTTGTGTAAAATTTATTCCGTTATAAGTTTCAATCATAGCTAATACTCTGGGCCTATCCCTTCTCCTAAATTACAGTTTTACTAGAAGTTTACAAGGATCCAATATGGCACAGGTATTTTTTTAATGGCGGAAAACCCGGCACGGGATTTATTTTAAGGCATGGAAAGTGTCCTGCGCAAGTCCCAAACATATTTTCACTGTTATTTTGAAGGGTAAGGTAAGTTTAGCCTGGGTACAATGGTAATAAGGTACAAAGGTAAGTTTAGGTGCTATTGAAGAATGATCTTTTTGATCACCAAAGATAAACGTTAAATTTCTTCATCTCTGTTACACCTAACAACTGTTATATATGACTTCTGCAGAGAATTTCTTTCATTTAAACTTTTGTTGAAATTAAAATTTCCTATAGGAAATGTAAAAAAATATATCGTAATCCATTTTTAAAAGTGACGAATAATTGAAATTAAATTTTCCTGTATTAAATGTGAAATATATATATATATATATATATATATATATATATATCATAGTTCATTTTTAAAAATACCGAAAAATAAAAAAATTATTTTAATGTTATATATGGTATTGTTATCATGGAATAATGAGTATATTATTACATTAAAAATGTACAGAATTAAATTCCGAATAATGTGACACCATTCCCAGGTGTGTAAGTAAAAAAATACGTTTAGAATTTTTCAAAATATAAATGTACTACATAAATTCAAAATGGCTACCTTTTTCTCAAAGTGGCGGAAAACCCGTCACGGGATTTTTTGGGACATTTTCTTGAAGCTTGAGGGGTGTCCCCTACGTGTTCCAAACACTTTTTCACTGTTATTTTGAATGGTAAGGTAAGGTTAGCCTTGGAGCTATTATTACTGTACAAAGAATGAAAAATGCAGTTTCGTTCACATACGATGAATGTTAAATTTCTTCATGACTGTTACACCTAAAAACCATTGTTATACATGAATTTCATAGAGAATTTTTCGCTCTACAACCTTACTTCAAATATTAATTTCCTACAGTAAATGTAGAAAAATGTATCGTGATTTATTTTAAAATGTGACAAAAAACCTAAAAAAATTATTTTGATGTGATATATAGTGTTAATATCATGGAATAACGTATACATAATTGTATTTAAAATGTACAGAATTTAATTTCGAATAAAACAACACCATTCCCAGGTCTGTCGGTTAAAAAATACGTTTAGCATTGTCCAAAATGTAAATGTATTACACAAATTCAAAATGGCTGCCTTTTCCTCAAAATGGCGGAAAACCCCGTCACGGGATTTTTTGGGACTTTTTGTTTTGAAGCTTGAGGAGTGTCCCCTACATGTTCCAAACATTTTTTCACGGTTACTTTGAATCGTAAGGTAAGGTTAGCCTTAGAGCTATTATTACTGTACAAAGAATGAAAAACGCAGTTTCGTTCACATACGATGAATGTTAAATTTCTTCATGACTGTTACACCTAACAACCATTGATATATATGAACTTTATAGAGAATTTTTCGCTCTACAACCTTACTTCAAATAATATTTTCCCACAGTAAATGTAGAAAAAATGTATCGTGATTTATATTAAAATGTGACAAAAAAATCTAAAAAAATTATTTTAATGTGATATATAGTGTTAATATTGTGGAATAACGTGTACATAATTGTATTTAAAATGTACAGAATTTAATTTTGAATAAAATAACACCATTTCCAGGTCTGTAAGTTAAAAAATACGTTAATTATTGTCCAAAATGTAAATGTACTGCACAAATTCAAAATGGCCGCCTTTCTCTCAAAATGGTGGAAAACCCGTCACGGGATTTTTTGGGACTTTTGGTTTTGAAGCTTCAGGAGTGTCCCCTACATGTTCCAAATGGTTTCCTTCTGTGTTTTTGGAGGGTGACCAAAAGGTCTAATTGCACTGTACTATAAAGAGTGGAACAGAAGTTTTCTTACCTTCCTTTTTATGGTTATAAAGTTGGTCCAATGTGAGCAAGGAACTATACTATGATGTGAGTTTAGTTAAGCATGTTATTTTAGTAATTCAAAAGTAAAACTCATTCTATATCTGTCATAATCTCCTAGGCTTGCATTAATCATCATTTTGACATTTTCAAGTCTTAAAATTTGAAAATTACTTAAATTCCTAGTAGCTGAGACGGTACAGACATATCTTTGGAACTCAAGTATGCTAGACTGATTCTGAACTAAGTCTCAGCAATTTTGTTAGGTTCGGTAATATACCAAGCCTTTGGATTAATGGTCATAAATATTGACTCAACTGATACTAGCCAAAAAAAAAATAAAAATGGCCTCTCATCCATCTCTTATCATTTAGTGCATCAACTTTAACATACTAAGCCTTACAACTGTGTAAAATCAAGATATTGACTACTTAAAACATCGTTATCACAACATTATATTGTAATATTAATACAAATAAAACAGATATGAGTAAATGGTTTCTTCACCGGTTGTACAAAAATGTAATTAAGTTATATTAAATTTATTTTTGGTCGAAATCGAATGGTTTTCGGGACAACAACTACTGTGCTTCGTGTGTGTGACTGTCAAGTCCGTGTTAAACTAGTCACTGGAAGCAGGACGATTGTATTTAGGTAATGAAACTGTCTCTACAAGTTTAGCGTTTGACAATGGCTCCTCAACTAAAGCATGTAGGACAAATGCAGTCTGAAATTGTTACGTAAATGGAACCCTCAATGAAGTTAGGTACTTGTTTCGAGAATTGAGTCACTTTGTTCTTTAGAAGAAGGCAATAGAGTGCTATATTCATTCATCTCTGTCAAAACTGTTAAAAAGTCTTAACAGATAATAAATATTTCATTGTTTAGGAGCGCATGTTCAATAAGTAGGGTAAGACTAGAACACTTTCAGAATATAAATAAGAAAGAAATCAATAAAATTTAGTAAAATGAGAGTACAATAAAAATAATACAATAGCTTTCTTTATCATTACTTTGTCATGTAACATTCAAAAGCGCAATTATCTCATGCAACTTAGATAAGATTTTGAGAAAAATTCTCGATTCCATGTTAGTTATTCATGCATTAGCAATATGTATAGGATATTCGACTGATTATTTTTTTTCTGACAACACTTTTATCCATTGGAGTATCTTCATGATAAGGGAATTAGAACTTTTTTAATTGCTGAAGCATGAAAGAGAGGCTTAGAAACGAGTTAAAAGATAAAGTTTCTCTCTAATTTATCCGTTTACTCATAATGATTGCAAGTCTAATTCAAAACATTTTTTCTAGTACCTTTTCATGCTTTTTAGTTTTTGTTGGAAATCTGTGATAATTAATATGGGAAATCACTTAGGTATGAGCTTTAGACAATTACTATGCAAAATATTTAAATAGGTTCAATCAGTACTAATCATATTAATTTGTTACTCGGGCATCTTAGTAAAAAAAATAATCCTCAAAGAGGAGGTATCAGATGATTATTATTACCCATGTCAAAATAAAAATTCAGTGATTCAGTAATTATTTATAGATAAATAATGTAAAATAATTTTTTATTAAAAGGTTATTTCATTATATTTTGTACTTTTATTATTAGGACATAAAAGGAGGCTTTAAGTTGTATTATTAGGTCCTAGTTGAATTAAAAAGGTCATGGAAACACCAATAAAACCCCAACTTTAGAGATTTAGATAAAAATGAAAAAGATCCATACAAACAGAAGAAGGAAGGATCTTTTTTGAAAAACGTATGATAATATACAAACAAAAAAACCTCCATTCCTCTTAGCACCAGAATGACAGCTGAAAAAAGACACCCATGTAGTCCCAACAGTGATATTATTTCCCAGAGTTCAGTAGATTATCCCTCCTTAGTCATCACCGTGGATCTCCCAAAGTTGATTGTACACTTACTGTGACACCTTAGCCAATAACGGTGCTACAAGTCCACTCTTCGTAGACTTGCGTACCTTGGCTGCCTCTTCGCTAGAATGAAATTGGGAACAAATTCACAGTGATAAATTTAAAATAAGTTGTTAATCAAACATTATATGAATAATTAAAACATAATTTGAAATTCCTAAATAATTTTCAATCGGCGGGAGCATACGATTAAAGATAATTTATAATTAACATAAAAAGAATACAGTAAAATCTGGTTTCTACAACTAACCTTATGATAGCTGATTAAGCCTCAAAAAAGCTATTTGTTTGTTCATCTCTGTTAGAGTAAGGACTGGTCGCTGTTCTGGCAGATTGATTTACTGCTGTTTGACTGCTTTATAAGTTCTCCGTTCAGCTATGTTTTTTCGAGTCTTCTTGGGTATTTACTTCTAAACTTGTCATATTAGTATCCATAACATATGAATAATATGGCAAATGTCTTCGAAAGTAAAATTCAAAACAAACTCACCAACGCAATAGATATTTTCAATCAAAGAAAAGCTCCAAAGCTCGTACGGTTTTTAGGGTATACATGCTATTGATCATAAACAGGGATTGAACTCTTCTTGGACAGAGATCTAATCCCTAGAGTCGGCGGAGCAGAATGTAACCGAGATGTGATTGGATTTGGGTCGCTCCTTGAATAACAATCCGCTAGCTAGACTTTTGAGGTGATGAATAAACATGGCCTGATTAATTTACTGTCCAAATGTTCTGAACAGAGCCATAAGACGATATTTGGTTTCAAAACAAAACGATATGCCTTAAAGTTTCAAGAATTACAAGAAATATGTGTATAAAAAACCACCAATCAATAGGAAAAGCCATCAGTAATATGAAAGGATATTTTGATTTTGTTAAATTTATATTTAGATTTAGCTTCAAATTGATTAAACATCTTAAGAATATGACATTCTCAGAGAAATGTTACAGCTGTACTGAGTCGGAAATCCAATTAATGTAAAAATATACTGCAGTAGGAACGGAATTCAGAATCACATTATTCGTTCAAGATAACTTGAGGGAAAGCCTCTAATTAATCATTTTCCTTAGAAATCATCTAAAAATCTAACGAAAATATGTGTTTTTTCAACTTGTCCTTTCTTTGTGATATTCCTTGATCCACAATAAAACAAAGTGATTTGTAACGTCACGAAAGGGATAAAAATATTTGAGACGTTTAATAGTTTTTATGATAAATAGAAGGACGTATTTAATTTAAATTATATTTTCTCTATTAAAATAAACCCGTTCTGAATGTGTGAAATTAGTATATTCTGTATCAAAATAGTCACAGACATCATTACCACGGATTCGTTCTGGTCAATTTACCTTATTGAAAAGGATTGAACATGATTAGAACCTCATCTAAAGCTCTTACATTAGTTTGCATATTAACGTTTTGGAAAACAAAACAGAAGTTTGACAATGATCTTAAACACTCGCAATCAAATTATAAATAAAAGTGAAAATTTGAAACATTTTAGTTGAAGTTTATAAAATAATTTTCCCAATTTACCTCTTTATCGAGGCGAAGTACTGGTCCAGGAAGTCCTTGGCGTGTAGTAGGACCTCCTCCTTGGGTCTGGCGGTGCCCGTGGTCTTGGCCACATGTTGGTACACCACGCTGCCGAGACACGCCTCTCTGGTGCACACATTACTCTGCAACCACAAACAAAAGTTTATATGAATTACAGGATACCACAGAGAACGAGAATTTGAAGTTAATTGTTCTTGATTTTCTTCACTGATGTATTCCGTCAAACGCGGATGTGGTCCAGTTGAACGTGAGGCCTGGGCCTCGGAACGTTGCCATCTTCAGCTACTTGGAAGATGGCAGGAGTAGTTGAATGCGGGGACGTGCTGAAACCTAAGTTCCGCGTTCAACCGGACAGTGTGTTAGACGGAATACATCAGCGAAGAAGAATGTAGAAACAACACACGGGATTCGACAACTGTATTTTTCATGTTGATATTAGTTTTCCCTGCGTCTTACGTAAAACAATAATAAAAAATGAAACAATAAAGGCTAAACATCTGCGTATCTTCATTTTGATCTTCTATATAATGTTGTTGTGGTCTTCGGCATTCGGCACATCATTCTACTACCTTAAATTGAGGTATTTTACAAAAAAAACCTAAGAAATTTACAAAAAATTGTTTTGTCATGGATTAAAGATGGCATATAAAGACTTAAAATACAAAACACGCTGATAAGCTTTAAATTCATGGCCTACTTTTAAAAACATTTTTTAACCAAACTGCACAAAGAGTTTTGTGTGCGTTGTCTCGGGCCTTAACTTGAGGCTGTAGTGGTTGCCGGTTGGACATTGGCCTCTGGCTACCTTTACTGTCACTGTTGATGGTTTTGTTTAATTTATCTATGATTTCATACAGTACATTATAAAAGAGCTTATTTTGGCCATTAAACAAGCCTTGAGGGATGTTTTTGGCTGCTTTATATGTATCATAATTTTACATAAAATCGCCTCACCAATTAAGAGTATAATATTGTCATCGTTGAAATAAAAGTGATTTTGCTCAGTAATACCTTAAACAGATTCAATAATTTATTTTTCATTTATTTATTATTTCTCTTCATTCAGGCTAGATTTGGTTCTTAAATCATGCTGAAATACATAAGGTTTCATCTGCAGGAATATTAGTGCAAAGATAAGAGATATAAAACGAACGAAGAGTATTTCTTTGGCTCAGATAAATATATCGAATTTATATAACTATCTTTTAGCTATTTTTACCATGGCTGTTCTCTTTTCTTTTCAAGGAAAATTTATTCGATTAAGCTTTATGTGTACTTTAAAGCCTTCGCAAAAGCGGTTTGGCCTAAAACTGAGATGAGATCGTTGTTTTTAATGTTGATTACAGTGCGACAATCTGATAAAAAAATTTATAAGTTTACTTTTGATGTTTCAACATTTTAGAGCTTAACACTAAAACTTGAAAATCCCGTCATTTTGGTTCGGGTTTTCGGGTGGACGTTTTGAGGTCCGGTTTTAGCATCATATTCTGCTGTTTACTTCCTTCATTCAATATGATGTAGATACAAGTTAATCTATGCTAAATTTTAAGAAAATCTTCTTACTTCTTGTGGGATGTCCCCATGGTGGGGAAAAAATTAGTACCGGTTAGAAAAAGTAGATTTTTATGACATATTTCAAACAAATAATCTGCATAGTTTGACTGCATAATCCATGCTGGCTAGATTGTATTGTAACGTTTTCTATTATTAAAAAAAAAATAATTAATTTTTGTGGTTGATTTTCAGTTTAAGAAGAGGCACTTATTTAAATACCTATGTGTTAAAATAAAAGGTTCGCAGATATCCAAGTTTTTTTCTAAATGAGGATATCAATTGTTTCGGTGGTAAAATGCCTTCTCCAGGTCCACAACATAAATAAAGTGAAATAAGAAAAGACACCCAGTTTTTTTCTAAATTAGGATATCAATTGTTTCGGTGGTAAAATGCCTTCTCCAGGTCCACAACATAAATAAAATGAAATAAGAAAAGACACCCCATATATGTGGTGAGAACATAGCCAAATAGTAACAGTCTACCACGAGAAAGGAAAATCATTCGTACTTACAAAAAACAAAAGTGCCGTCATAAAATAAACATGTATAAAAAATCATTTTGTGGCTAAAAAGAAATAAAAACATGACATCGGCCAATTTGTTGGCCGGTAACATGTGGTATCGTGGGTACGTTATCCGGCAGATCTGTATTGATGCATGGCCGTGGAGAGGTCGCCGTTCGTCATGTTGTGTCGTGTCACCGCTGTCCCACCGACTGCTGCATTTGTTTCCGTCGACAAATCGGGAAATCTGTGATTTATTCATGTTGGATTTGTTATATGTGAGTAGTTTAATTTTTTTTATGAAGTTACTTAGGACATGGAATTTCGTAGCCTAAGTAATGCGCAAGGAATAGGATTATTATATCGCTTAAACTACAAACAAGTGTATATATTTTCTTTACCGAAATTGAAATTGATAACATAGAATATAAAAAAGGAATACATGAAAAAAAATTATGCATCCGAATTTTCACATAAAGTGACATGAATCAGCTGATAGGCTGCGTTTTTGTTCGATATTTAGAAAAATGGTTTGCACGTTGAGAATACCATTTCTAATATTAAATCAGTAACACTGTTAGTTTTACGACAGTAATTTGATAGCATTGTCAAACAGAATATCATAGTTTTTATACACATACGCGTACAAAACTTCGAAAGATTAATGTATTATAGTTTCTTTACCGATAGTTTTTAGATAATCATCAGTTTATATTTAGAATTGTACTGCAGGAATAGAATTGAGTTTTCGGTGTTCTACTGCAAGTTCATTGTAAGGCATTTCTAACAACAATGCATTTAAGAGCGCCTAATTAATATGCGCTGATCCAGATTCTACAGCGGTTCGTCCAACACCGGCCTGTTAAAATTATATTTTGCATGATCACAACGTTTAGTATCAGGTTTTTTGGTGATAATTTCTTCATTAGGTCGAATAAGGTTTTTTTATATTTTGTTTAAATTTTAATACGAAATAGTGATTAATGTTTTTGGATTACTATAAAAAAGTAATCGGGATCTATGTTTTTAAATGTGTTTTGTTTTCAATGTGTTTTTAATTTATGGCAATTCAATTGAAGATCTTTGATATTCCTGTATGGATCAGATCTGTATTGATGCATGGTCGCCGCCGAGATGATGATGATGGTGAT
The DNA here is from genome assembly GCA_035578135.1 of Flexamia atlantica. Lineage (NCBI taxonomy): Eukaryota > Metazoa > Arthropoda > Insecta > Hemiptera > Cicadellidae > Flexamia > Flexamia atlantica. The sequence goes on along the minus strand of JAQJVK010000014.1, from coordinate 16,673,353 downwards.
TTCACCGAAATGATCGTAATCCAAATTTTTGATTTTTGAATTACTTGTCACAACAGGTCGTATAACCTTTTATTACTATAAATGTATAACATGAACGATTTAATACACAAGTAATTTAAAAATTAAATTTTAATTGATATGTCGATACTTGTAAATAAGTTATTTTTCTTGAGGATAAAGTTTTAAAAAAATAAGGTAAACCACTTTCTTACAAAACGTTCAATTGGTGTAGAAAAATAAACAACGACCGAGAAAACCAAGCATATAAGCAATCTAATTCGGAGACATAAAAGAACAATATTATCTGCGAAATGTAGCACTCGAAAAAAATTTTTATTTTACTGTTACCTTATTTTCAGTAGATAGTCATTATTAAGCTAATTAATATTAAGTTAAGAACATATATTATAGCTCTGGACAGCCTTACTGGCGGGTGAGTGAGTGCGCTGTTGTCGTAATTAGTGTTTATTATCTGCAATTTTTTGGTAATAAATCACATGGTCATTTGTTTATGTAGAGGTACTTCATACAAGAAAATATTTTGCTGCAACCGCAAGTGCAACTAATGTTAAATGCTTGTAAGCTCAACACAATTCATGAAGTACGAAGACAAAAGTGTGGAAACACATTCTTAAATGTAAACAAATCATTTAAGATGAAAGGTTGCCAAACTAAAAGACCAGCTGATGCATTGCGCAAATATTTTACAGAAATTTCAATTGAGTAATAAATCTCTCGGTGAATTATTACAAGGCATTCTTTGGTAGTAGTGTAAATGAGGTGAAACGTAAACAAAGTTTTGACAGTTCTACCAAAACATTTGTTTATTAAGCAGACATTTTGGGAGATTACAATTTTCGCCACCCGCCAGTAAGGCTGTCCAGAGCTATAGTTTTTACGGGAAAACTTCATACGTATTAGATTTATAGCTATAGTCCATTCTTGTATAAATAGTACATCCCTTTATTTTATTTACAACGTAAAATACGGCTTAATCATCAACCATTTTAAGAAGTAAGGCATAAAATAATAATATTTTCTATTTACCTGAGAACATTTAAGAGAAAGCGTGTCATAAGAAATATCTCCGGTCCGCTTATTTCTAACTGGTATCATACTGCGTACTATGTGCTATTGCTAACCACAGCAGGAACAGGTTGTAGAAGACTGTTTGACCACGAACCCTGGTACTGACCATCCCCATCGCGCGTCTACATGATCGGGCGCGCTGTTATCAGTGAGTCAAGTCATATCAGTGCCAGAATGATTTAGCTGGTTTAATATTTCGGGGATTCACACTTCCCAGATGATTTTACTGACCACACACAATAAGATGGGTTTAGTTACGTAATTCGTACAGCGTTATCATACACTCTTACTATGTTGTACGATCATGTACTCTGATATGGGCAATTATTATTGGCTTGCTTGCTTGATTGCATTAATATCTCGAAAACGGCTCTAAGGACTTCCTTTAAAATCTGTAAATAACTAATTTCTGACAAAAACTCATTTCTGCGTGTAACTTGGTCAGAGGAAATGTAATAACTTAATAAAATGAATTTTAATGTCGAAAACATTTAACATAGAGCCTTAAGAATTTCCATGCTGCCATTGAAATAAATAACGAAAATAATGTGAACATATAAATTAGACCTAATCATAAGCGCTGTTTGCAAACTTCAGACATCTAGGGGAAATACAACGTGTAGTGTGAAGAATTCATGGAGCAATAAAAAAGTTTATTCATAAATATCATTACGCTGACATGTTTTATAGTAAATCAATGAAAACATGAAATATATTACCAAGAAATGCTCGGTCTACCACGTACCGATGTTCTTATGTGTGCTGTGTTTGCTTTGTATTTTATGATTGGTTGTTTGGATTCCAGTTTATTGAAAAATCACCGAAGCCTGCATTAAGGAGGAAAGAATAATCTGTTAAGTATGTACAGTTTTAGCCCAGCATTTTAATAGCGTATGGCAAACGTAGTCTTATTTCGTTGTATTAGGCACTAAATTATATATATTCATTATATTAAATTTACAGTCACTAAAATTGTGTTCAATTAATTACTATTGCACTCTAAATATCACTTCTACAAATTTTTAAATAATCCTTTCAATGATAATTATATTGTTGTGTGTTTTAAAATATATGCGGTAAAAATATTGGAGGAAAACCAAATCAATAACTGCCTTTAAGTGAGATTTATTCAATTATAATACCCGATTTTTGTTTGCTCAATATGTTAAGAGCGCTTTTGGCGAGGATGACTGATTGAACATTGAAATTGAGGCCAAAAGCCCTCTATTAATATTCTTGTTCAACATACGTTGCGTTTTTATCGGTTACCACATTTTAACGATGGTGTCAAACCATCATGTATGCATTTTCATTTGAAGAATAATCTATTTAATTTGTTTGGTAGGTGTATATTTACGTTAAAAATTCCTGGGTTAATTTACATGGAAACTTAAGTTTAAGCTTTCTTTTCATTATGGTAAAAAACACAAATACCTTCAGTTATGTGGTATACCCACCCCTCACCTTTACTACACATTATTTAACAAATATGAATTATAATAAACTATTTAAAAGATATTAACTATTACCAAACTGCGTATTGAAACCTGAGGCTCTCCTCCCAATTTGTTTTGAAAAATCTGCTGATTTTTCAAAATCTACCTGTACACGTCTATTAATACGACGTTAATCCTCATGTGCTTTTATATTTTATTCTTCTATCTTGATGGTAAACAGTATTAAACATCAAAAATTAAATTTATGTAAGCATATATTAAAACACAAAGACATAAAAAAGTTTAAGTCAAAATCTTTGAAAAACATTAAAAATTGCTGTTGATAGTTGTTGAAAATATGTACACCAAAAACAAATCTCGAAAAAGGTCATTTGAATATTATTTTACACCACACTTCATATAAAATTTTCAAGTAAAACTAAAATAAATTTCAAAAATTAAGTATTTATTCGGTAGTTATTTAATTGGTCAAACACTAATAACTAGTCAATGTAGACGCATTTAAATTCTAAACTGAAGGCCACCCTGCAATGATGAGAATCGATCCTTGGGATTTACAAGAAACGTTCTTTGTAATTGCTGAATAAGTTTAAGTAAGCATATTTTTTACCCATTCTCATGTTTAAAGATAAAAAGGTTTTGATCTTTGCTTAAAGAATTGATTTAAAGTCATAACTAGTAACAAGAATTTTCAAAGAAGATATAAAAGTTATTTCAGTTCCTCATTTTATAATAATATACAAGACTTTATTTATTTTATTTGTCATCCTTACAGCTTAATGCATTTTTGTCAAGAAATTAAAAACATAAACATAAAAATCTACCAAGTTAACAAGCTAAATTTTCAAAAAGAGATTTTTCGACTTTGGTAGTTTGAAAATAAATAAGAAAAGGAAAACTTGTACTACCTCAAGTGTAAACTCTATTATTTTTTTATTAGACATGGACTTATAAAGCCTGGTTGACCATTTTTAGTAAATATTTAATGAAGTAATTTAAAAATGTAATTTTTCTTTACGCATAAATATGTTTGTTGTAAATATTATTAAAATGAGTTTTATGAAGATAATATCTGATACCTACCTAATTTAACAACACAGAATTTGAATAAGCTATGCGTTTAAAGAGCCAGTTTTGTCTGCTAACGCCAACGCATGTATGTAGGCCCTGAAATAAGAAGTTTTAATGAGAAAACTTAACTCCCGTCTAAATGTCCATGATAACTGAACTACTAAGAAGATCATACACAACATCAAGAGTCACCGATCCTAAGATCCTAAGACAAGTAATTCGCCAAAACTATTTGAAAATTTTTATCTGAAATTCAAATTTTTTCCCTTAAGAGCCACGCGATGATTAAATTTAATAAAGTAATTGGGTTTAATAATATTTTAATTATTCAGCTTGATTTTGTTCCTATGTCCCAAAATACTATTTTAAAATTACTCGTGGAATGAGGTATTCCAAAAGCAAATTGCATTTAATTAATGGATAAAAACACATTGGTAACAACGCTTTATCTATTTGGATTTGCATAGTATGAATTTTATTTAGTATTGGGAAATTATAATAAACTTTTGTTATTATTAAGAAGTACAATCTTGCAATCACAAGAATTTGCGACAATACAAAACACGTTTCATGCAACCTACCACTTATGGAGCATTGCCATTACATTATGTCACTTCGATACATTAACACGAAGTAGATGCACATATTTTAAATTTGATATATGTCTCAGGCATAAAATACAGGGTGTTTTTTTTTAAACGCAACCCATTTTTAAGATTGAATAATGCACATATGAATGGGTTATGATGATTGTTTTATTGATCTTTACATTCTATACAGCCTATTATTTAAGTTTGATCACATTTAGTTTACATTATGTGCTCAAACAGTCCACCATTGGCATTTGTATAAATTTATGCTTTTTCAATCAAATTCCCGACCACATGTTGCAAGGTGCCTCTTTAAATTTCTTGCATTAAATTTGTTATGTTTGTTTTGAGGTGCTGAATAGCTTTTGAATTTTTTTCTTAGAATAATTACATCTTTACATGTCTGTGGCGAATTTCATTCAGATCTGACCATTTTTACGCGAGTTATCGTGCTTGAAGACACACACATTAAAAACGCAACCCAAGACTTGATTTTATCGGTGAAGGATTATTTCCCCCCAAGATCCTTGGGTTTGATCCCTCTTTATTATATGTTCTTTGGGGATACATACATAGTAAGGCCTAAAAAGGCAAGTCACGGAATATTTTGTACCTCAAAACAAACAAAATAAATGTATTGTAGGAAATTCAAACAGGTACCTAGCAACACGTGTTCGGGAATTTGATGAAGAGAGTATAACTTCATACAAATGTCACTGGCGGATTTTTTGAGCACATAAGGTGAACTAAATGTGATCAAACTTAAATAATAGATTGTATAAAATGTAAAGAACCATAAAACAATACTTATTTCATATTTATAGGTGAATTATTCAATCTTAAAAATGGGTTGCGTTAAAAAAAACACCCTGTATATACGTATATCAAAGAATATATCATTCCTAAAAGTGGTGTGAAAAGATAAATTTTTTGTTTACTTTGATATTTTTTCTGATATAAACTATTTCAGTCTTAAACAACGATAAATTGTAACCAAGTTAAAATGAGTAAGAGTAGGACTATGTTTTTTTATTTGTAACTGTCATTTAATGAAATATTGTAAATATTTTTGGATACTGTGTTAAAAATTCTATTTTTTAAATTTCGTTTTGAAAAATAAATGAACCTTTCCATACTTCCAATACTAAATAAAATTAAACTTATTTAATACGTTTAAACTCACTACGATACGTTTCATTATCTACATAATAAGTTAGTTTTTGTAACTTTATTGAATACAAGTGGAATATTTAAAACGCTGAGTAGCGCATAAACTATATTTTATTCTACATAAAACTTTGGCTTCATGAATAAACATTGGTAAATGGCCAGAGGGACAAATATTTAAAAACAAATACATTGTCGTGGGACGATTTTTGCAGTATTTGCGAGTGACGTTTATTCAGAGAATTAAGTGCTTTTGGCACAAATATGACTGATTGCACTTTAAAATTGTGGCGTGAAAACTTCATTAATAATTTTGGCGAATACGCTGAATCACAATGATATATAACTTGGATTATGAATTATATGTCATACAGTTTCGGGATTTCATTTAATTTGTTATTATATGTTCGCTTGGACATCTGATTTTATATTTTGTTTCCGTTAAACTACCCAAAGCGGTCTCAACCATCTACTCGACAGTCTGAAAGTAGGTTTATCCTAAAGTAAAAATCCCAATTAACATTTAGTTTTTAATACAAAATTTAATTACGAAAAAACTACAAGATACAAAAAAGTTCTATAAAATAATATACGATTAATTTTTAGTTACGTTTACTATACAAATCCTCAATTATTATCTAAATTTTATACATATCAGATGTTTTTAGTTTTTTTTTACATTAACTGACAAGGATATAAATATAGATACATGGGACGAGACCTATGCCCGGGCGTCGCTGGACCTTATGAAATTAAAGCGGTGGTTTGATCAAAATACTTTGACTGTTAACATCTCTAAAACTAATTTCCTGCCGCTTTATTTCAGGGGGGACAGTGGCCCCGGCGAGCGGGTTCTAAAAATGCACTCTTGCATGGGTCGGGGTCTGGCTGGGTGCAGTTGCGGGGAGATTGCACGTGTGGACCAATACAAATATTTAGGTGTTATAATTGATCATAAGCTGAGCTGGTCTCCACACGTGCAATACATTAAACAAAAACTCCGCAAATTAACTTTTGCTTTCTCGCAGCTGGGCAGTGTGCTGGCCCCGGAACACTGCAGGATGGCATACTTCGCTTACGTCCAATCTGTACTACAGTACGGCGTTCTGGCGTGGGGTGGGGCTAGTTCCAACATTCTGGAACCATTGGCGATTACGCAACGTTCAATAATCAAAGCTGCATTGAAAAAACCTGTTCAGTATCCAACTCTTGATTTGTTTAATGAATTTAAAGTACTAAACATACGACAAATATTTTTGAAATCACTTTTAATTTATATTAAAAACAACAAAAGTAAAATTTTTTTTCTCCGTAAATCATCAATATTCAACTAGAAATAGGTCAAATTTCGGTTTCTATTTTCCTCGTCTACATCAAACTATTGGCATAACAAATCCTTTTTATCTCGCTCACATTGTTTATCGCAACATTCCGTTGGAAATAAAGTTAGCAGAGGGTGGCAGCGAGGCTAGGTTCAAACGCCTTGTTACAAAGTGGTTGCTGGACATTGGCCCTGATGCGGCGGAGCGGCTCGTTCGGTCCGTCTACACATAACACCACCAACTCTCAACCCTAATTACATAACTATTTATTTTTATTTTAAATTATTCTCAACTTTCATTTGTTTCATTGTTCATTTGTTCAACGTTCATTTTGTATTCATCACAAATATAATAAAAATTAAACATCTTCTTTTTAACTTTTTTATATATTTTTTTTTCTTTGTATCGATGCGTGATGTACACGGCTCATTCCCACACACGAGCAATTTGCTTAAGTGGGAATTATTATTTCACGTAATGTTTGTATGCTATTGTAAATATTTTCTTGAAATAAACTTATTTTGAATTTGAATTTGAATTTACTTTCATCATATTTTGAAAGGCAAAAACGTTTTCCCCGCCCACATTCCAACCACAAAACGTGCCGTAGTCATATGCTTTAAAGTTTTAATGAGAAAACTCAAGTTCCATCTAAGTGTTGATGATAACTAAATTACTTGGAATATCTAAGACCACATCAAGAGTGGCTCGCTCCAAGATTAAGATGGCTTGTCCTCAAACAAAACTACTTTAACTATGAACTAGCTCAAAACAAGCCCTATTTCCGGTTTTAAATAACAAATCCGTTTAATAAAAAAGCCTGGTTTGAGATCACAAAACCTTTAGGCATTACCTTTAGGCATTTGTACTATGTTATGAGTTAATTTTTAATGAAAGCATTATTCGTTAATTATTTCGTTTTATTATTCCTTTTATTCACCGTCCATTAAAGCCTAAAACTTTGTAATTTATTCCGCGTTATAACGGTTCCAACTCTTAAAGATCAATAAGGAAGCAGGATTTGGTAACTGTTGTTAAATAAATAATCTACATTTCTTTTAACAGTCCTCGAAGCAGATTAAACTCTTTAACCCATCACTAAAACGTATTAGTATTTGGTAACTTATTATTTTAACTTGTACTAAACAGAACATGGTAGTCTTCAATAAAATCGCCAGCAAATTGTTTTACGTACAAAGGTTTAGAATCATTAAAAATACCATACCTGCCTCAAGCAGTACTTTTGAATTTCATAACGTAGCAAAGAGAAAAGGAAAATAAATTTCTCTTTGTGTTTGCCAGATTGTTGTGTCAAGAATATCCACGTTTCTGGGACCACCTGTTGCTAAGACGGATTAAGTTCTGTTTATCTCGAATTGAAATTGGTTGCTTCATTGAGTCTTGCTGACTTTGTTTAAAATTCTATTCGTAAAACCATTTTCCTATTGCAGAACTATTTAGGTTGGAAATATAATTTAATATATTAGTCAAAGTAGAGGCAAGTGCGAATATATCTTTTAGTGTGGTAGGAGAAATCATTATCATATCAATCCCTAGATTATTTATTTGCTCTTTATGGCTTTGTTACTATCACAAAAATAGTTTTTTTGTGATTTTCATAAGATTAAATCGATATTGCTTCCCTTGAAACAATTACTTCTATCACCGTTGTTATCTGTTGGCCAACTCAATATCGGTCGAAATATCAATGCATCTCACATCCTTTGGGAATTCGGAAAATGTTCCCAATCTTCGGACTATGTTATAACTATGCTGTACTTGTTCTTCCTTTTTTAACTTATATTCTTTCATGGTTTATAAAAGCTAATAAAAACTCTGATAGCTTAAAGAAACCACAAAATTAAATTAATATTATACTTATTTAGAAACAAATGAGCATCTTACTAGTAGAAGATACTACAATTCGTGATGGAAAAATTGCAAAAAGGTATAAAATAAATATATTTTTTTAAATCAAAGCTTGATTTTGTATGTAAGCTAATTAAAACTATCACTCCACTTTTGAACAATGATTCGCATATTTAAATCTTTTCTACAACCGGTGCATAAGCTCCGATGGTTACATTATTAAAAGTTACATAAGAAGTATTTTATCAAACCAAGTATAAACCAGTTGTATGAGGTAAACGTTATGATATAAGAGTTAATTTTTGGTATAGGGTCTAGACCAATGAGAGCTTGGCATTTCAAGAAAGTAGTGTCATGATAGAGACTAAGAAGTTAGCAAGTTAGCTGATTGTTCCAATACGCTTTATATTATGCTTATGTGCCTATCCTTAAATGTGAGTCTAGTTATCTTTCTGCACTTTCTTTACTTTTTTAAAAACAAAGAAAAAAAGTAGTATATGCATTGCTTGTATTCAAAGAACACTCGAAGCCTAAAGGCTTTCACACTATAATTGTTGCATAAATTAGATATACTAAGTTAATTTGGTCTTCATTAAAAATATCGCCGTTTTCATAATCATACATTTTCAATCACTACACAAATACGGGTATATTGACAATGAATTAACGTTAGTAATAAGTCTACTTTTTACTAAATTCAGACTTTTACTGCAGGAATGCAATTGCTATTATAAGTTAAATAAAATGTATTTTTGTCTTTATCTTACCATACAAATCTTATTCCTGTACGGTATTTATAACAATGATGCATATGCGACCACCTAATTGATATTCGCTGATCTAGACTCATTAACGTCTGTTGCACCATCAACATTAATGTTGGTTCGTTCCAAAGCCGGCATATTAAAATTATGATTTGCATGATCGCTTTGCATTTACGTTATCAGATGCTTTCGTGTCTAGCTGTCACGGGAATGTTTTTTTATAATTTGGCCCTTTGGCCGTGTTGCATTCTTGTTTGAATTTGAATATCTCATAAATGATCTATGCGTAAAAGTTATGTAATATATTTTTCAAACTTTTCGTCTGTCGGTATGCTAGGTTTTCAAGCCTGTTTTAAGGTTTAATTTGTTTCGAGTAACTCAAATTCAGCATTTATATGTAATAAAGTGATTGATCATTTTGGAAAAAACAGAATTAGATTTATACTGATCTAGACTCAATGACATCTATGTTGGTTCGTCCTAAAGCCAACTTATTATTATACGTTCCAAAATAGCCAGTAGCTTAGTATTAATATGTTATCGTTGTTTGAGGGCAAGTTTAAAATTATCATGGTATTAAGCAGCTTTGGTTTTACTATGAAACTTATCATACTTGTTTTACGGATTCCATATAAGTACTGGCCAACACAACAGTTATTGTGGAAACTCACTCAACCTTAAAATCCACGTAAATCATATTTATCCCCACAAACCGGCTACAAATAAAAAATATTTGGTTTACAGATAATTTTGGTCCAAAATTATTTCACTGACGTCATTATGAGTGTTTGGAAAAAGTGGTTTTTTACACTTTATCACATGTATGTAGGCTACAATAATAGCTAACTTAAGGTTTAATTTAGTTTTAACTTAATCCAAAATTAAATAAACTCAATATTTAAGCTATAAGAAAACGTTAAAGTTAATCTTAAAAATTAAAAGTTGTTAATCAATGTAACTTATACCTTCAAATTTCAAAGCTTTTAAGACTCAATGCATTTTGATCCTTCCAATCCAGTTTTTACGATGAATGGCCTGTTTGCGTTGGATGAGATTATTAATTGAGGGATTTTGGTCTCAAACTCAATGTCCAATCGGTCAAATCCACCACAAAGCGCTTAGCACTTTTTAAAACATCGAACATATATTTCATTTAATATTGCTTTAATATGACTCTTATCAAATTTCTAAATCTAAAACATAATTTTTGTAAATATCAGGTTGACTGAATTTTTTAATGGCTTTGAAGATTGAAATATATTTTTCAGGAGTTTAGATTTAATTTTTCAAAGCCAATCCAAGAGGAAATACTTAGTACCAAGTAAAATTATGTTTTAAATTATAACATAATAACAAATGGTATTTTATGTACAAGGTATTAACATGTTTTACACGTATAATGAGTTTCTTGACACTACTAAAACGACAATAAATAAAAATTATATACATTTTAAAACGACAATAAACATCTAAATATTAAAAAAAATAAAATGAAATATCCTCAGTTAAAGATTACTCAGAATCGCTTCCCACAGAATCAAGTAGATTAGATGAGCAAAATATAATTTGTCTGAGCGACAGGTAAGCAGCGATTCGTGAACTTGCTTGACGTGGCAATCTGTCTTGTACTGTACAGCAACGACAATCCTCCCTACACCCCTGCTGGGGAGACATAAGTAATTGCAATTATAATTACTTAAATAAAATAAATCAATAGCTTCGTACTAGGCAAACAAATTATGTAAATTTATTTTCTACAGTTACTCCAATACTCATTGAATGAGTCATATTATTATAGCAAAAAATGTAAATGGACCATTGTGCTACAAACATTTTAGTTCTCAACGCAAATCAAGTTTGAGATTGTTGTGTTTAACCTTGCAATGCATGTATTTCATGAGCAAATAGAGTTGATATTGACAAGAAAGAAACGCCAGAAATAAGTTAAATAACAATACATAAGATCGCTTAGCATTATAGACCTATGTAAATAATAATTTGTAATTTAAGTAATTTATAGGTTTGGTATTACAAATTTATGATATTGTACTCTTTAAAACATAAAATCATAAATTAAATTTGATATTTATCAAATCCCTTAACATTTTAACATCCTGAACGTTTCAGTAAATGTATATTCAAGAAAGTTTGCCTAACTCATTGCAATTTTGAAAGCCTATCATATTTTTACAAGCATTTGACATTCCTATTTATGTCGTAGATTTACTAACATATTGCATACACAATTATACTTTTAAAACTACCATTATACGAATTTTCTTTTATTTGTACACAACAGAAATATTACTAATTACAATTACGAACGCAACAGGTAGTTCGTTTGATTTTATAAAGTGTTTTCGAACATGATTAATTTCTTCTATGCAGATTATGAGGCTAGTTCTTTTATAACGAGGATTATTATTTAAAGTCTTAAAAGGGTGTATGATTAATATTTTTTGTTATAGACCACTGTAAAAATTCGTTCCTTATTATACTGCCAGGTCTTTAGAAGGAGATTGTTTTCCAGTCATTCGAGTGTAAGAGATGTTTCTTCGACTGTTACCAAACCTATTTCCTGCTGACCTTTTACTTGCTGTTATTTTATACATCATGTCCTCAACCAAATAAACCCAACAGAAATTGTTAAAGCTGATAAAAATTGAAAAGATATTAGAATTAACATTCCCAGTATTAAAAACAAACACGTGCTCTTTAAATCTATGTTTTTGAATTTCTTATTGAAAATAGGTTTAGTGATGTTCATTAGCATCTTCTAATAAAACCTTTTAGTTATTGAATCGCAAGATTTTTATTTTGTTGCATATTTATAACTACAACTAATAATGAGTTTCTTTTATGTTTTGGGATAATCATGCCTCTGTAATTAATTATCAATATTTTCCACCTATCTATCTTATTTTTATCGGTACGAGTTTCATATCTGATCTTCTGCCGTTTGTTCCTATAGCAGACGATTCAACATCAGATTTCTAAGAAAACAATATCGAAAGAGTGACCGATAGTCGAAGTTCGATGTATTGTTTGTTGGGGATAGAAATTGACATCCGACTCCATTGTACTTCATATCGATTGTTTTGTTACCCTGTGGTTGATGAGATATAAGGTAAATTGTTTAGTTAGTTAGTTATAAACATAAACAGTAAAGGCAGAAGATCATATATGGAACTCGTACATTTTTATCATTGCTCGTGGCACATTTTACAAAACACAACATTTCCTATACGGAAGACGATAAATATTTAATCCAAATGTGAAATAACGTAGTATTACAATAAGAGTAGATAAGAAAGCCTCTTACAGCGATGAGAAAATACTAATATAAACAAGTAGAGTTGTAAACAAAGAAAGAAAAGAAGAGAGACTTGCTGAATACCAAGCCTGACTCTCTTCGCTAAAGTATCAAACCTGGCTGACGGTTGGCAGAGCACTTGTAGATGCCACGGAATAATTTCTCCGATAAACATTTTTTTCCTGATGTCTTATATAGGTATCTTCAATTTAAATATATAATATTTCTATTTTTAATTATGGATTTCATTACGTAAAATTAACATAAAGCTTTTGGTATATGTGTTAATTTAACTACTTTCCTAATATTAAAATATCAAAATAAATCGTACAATTTAACTATTTAATAGAGCACAAATACATCAACAAATACAGAGCACAGAGCTTTAAATCAATTACAATATATGTTTGAATTTGAAGGAACAGCCTTGTATATGCATTCAATTGATTTTATTTGCAACAACAATACCACCCGAGCTAAAACTAAAAAAGGAGTTCAATTAAGTGTATTGTATAACTCCTGGCAATCCTTTTTAAAATTAGTGAATTTCCCCTATAGGGAAGAAGCTATTACCGTAGGTCTCATGGTAAGACCTAAGCCCGAGACCATGATAACATTTCTTTTGGGGCCACCAGAAGCAAAAAACATCATTCGTTCGAATTTTTATATATATATATATATATATATATATATATATATATATATATATAAATTCGAATATAAATTCGAAAAGGGGTAAAGGGGGATAAACCCCCCGAAAATGGGTTTTTTGGGAATTTTTACATAGAAAAATAAAATTAATAAAATTTTTGTTCGCACCATTGGATTCGCCTAAAAAAACAAACTATTTAGTATTTTGAATCATTGCTCTATGTCCATTGGTTACCGAGATATTGAAAGTGGTAAACACAGTCTGTTGTCCCAATGTTAACCTTATGGGGAATAAGTAAAATTCTATATCTCGCTCATTTCTCAACATATCTTAATTAAACTTGGTTTGTGGCTTCATCTTGATAAGATCTAATTTTTTTTGTCTAAAAACCACAACATTTCAATTTTTGTGGCAGCAAACCTACATAGTCATTCCCCATGTTATCCTTGTGGGAAATAAAAAATAATATATATATGCCTTATTTTTGAACATATCAAAATAAAACTTGGTATATGGTTTCTTCTAGTTAAGATATACTAAATAATGAATTAAAACTCTCCATTTTTAACATACCTGTTGCAGCAAACCTGCATACTCATTCCCCATGTTATTCAAGGAGATTACAAAACCATGTCAAATCACGCTATGTTGGATTGCAATATGTCTTTTGCATTTTAAATTCGCTGAGTATGCAGGTCTGCTGCAACGGGGGTATAAAAAAATTGTGATTGAATTAAATAATTTTTGTAACAAACTTCGTTTTATTTATAAAATGTATTATTTTTTATCTTAAATAAACTAGATAATGTCCTGAAGCTCTTCTCAAACAAGGTCACAATAAGAGGCACTGCAGAAGAGGCGATTCTGCAACCGTCCGTGCGGAAGAGATATCTTCCTTCTTCTCCTACCGAGCAGCTTTCTGCTGACCTCAGGTGTTTAAACCGTTATATCTCGTTTACTCCTTAATTTAGTCTCTACTTACAGGAAAACCGAGTGAAAAACTTTCATCATACATAAGTGTGATTTTTACTACTATCCCTGATTTATTTAAGATTAACTAACGAGGACGTTAACAAGCAATTCCGCAATAGCAACTATTTCTAAAATTACTCTGGCGCAAGTAAAAAAGAATTTACAAATAAGAATGGATGCACAAACATTTTTTGTTAAACATCAATCTATTTGTTTAATATTTTTCAACACACCATCGCGTTAAACTGTTTCAAATACTCTTAGCTGTGATGGAAACTAACCGTTGCCAGGTGGGTTGTGTAAACAATAAGGACAATCTGGAAAAAGTACTAGTAATGTTAAGGAGTGATTACATACATACGAATATAAACATGGTTGATTTAAATATGGCTGAATCTATATTAAAAATATCAAATGAATTATCATATGATTGTTAGTAAACATTAGAAATGTAACCATTGATAATACTAATATAACATCAATGTTTTTTAACGTACTGACAAGTTTTAAATATTAAATAAAAGGTGGTATGATGAAAAGTACCGTTCGTGACTCGTTTGAAAGTGCTAGACCGGTGCTCGATAGAACTCAATTACTCGGCTTTGCCTTGTACTTGGAACTCTATTTTGTACTGATAAGAGCCACTTTCAGGACTATAGTAACGAATGTACTATATCGTTGAAGCTATTATTTATTATTTTTGACTAAGAACCGTTCCATCGTTTTTTTTTTAATTCTATTATGCTTATAATAATTCCTTATTAAGTAATAATTATTCTTTGTGGTCGATTATCATTCAGGACACGTTTATAGCTACGTAATCCTGAGAAATTTTTTAAAATTAATATTATTTTTGAAAGAAAAATGAACGAACCCTTTAAACGTTTACAAGAAACTACTTAATTAGTCAAGCCACATTCTTCTTGAAACAATTAATAAACATACTAAACATAAAGTCGGTATTGTACTTAGCTGAAGCACAATAATTCAATTTTATTCTGCAGACTCAATCTGTTCAAATTGCTCCCTAGGGCGACAAAACACGGGGATGATTCTGGACTAACGTTTTTGTGACTGCGGACCAGCGCTTCCCGGGTCCTTTTCATGTTATTATCTTCTTCATTGCACAGCTTCATTAATTGAAGTTCCATGATGCCGTGGTAAACGTCAGGTGGTTGTGTTCGTACGGTTTATCAAGACTGATACAATCAGTGATAGGAACATGGTAATTATAGTTAAGGAATTAATTAAATAGCGGTTTTGCATTAGTGTTTAGTATTTAAAATTTAAAATCATAATAATAATAGAGTATTTGTAAGGTTTGATTTCATTGTAACAAAAACATTTAAAATTTCTCCAAATGTTTTAATAACAGATCTGCGGCATTAACAGTCCTCTATCAAGAAATATATACTGTTATTAAAAACCATTTTTCTGTTGGCTCAATCGCTGTTATGTTGTTGGTACTTTTCAATAATTGCTTTTATTTTTGTTCGTCAACTACCATTAGAATTCGATTCGACGTTCTAAAATTTCGGAGTACAAAATTGGTTGTTATTGGTTTTTATTTACTGTTAAAATACATAGGTTAGTCTTAGACGCAGTGTACACTCATTGTTATTTATTAAAATAGTTATGTTTAAATTTTTAGTTACAATGTTGTTACATTCCAGCATAAGATATAATTTTTCATATTTGAAGTGCAATAAAAAAATCAATATTTAGAAATTATGAAATTACCACATCGAAAACATAATTTTTACAAATAAAAGGTTGACCAAATTCATTAAAGACTTTGAGGATTGAAATATCTTCTCTAAGGGTTTTAGATTTTATTTTTCAAAGCTAATCCAAAAGGTTAAATATTTGGTAACAAGTAAAATAATGTTTGAAATTCTAACATAATAAAAATGTTATTTTCACCTAAAAGGTTTCAACAGGCTTCAAAGGTATATGAGTTTCTTGGCACTACTAAAAAGACAATAGATAAAAAATATATTCATTTTTATCGAAAATAACATCTAAATGTTTAAAAATAAAATGAAATATCCTCAGTTAAAGATTACTCACAATTTCTTTCCACAAAATCAAGTAGATTAGAGGAGCGAAATATAATTTGTCTGAGCGACAGGTAAGCAGCGATTCGTGAACTTGCTTGACGTGGCAATCTGTCTTGTACTGTACAGCGAGACAGTCATCCCTACACCCCTGCTGGGGAGACGTAAGAATTTGTAATTATAATTACTACAATATATCAAAAGGCTCTTACTAGGAAAACAAATGATATGAAATCTATTTTCTACAGTTATTCCAGTATTCATTATATTAACGTTTTCTTTCTATTCTAGTCATATCAGTACCAGCCAGTAATTCAAATGGATTAGTCAAATATTTAATAATTCAATTCTCAACGCAAATGAGGTTTAAGATTGTTGCGCTCACCTTGGCGATGCATGTATTTCATGAACAATAAGACTTAGTATTGAAAAGTAGCTAACGGAGAAGCTAGTTAAGTAACAATATATGATATTTTACTGTTTAAAAGTCTGAAACCATAAGCCAAATATCAAATCCCTTAACATTTTAACATCCTAAAAGTTTTTTGTAGCCGAATACCCTATTCAAGACAGTTTTTCCACACTCAATACAATAGTCCTAGATGATATGTACGCCTATTTAAGACATTGTATGTACTACAACCATAAGACATTCCTATTAATGTCGTAGATTTACTAACATATTGCATACACAAATTTACTTTTAAGCGACCATCATACAAAATATTTTATTTGTAAACAACATAAATATTACCAATTACAATTAAGAACGCAACAGGTTGTTCGTTTGATTTTATAAAACGTTATCGAACTAGATTTCTCCTATGCAGATTATGAGGCTCATTATTATTTATAACGAGGATTATTATTTAAAGTCTGAAAAGGGTATATAATTAATATTTCTTGTTATACCACCGGCACGGTTAAAATATTGTTCCTTATAATAGTGCAAGGCCTTTAGAAGGAGATTGTTTTCTAGTCATTCAAGTATGAGAGATATTTCATCCTCTATTACGAAACCTATTTCCTGCCGACCTAATTTATTTGCTGCTATTTCTATATGTTATCCTCAACCAAATAAACACAACAGAAATTGGGCAACTGCTGAACATATTAGCATTAATATTTTCAGTACTATAAACGACACGTGCTCATTAAATCTACGTAATTATGATTCCTTATTTTAAATAGGTTTAGTAAGGTTTAGTAACATCTTGAAATAACAATTTCCAGTTGTATAATTGCAAGAGTCTTAACTTATTCTGTTATATTTATAACAACAAAACATTTTGAGTAGTTTTTAAAACCTTTGGGATAGCTATCCTCCTGACAAAATTAATTAATATCATCTACCTATCTACCTTATTTTTATCTGTGCTCGTGGCACATTTTACAAAACACAACTCTCCTTATACAAAACAAATAAATAAGAGTAGGAAAGTAAGCCTCTTATAGCGATGAGAAAATACTAATATAAACAAGTATAGTTGTAAACAAAGAAAATAAAGAAGAGGGATTTGCTGAATACCAAGCTTGACTCTCTTCGCTGAATTATCAAGCCAGCCTGACGGTTGGCAGAGCACTTGTAGATGCCACGGAATTATTTCTCCGATAAACATTTTTCCGGATGTCTTATATAGGTATCTTCAATTTAAATATATAATATTTCTATTTGTAACTATCGATTCTATTACGTAAAATGAACATAACGCGTTTGCTATATGATGTTTTTTAACTACTTTTCTAACATTAAACTAAATCGTACAATTAAACTATTTTATACAGACCCAAAATATTGGACTTTAAATGTACATCAATATATGTTTGAATTTAAAGGAACAGCCTTGTATATGCATTCAGTTGTTTTTATTTGCAAGAACATTACCACCCGAGCTAAAACTAAAAAAGGATTTCAATTAAGTGTATTGTTTAACTCCTGGCAATCCTGTTAAATGCAAAAAAATTAGATTGAATTGAATAATTTTTTTAACAAATTTGTTTTATTTATAAAATGTATTATTTTTTATCTTAAATAAACTAGATAATGTCCTGAAGCTCTTCTCAAACAAGGTCACAATAAGAGGCACTGCAGAAGGGCGATTCTGCAACCGTCCGTGCGGAAGAGATATCTTCCTTCTTCTCCTACCAAGCAGTTTTCTGCTGACCTCAGGTGTTTAAACCGTTATATCTCGTTTACTCCTTAGTCTAGTCCCTTCTTATAGAAAAACTGAGAGATAGACTTTTATTATACATAATTGCGATTTTTATCACTGCTCCACTAAATTACTCATCGAGAACTTAAACATGCAAGTCTGCAATAGCAACTATTTCTAAAAATACAGTGGAGAAAGTAAAAAACGATTCACTAACAAGTGTGGATGTAGAAACAGTTTTTTTTAATTATCAATCTATTCGATATTATTGTACCTTTTTTGGTTCAGTAATTATTAATTACGAACTAGCCCATTAATAGTTTTTCAAACTCGATATATGCTTATAATCATTATTTATCAAGTAATAATGTTCTTTCTCGGTCAGTTATTATTCAGAACATGTTTATAGCTATATAGTCCTGAGAAATTTTTTAAAATAATATTATTTTTGCAAGAAAAACGAACTAACCGTTTAAACTGTTACAAGAAACTACTTAATTTGTCAACCCACATTCTTCTTGAAACAATTAATAAGCATACTAAACATAAAGTCTGTATTGTACTTAGCTGAAGCACGGTGATTCCCATTTATTCTGCAGACTCAATCTGTTCAAATTGCTCCCTAGGGCGACAAAACACGGGGATGATTCTGGACTAACGTTTTTGTGACTGCGGACCAGCGCTTCCCCAGGTCCTTTTCATGTTATTATCTTCTTCATTGCACAGCTTAGTTAATTGAAGTTCCACGATGCCGTGGTAAACGTCAGGTGGCTGTGTTCGTACGGTTTATCAAGACTGATTCAATCAGGGACAGAAAAATGATTATTATGGTTAAGAAAGTAATTACATAGCGGGTTTGCATTAGTGTTTAGTTAAATGTATAGGTGTTATTATTGTTTGAAATAAAATAGTTACTATATTGAATTTAAAATTTAAAATCATAATAATAATAGAGTATTTGTAAGGTTTGATTTCATTGTAACAAAAAAAAGTTAAATTTCTCCAAATGTTTTAATAACAGATCTGCGGCATTAACAGTCCTCAATCGAGAAATATATACTGTTATTAAAAATCATTGTTGTGTTGGCTCAATCACTGTTATGTTGTTGGTACTTTTCGATAATCGCTTTTATTTTGTTCGTCAACTACCATTAGAATTTGATTCGACGTTCTAAAATTTCCCTGTATAAAATTGGTTGTTATTGGTTTTTATTTTCTGTTAAAACACAAAAGTTAGTCTTAGACGCAGTGTACTCTCATTGTTATTTATTAAAATAGTTATGTTAAAATTTATAGTTACAATATGGTTACACTCCAGGATAAGATATAATTTTCTTATTTAAAATGCAATAAAAATCAAAATTTAGAAATAATTCTCTTATGAAATTACCACATCTAAAAAATAATTTTTACAAATAAAAGGTTGACCAAATTCCTTAAAGACTTTGAGGATTGAAATATCTTCTCTAAGGGTTTTAGATTTTATTTTTCAAAGCTAATCCAAAAGGTTAAATATTTGGTAACAAGTAAAATTATGTTTGAAATTCTAACATAATAAAAAATAGAATTTTCACCTGAAAGGTTTCAACAGGCTTAAAAGGTATATGAGTTTCTTGGCACTACTAAAAAGACAATATATATAAAAATATATACATATTTATCGAAAATAACATCTAAATGTTTAAAAATAAAATGGAATATCCTCAGTTAAAGATTACTTACAATTTCTTTCCACAAAATCAAGTAGATTAGAGGAGCAAAATATAATTTTTCTGAGAGACAGGTAAGCAGCGATTTGTGAACTTGCTTGACGTGGCAGTCTGTCTTGTACTGTACAGCGAGACAGTCATCCCTACACCCCTGCTGGGGAGACGTGAGTAATTGTAATTATAATTACTACAATATATCATAAGGTTCATACTAGGAAAACAAATGATATGAAATCTACTTTCTACAGTTATTCCAGTATTCATTATACTAACGTTTTCTTTCTATTCTAGTCATATTAGTACCAGCCAGTAATTCAAATGGATTAGTCAAATATTTAATAATTCAATTCTCAACGCAAATGAGGTTTAAGATTGTTGCGCTCACCTTGGCGATGCATGTATTTCATGAACAATAAGACTTAGTATTGAAAAGTAGCTAACGGAGAAGCTAGTTAAGTAACAATATATGATATTTTACTGTTTAAAAGTCTGAAACCATAAGCTAAATATCAAATCCCTTAACATTTTAACATCCTAAAAGTTTTTTGTAGCCGAATACCCTATTCAAGACAGTTTTTCCACACTCAATACAATAGTCCTAGATGATATGTACGCCTATTTAAGACATTGTATGTACTACAACCATAAGACATTCCTATTAATGTCGTAGATTTACTAACATATTGCATACACAAATTTACTTTTAAGCGACCATCATACAAAATATTTTATTTGTAAACAACATAAATATTACCAATTACAATTAAGAACGCAACAGGTTGTTCGTTTGATTTTATAAAACGTTATCGAACTAGATTTCTCCTATGCAGATTATGAGGCTCATTATTATTTATAACGAGGATTATTATTTAAAGTCCGAAAAGGGTATATAATTAATATTTCTTGTTATAGACCACTGGCACTGTTAAAATCGTTCCTTATAATATTGCTAGGCCTTTAGAAGGAGATTGTTTTCTAGTCATTCAAGTATGAGAGATATTTCATCCTCTATTACGAAACCTATTTCCTGCCGACCTCATTTATTTGCTGCTATTTCTATATGTTATCCTCAACCAAATAAACACAACAGAAATTGGGCAACTGCTGAACATATTAGCATTAATATTTTCAGTACTATAAACGACACGTGCTCATTAAATCTACGTAATTATGATTCCTTATTTTAAATAGGTTTAGTAAGGTTTAGTAACATCTTGAAATAATAATTTCCAGTTGTAGAATTACGAGAGTCTTAATTGATTGTGTTGTATTTATAACAACAAAACATTTTGAGTAGTTTTTAAAACTTTTGGGATAGCTATCCTCCTGACAAAATTAATTAATATCATCTACCTATCTACCTTATTTTTATCAGTACTCGTGGCACATTTTACAAAACACAACTCTCCTTATACAAAACAAATAAATATTTAATCCAAATGTTAAATGACGTAGTATTACAATACGAGTAGGAAAGTAAGCCTCTTATAGCGATGAGAAAATACTAATATAAACAAGTATAGTTGTAAGCAAAGAAAGTAAAGAAGAGGGATTTGCTGAATACCAAGCTTGACTCTCTTCGCTGAATTATCAAGCCAGCCTGACGGTTGGCAGAGCACTTGTAGATGCCACGGAATTATTTCTCCGATAAACATTTTTCCGGATGTCTTATATAGGTATCTTCAATTTAAATATATAATATTTATATTTTTAACTATCGATTCTATTACGTAAAATGAACATAACGCGTTTGCTATATGATGTTTTTTAACTACTTTTCTAACATTAAACTAAATCGTACAATTAAACTATTTTATACAGACCAAAAATATTGGACTTTAAATGTACAACAATATATGTTTGAATTGAAATGAACAGCCTTGTATATGCATGCAATTTTTTTTATTTGCAAGAACAATACCACCCGAGCTAAAACTAAAAAAGGATTTCAATTAAGTGTATTGTTTAACTCCTGGCAATCCTGTTAAATGCAAAAAAATTAGATTGCATTGAATAATTTTTTTTACAAATTTGTTTTATTTATAAAATGTATTATTTTTTATCTTAAATAAACTAGATAATGTCCTGAAGCACTTCTCAAACAAGGTCACAATAAGAGGCACTGCAGAAGGGCGATTCTGCAACCGTCCGTGCGGAAGAGATATCTTCCTTCTTCTCCTACCAAGCAGTTTTCTGCTGACCTCAGGTGTTTAAACCGTTATATCTCGTTTACTCCTTAGTCTAGTCCCTTCTTATAGAAAAACTGAGTGATAGACTTTTATTATACATAATTGCGATTTTTATCACTGCTCCACTAAATTACTCATCGAGAACTTAAACATGCAAGTCTGCAATAGCAACTATTTCTAAAAATACAGTGGAGAAAGTAAAAAACAATTCACTAACAAGTGTGGATGTAGAAACAGTTTATGTTAATTATCAATCTATTCGATATTATTGTACCTTTTTTGGTTCAGTAATTATTAATTACGAACTAGCCCATTAATAGTTTTTCAAACTCGATATATGCTTATAATCATTATTTATCAAGTAATAATGTTCTTTCTCGGTCAGTTATTATTCAGAACATGTTTATAGCTATATAGTCCTGAGAAATTTTTTAAAATAATATTATTTTTGCAAGAAAAACGAACTAACCGTTTAAACTGTTACAAGAAACTACTTAATTTGTCAACCCACATTCTTCTTGAAACAATTAATAAGCATACTAAACATAAAGTCGGTATTGTACTTAGCTGAAGCACGGTGATTCCCATTTATTCTGCAGACTCAATCTGTTCAAATTGCTCCCTAAGGCGACAAAACACGAGGATGATTCTGGACTAACGTTTTTGTGACTGTGGACCAGCGCTTCCCCGGGTCCTTTTCATGTTATTATCTTCTTCATTGCACAGCTTAGTTAATTGAAGATCCATGATGCCGTGGTAAACGTCAGGTGGCTGTGTTTGTACGGTTTATCAAGACTGATTCAATCAGTGATAGGAACATGGTAATTATAGTTAAGGAATTAAATAGCGGTTTTGAATTAGTTTTTAGGTAAAGTTCATAGGTTTCATTTTTGTTCGAAATAAAATAGTTACTAAATTTAAGTTAAAGTTGAAAATCATACTAATGCAGTATTTGCATGATTTAATTTCACTGTAACAAAATAAAATTTTAAACTTCTCCAAATATATTGATAACAGTCTGCAACATTAACCGTCCTCTATCAGGATATACTATAAATAATTAATATCCCTATTCCGTTTGTTCAATCAGTGTTAAATAGTTGGTGGTGTTCGATCATAGCTTTTAGCCTTGGACATCCACCACAAATAAAATTAGATTTAGATGTTAAAATTCTTAGTTACAATATGGTTAAATTCGTGCATTAGATATTATATAATTTAAATACCATACAAAAATAAAACCGCATGATTAAGCAAGAAAGGAATTTGCTTACGTAATTGAACACTTTTTTTCTAAAATGAATCTCTTAAGAGATTATTTAAAGGATTTCTAATTTGTTTTGCTTATTAGTTTGCTGTAAAATTTCTTACCGGCAGGTGCCGCTTGTCTTTTAGCCAAGTATGTATGGATGTACGAAAGAAGAAGGTTTACTTTTCGCCTTGTAGGATTTTTCACAGTCAAAATCTATACTAATTTTTTTAAAGCTAATACTGTTATTATTTACGTTTTCATAATCAGAAAATAAACAATATCAAGTTCGAGTCTAATAAAATAAATATTTTGTCCAACAAGAGTGTGAATAAATATTGTTTTACTTGTCAACAGTAATTTTAAATATCTTGAATCACCGATAAAACTAGGAAATTTAAAACAAATAAACATAAATAAACAATTTTTCTTAAATTAAAATTTTAAATTTCTTAACCTTAAATTGGATTTGATTTATTCAATAATATATGTATGTTTATTTATTTACTTGTAGAGGTTAATCTTTTGATATTCATTCTACAGGCTAGTTTGATTAATTTGATACGATTTTTTGTGAATAATACTTCTAAAAACTTGATTTGCAATGACAATTTTCAAAAAACTAATAACATTATTTTTTCAGCATTCGTAATTTCATCTTATTTGAAAAATAAAAATATAAAAATCATTTATATTGACATTAAAAAGATTTACAATTGTAACACGCTACGTAATACATTTACAGTAGTTTACCCAAGTAATGAAAGCAGTTGGCGGCGAAGCAACCGCATCAACACTACATTAACTCAACTACATTATCCTGGTTTCCATTAAGTCCTCAATTTATCCCAAGACAACAGATCATGATGACAAGCGACTCCAGCTATTGCTGCTGCTGTGATTGTTGCGTGCTTTAAACATCTACGTCTGCATAATCTCATTCTACTTTTACTCGAGATTGTTCCTTACGAACTTAGTTTAAGTGTGTAAGTTTAATTTATTCTAGTCAAAAACTGTCTTTTTTGTTTTCGTTTTTGAATACTGTTGACTGTAAAATTTTCTCAGTAATTAATATAATTTTACGAGTTAACTCAAATTTTAATTTCTTGATAACCATTTTTAAATTATAGTGAAAATCACTAAACTATATTTAATGAAACTTGTACTTTGTTACCGAAATATAAAAATATGACATCCATACAAAATAAACATAGGTTAGGCAGTGTAGTTAGTTATAATTACGTGTTTGGGGAAACCTTTAACTCATTACATTCTTGTTACAACATCAACATTCTTAAGTTTTTGAAAATCCTAACTTAAATAAAGGTTCTTGTTGATTATTATAACTGAGTAATAATAAAGATTATTACTCAATTATAATTAGTCCCTGGTGGTTAGAATGAAAATAAGTATTATTCCTCGGACCGTCATCTAGGTATATGGGTCTAAATTACTCTCGAAAATGAGATTTGAGGCTGACGAAAATATTTAACTCTACTTTTACAAAGTTATAAATTACATTACTCTTACATTTGATAGTAATCCTTAATCTGGAAATATTTTTTACCGTCATAGCAATACATTACGGCTGATTCATACTCAAAGTTTGTAGAAAACTATTAATCCCGTTCATAAATAAAATTTCTACCAACACTTTGTTCTCATACAAATAATAACTTGAATTTTAAGAGCACATTAACCATATAATATACAAAATAATGCGTATCATTCATGAATAATTATTTATGTGTTACTTTATTTATAAATTACTTTTACTGTTAATAGTTAACGTTTAAGTAAAGAACAAATTCTTTCTATTTTGGCTTTGATTCTGCCGGCTATTTGCTATCATTGATTAATGAAAACAAATAATACCAATAATACATTTCCAACGAAGCGCCTTATAAATGCGTTTGTACATATAGTTCTTTTCTGACCCACAGAAAAGTACGTAATTGGAAAATGACAGTGACCTAGATCGGTAGAGTTGTCGAGGGGGCCGCCACGCTAGACGTCAGCTGTCTTGATTGGCGGGAAACAGCTGAGTAATTAACGCAATCAGCTGTTGCGCTCCTCCGCCATTGACACTCAGACCTAATGGCCGCGATTATCTAATCCGTATAGGGAAATAAGAAGGATTCTACGTGATTTAAGTAGTGGAGATTATATCCTTGTCATGTAAACTATAGAACAGGTGTTAAATTTGTCATGTGATACGATTTAATGTCAATTGAATGTAATTTAGTGACGGTATGATTTTTTTGTTTAAATGTTCCTTTCTGTTTGAAATATTACTTTGATAAAAATATTTAATTTGATGGACAAAGGATCAATTTTGTTGTTTTTTTAATAGTTTAATTTAGGCCTACTGGAGATTTTTAAAACGGTTTTGGTTACCAGAAACTGTTGCAGGTTATCCTACTTATAATATTATATTTGAGAGTATGGATGTTTGTGTGAATATCTGTCTTCAACCACGTGAAAAATACTGGACCAACTGAGCTGAAATTTTGCAGGAATAGAGCCACTATATCAGGAATAGGCCTATTCACTTCCTTAAGATCCCCGCGGACTACGCCCATGAACGTCCTTAGTTTCAATGTTTACATCTTATAAGGATGTAAACATTCAAATACTGAATTGTAAACAACTGTGAATACTAAAATTTGACAGTTTAAATAGCAGAAGTAAGATCAGCTGTAATTTTTATCTTGTGCGAAGCCAAGGGTAAACCTCTAGTGTAACAATATCTCCACAAGGTTGGATAAGCAACTGGAAAATAAGTAATTTTTCCGATAGGGACCATATAAAAGTGCTAAAAGCCCTAAGAATCAGTACTAAATATATGCCATAAAAGCCTGTTGGTTACTGACCCAGGGAATTTTAAGATCATGGCCGGGTCCATGATATAATTTCGTGTTAAATTTCAGCTAAAGTTTTTGGCGGTTTTCACGTTCATCCGGAACAACAAACAGTCTGGCAAATAGACAGACACCATCCTTCTTTATAACATTTTACAGATGATTATTAAGTAAAAGTGTGCAAATACTTTCAGTAGATTTTTATTTGATTAACAATAAAATCGAAAGGTCAGGTAAGGCATCATCGTATAGCTTGGGTAAAACGAAGCTCAATCTAAGTTCAAACCGGTACGGCGGCCGTAGAAGGAACTACACGGTCTTTCAGTCGTTCAAAGAACTCAAGCAATCCAAAAATTTCAACCCGTGCAAATTACAAGAACTGCATTGAATTACGCATTTATATACATACATGAATACATTTGATGTTGATATATGTAATTTAAAAGAAGTTTCGCTATCTTTTCAATGGTATTAAACTCAATAGTGTCCTAATTCCTTAATTGCTGCAGTTTAGGGTGATTAGTTTTTATACATACATTTTGTGATTACCTGAAATAGATGTTTAGTTGGTTGTGTGTAAATTTACATAAAGAGTAATCTTTTACAGAAAGTCAAACATACAGAAAAGCGTGCAAATACAATTCATATATTAATCAGTGTAGAATAAAATTATAATTATAATCCTGATAACGTACAGTAGCTCATTATATTCTTAAATAAATCAGGATGAACATGTATTTCTTCTAGTATATATGAAGTCTAAATGTTCATTTACAATTCCTTTGACGCATCATATTTTATCGAAAATGCACCGGAAACTGCAGTGACCAGGTGTAACCATTCCTTTTTCCTCAATCTAATGGGAAGCACTTCACCTCGACAACTGCCTCCTTTTCTTTGACTTCCAAAGGTATAAATAGTAAATATCATGCCGTATGGAATTTAAAAATTAAGTCATTGTTAGCAAAGAAGAAAACTAACTTATTATTATATAAAAATAAACCAATGGCTAAATCTCAAGATTTGTAGTTTCGATTTCTAATCTGACATTGGTACTGACTTAGAATATTTTCAATGTAGAAAACAGCTAATTTCTGTCTGTATCAGTTTGGTAATTTTGTCGGTGAAATATTAAAAGATGCTTATACAGTCATTTAGTGATCATGTGTTTACTCGTCTGTATCAAAATTTAATTATAGGATATTGTCTGTAACTATTAGTTTACTATTTGAAACCATTAAATTTTCTGTAAAAATATTTTAAAATTGGTATATTAGCCGTAATTTCTCATCATCCAAGGTTTGACTTAACATGGTGACTAAACCAAAATTGTACAAAGAGCAGAAATAGTTTTAAAAGTAAATGTATAACAATAAAATAATGGCGTCACAAATGTTGTAAAGCTAACATTAATTTTTTTTGTCAGCTTATGAATATGTTTTTACTTTAAATCTACTGAATCTGAACTTCAAAACTCAATACATATAAGGGTAATAATTTATTTTATTTATTTTGTTCGAAACCTACTTTACGTTGGAAAGGTGGAATACCTGAGAGACAAATTAACGATATTTTGCTTAAATAAATAACATATTTACTTGCAAGTGTCATAGTGCAGTGATTTCTCAACCATCTCAAACCATCTCAGTGTACAAGCCACGTCGAATAACGTGACCCAGGCCGTCGAAAGCCCAATATTAGGGCCAAATCATTTGAATCGACTAACACAAATAGAATTTGACAACAATCTTCAGTTTTAAGATCCCATTAGGTTTATTGTCACAACCTAAGTAGGCGTAACGAGAATGCACGATGTATTTAGCCGTTAACTAGCGACCCATATTCTTTTCCCGCACGGCATGTCGCATGCATTGTCTAATGCAAGTTGAATGACAAATCTATTTCTGGAATTACGTAATTTCAACAATCACCCAACGTCAGAGGAATGACATTCTTATTTTAGAAAATAGTTTCTTGTCTTATAGGAGAATTTTTTAGTTATATCACTTTTATTATCATTTATTATCCTGAAATGTTTTTATCAATGCCGTCTGTAATACTTCTTCATCGTTTTTATTGCATTCGTCATTACAAATGATTATTATGACTTTCTTCCTTATATAGTATTTGTATTAAATAACTAGTTTCTTTCGAGAATTATCTGAAGTTTTCAGTAGCACAGAAAACTGCCTCATATCGACCGTTGTTCGACAGTGTTCCTGCGAGTCTCCTTTCTAACCGGTCCATTTTTATAAAAGCGTTTATTCAGCCGAGTTTGATATCGACGATTGCCGACGGAAATTGAAATACTGAAATAATTAATTTATTTCCTTCCAAACAAAACAATAAGAAGGAAACATAATATTTTCTCGGAAATTAACTGGCCACCATAACCAGTTATTGTGGCCAAAGTGCACAACACTTATATTTATCAAACGAAAAACCATGGCCGACTCCAGTCTTTTCAAACTTGCTGTAAATCTGCTCCCCATGGCGAGTACAAATTGTAAGTCTACAGACATTTGCCTAGCTCAAAACATGCCAAATATTATAATAACGTAAGATCTACATTTATACATTCTGTATTAAAAATATATAAAAAAACATATTTTTATGATTTTGATTAATGTAATACGGTCCTAAAAGATGAACTTTCACTTATCTCAAACAACCAGTTTTTTATTCTTTTACAAAAAACATTCAAAGAACTGCATCTTTTCAAATTCATATGTATACTGTTGAACATAAACGGCCCTAAAAATAAAAACGATTGTTTAAAAATCTGTTTATTGACTTTTGGTGTTCTGAAAAGCATGTTATCAGTACTTCTTGTACTATAAAAAAGGTTTTCATTTCCGTTACTCCCACATTTAATGAAAAATAATCGTAAAACTTTGAATACTACTTAAATTTAACTTAAGTTTAGCTTTAAGTACTTTAATTACTTTTAATACTTTAGATTCTGAATAGGTAAAATGTTCATTTGAGAATACAGAGGAAATAGATTCTTATTAGTTTTCTTAAAATTATTCGTAAGTAGTTATTCTGAGTTACTCTTAATCGATTTATTAACGTTTTAAAAGTTTCGCCCCAGCATTCCAAACCATATTGCAGTCTGGTATAAGAGCATAGTATAGAGTTTTCAATAGAGAAACTTCACAGATATTTCTTAAAAAGTAAAATTGTCTAATAGAACGTTTAATTTTGATAAGCAGTTGGTGAATATGCTTTTCCCAGGTCATTTTGTTGTCAAACGTCACACCTAAATACTTTAAAAAATTTACTTTTTCCAATTTTTCATGCAATATTCTTCGTGTCCAATTAAAAGTTTCTTCGTGTCCAATTCCGGACACGAAGTATCGTGTAAACGTCTAATATTATTACTTATACGTAAATAAACATTAGCATATACAATATTTATTTGTGCTGTTATTTAATGAGTTTGGGTGTTGCAGGCTTAACTGGTCAAGCCGTTATCCCGCCGGGGGTCAATGCCGAGATGGCCCGTCAGAATGGCGCCTACTCTACATAATGCCAGATAATTAAAAAAAGTTGTCATTTAAAAAATTGCTACTTTTATAAACTTTAAAGTATTTTATTTATTTATTTATTTATTTATTTATTTGCATGCTCCAATACAGTATACAATACCAATTACATTGAAGCAGTTCAAAAATATTATAAAGTCCATCTTGGAGATCTTCACTTCAAAACTCACTAATACTCTAACATGCGAAATAATCAACTTTTGTGGTGATCAAATTAATATAAATTAATATAAATTACTAGATTAATTATTGCTAAGTTAAGTAGATTGTATTGTGGGAGTATTGTGGGATGTCCTAGCTTTGTCATCGTATTTACAGATACCCTTAGATCCCGTGATTTAAAAATAGGGCGAAAACTGTAAGCCTTTTTTAACTATACTTTATGGGCTGATAAATTATCCAGCTAACTGCCTAACCCCTACAAGCTTGAAAATTATTTGACATCACTAAACGCATTATCGATATAAGTAGGTGAAATGGAGTAATGATAGTGATGTTTGCTTGAATTTTATCTGTCGCAAAAATACAGAATTTTGAAATATGTAGCTCAACACTCCAAAGTGATATGTAACTTAGAAGTTTATTTATACGTTTCACTACCAGCTGTTATTAAGATCTAGAGCGTTTGTTGTGATAGTGTTGGGTTTAAGGAAATGGTGGGCCTAAACGGAAATGAAGGAGGATTAAACGTATGAAAGTATTGCGTTTACCTCAGAGCTACCAAGTTTAACTTATTTCAGCCTTCTGCCTTTACGATGACATTGTGTGCAGTTTTATCTGGTTTGTTTTTACATAGATTTATTCCAAATTCTGAAAGATTAACTTAGTAATATGAATGACTACTTTATGAATAACTAATTAATACATTAATTAATCAAACTAATATTTCCTTATTTAGTTTAATTTGTCAATTCTTACCCAAGGCAACTTTATTTAATGTTTTGTTTGCTTTGTTTTGTTTTTAATTAGGGCTTGAATAATTATTTTAATGACTTTTATTCATAACTTTATTAATTTTAGAAATGTTAAACAATGTAAGATTCTAAATCCTATGTATATTTTTAATACAAATATATTTTTGAAGCCAAAACAAAATAATTCATCATTAGTTGAGCAAAACATACTTGATTAAATACCTGATCACTACAAATGCAACCTAAGTCTATAGATTCAAAAACTAATATATATTTACTATGAAAGAAATCGTCAATTTAACATAAGGGAATAGGAAAAACATTTTACCCATATATTGGGAATAACAATGCAATTCAAAACATAGTATTTGGTAATTACATATTTCGATTTTTTAACTAAATGTCGGTATAGATAATATAATCAATTAAAATGTTTTTAATTACTAATTCCATTTTGTAGGGATGAATTTCTGTTCAAGATTATAATTAAACGCTATACGTGATTTAAAAACGCATTCGAATAAACTAGACTATACTAGTCCAAAATGGTTTCAATAGACATGTTCCTTATTGTAGAAACTACATGTCGCTTACGTAGCTAGATGATTTTTTATGTAATCTTCAACATACAAAGTATTCCACGGTTCAATACAAGTAAAACATCGGTTTATGGACTTAAACCGCCACCGGCTTAGGAGCCATAAATCTTGCTGCAACAGTATTGTCACTGTATATTCTTTTATGGTTCGTAAATAAAAGATGTCATTTAAACAAATCGAAAATAATGATATCATTTATATTTCATCAAGTCAACTTAATTAAACGTTTGGATTTTTGTGAGGCATTATTTTTATTTTGTTGCAGGAACGAAATTACATTTAGAGACTGGACTAAAATTTCGTAATATTTTATTATTAAAGATGAAAAGGTTTTATATGAACTATATTTAGACATTTGTTTATGAATCGAGTAACTCATAATAGTAACAATAATTATCTACATTGAAACCCATTATATTCCATTATAAATTTGTAACTTTAAACAAAGTAGGTTTACAATTTTCTCATTAAACTATAATTATTTAAAACAAATAATATTGATTAGTTTGAGTATCGTCTTAAGAAAATATAATTGTAGTTTCATTAATATTTTACTAAGATGTAGTAAAAATGATTCCCTCAGTTCAAAACCCAAATAGTCCAGTAACTGGCCATTTCCCTGGAGAATTTTTTCGGACAGCACCGATTTGCATGAAAATTTGGATTTAGGTTCTACTTACCCTCTACTTCAAAGTTAAAAATGTTTTAAGGGTTGCTTTTTCCCAGGGGGTGGGTGCCACCCCTTCTAGGGGGTGAAAATTGTTACATAGAAACTAAGCCCGGAAATGGATATATTGACCAATTTTAAGCAAATTTTGTTCTATAAAGTTTTTTCTTAAAGTTAATACTTTTCGAGATATTCACGATTGAAATTGGCGATTTTCCCCCCCAAAAAACCACTTTTTCAAATGGTTTTCCGCAAATAACTCAAAAACTAAGAGGTTTAGCGGAAAAGTTGTAATAAAACAAATTGTAGCTTATGAAAAAACAAAGAAAATGGTGGGCTTGTGAAGTCTGTAAACCCAGATGGAGCCAAGTTATGGCTTGTTTAAGAGTGGTTTTAATTTGTCGAATGCCAAAACGCACAATTTCAATGTGAAATAACTAAAAAACTAAAGGTTTTTCGAGGAAGACCTACTGAACATTTCTTAAAGATCATTAAAATACCTTTAATTTTGTTTCTTTTTAAAAGTTATTATCGTAAAAATTAAGCGAGTTATGATCAAAATAAAGTTGGTTTATAATTTTTTGGCGATAAAAATCTTGAAATATCAACCCCCCCCAATTGGGACTCAAATTGAAATTAATCCTTACCGCTCTGCATTTCCCTTTAATTATGTGTTTTCAATAGGCTCAAGAAGTTTGAACTCTTTTTAGAGCTTATTTTTGGAAAAAATGTGAATTTAAAATAAAAAGGGAATTTTAGCAATAACAAAAAAATACCTTTCCTTCAAAATAACTCTAAATCTATAGGTAATACGGAAAATTTTGTTGAGTAAAAAATTGTAGCTATTGATTTGATAAAAATTTTGATACCTTTTTTTTGTTTTTTTGACAATAATTAACGATGATACAGGCGTTCAAAGTTTTAAATTGTTGATAATTACTGATATTTTCAGCCCCTTTCAGCTCACCCCGTTTTTTTTAAAGGGTTGAAAAACAAATACTACTCTGTGATCTTATATATCCTAAAAAAAACGTACAAAATGATACCTAGAAAACCTTCGTAGCCTAAAAATTGACCGAGTTAAGGCTGATAAACCAAGTACATATTTTAACAATTTTCTCAAATAATGTACAGATTGGTTTTTTCAATAACAAAAATGTTTTTTATAGGTTGGTAGCCATGAAAACATGAAAATTTAAAATTATTTAGTAGTTTGTCAACTATTTATATTACTATAAAGTTCTTGTAAATACTAATAACTTTCTTATGTTCACCTACCATCTACTTTTTGTAGTATGTAAATCTTTGGGCATCTATATTTTTAACTAAGTTGGCAACACTGCTACCGGTTCAGCTGTTTCCCACCACGAGCGGAAAGGGAAAGAGTGCGTGGCTTTCATTGTTGACAACTTTCAAACGTTCACCTTCCGTCTACTTTTTGTAGTATATATCAAATCTTCGGGAATCTATTTTCTTACTATTTTGGCAACACTGCTAACGGTTCAGCTGTTTCCCTCCACAAGCGGAAAGGGAAACAGTGCACGTCTTTCCTTGTTGACAATCGGTAAAGGTGTAGATACACTATTATGGTAATTGTAGGAGTCTGACTATTATAAAGTGTTAATATCAACGGTTTTTAGTGTCAAAATTAAAATTAAGCGGTGTTTTAAGTTAATTACACCCATCAACTAGTGGATATGAATAATAAATTATAAATAAGAGGATGTGAACTTAATTATACAATTGAGTACAGATTGCTCATGGAATAAACTATGCTTTGCTTCGAAAATCCAAAATGATAACACAGATTTTTCTCTGTTAATCACGTACAGATAAAAAAATACTTATGGCGTTTAAAGATCTTTTCAATTGATTTTCTAACTCAATCTGCAATCATACACATTTTTGGGATAGGGGTAGTTTTCACCACTATAAATAAAAAAGCGACCCTGACGCTGGTTCCACGTTGACAAAAAGGGTAAAGTACAATCCGAAAACGAATTTCCATATAAATATGTGATATTTAGTCGTTCCAAGTTGCTATAGAAAATTCTAAAGGTGTTTTTCAACTACAGCTATTCAAGGGGTTGCTATTTTGAACGAAGCTATAAATTAATTAATTAAATACTTATTGACATTTATTTTTTAAAATGAAATATGAATACAATCAAGATAATTATATTTACTGGGATAGGGGTCCTTACAAATGAAAAACAACCCTTGGAACCGTTTTAACTTTGAAGAAGAGGGAAGTTAGAACCTAATTTTTCATGTAAATCGCTGGTTTATTCTTCCATATTATACAGAAAATGGTCAGTTACTGGATGGAAAATACAGTTAACATTGGATTGTGGGACCGACTGAGTTTTAAGGAAGTGAAAATCTTAAAAATCATAGAAGTAATGTTAAAATTTATAATTGCCTGCATTATTCATAAGAATAACATAGGAAGTGAGTATGCAGGTTTGCTGCCTCGGGAATATAAAAAAGTGGTTTAAAGCTTTAATCTGGTGTATTTTAACCAGATGAAGCCAGATACCAAGTTTTATTTAAATATGTTATTAAATACGCGAGATATAAAATTTTATTTATTCCCCATAAGGTTAACATTGGGAAGTGAGCACGCAGGTTTGCTGCCACGGGAGTGTAAAAGAAAAATTGTTTAAAGCTCTAATTCCGTGGATCTCAACCAAATGAAGCCGCATACCAGGTTCTATTATGATAGGTTGAGAATTAAGCAAGAAAACAATTTTATTTATTTCCCATTAGTTTAACATTGTGAGTTGAGCACGCAGGTTTGCTGCTACGGGATTGTTAAAAATTGGCGATTTAAAGCTAAGCTGTGGCAGATCTCAACCAGATCAAGCCACCTACCAAGTTTCATTAGGATATGTTTGGAAATAAGCGAGATATAGAATTTTATTTATTTGCTGTAAGGCTAACATACACGGGACAATGTACTGTGTTTTACCCCTATGTATCTAATGTATCATTATCTTGTGTTTACCAATATCAATATCTTGGTAACCAATAGGTTAGGTCAATGATCCAAAATACTAAATTGTTTGTTTTTCCAAGCTGGATTCAATAATGTAAACAAAAATTAGTTTTATTTGATTTTTTATGTGATAACCCCCAAAAACCCTTTTTAGGGGTAAAAACCCCTCTATTACCCCCCTTCCGGTAGACCATTATGGCTTATTTTGCCTCTTATTCTAATAACTATCAATTCACACGTCCATGCCAAATTTCATTGCGATTGGACCATTTCTACGAGATTTCTTCAATAGTTAAATATATTTTATAAAATTTTTATTGATATTTTATTAGGGGTTGTTTTTACCCCTTTAAGAAAAAAAGCAACCCTTAAAACCTTTTTAACTTTGAAGTAGAGGCCAAGTAGAGCCAAAATCCAAATTTTCATGCAAATCGATGCTGTCCGAGAAAATTCTCCAGTTTCGCCGTTTTTTGCCTTCAGTTACTGGACTAAAATTATAACTGTTCGAACAATGAGGATACCATGATGGGTCAAACAATGTAATTGCACGTATGCCAAAGGTTTACTTGAAGTGAGAAAGGATATAAACGGCGTAACTTGCGGTGTAGATAAACTTGCGGGAATCATCAAACTACAAACCATCACCAGCCAAATGTATCAAAAATAGTTATTGGTAATCTTTTATACTTGGAAATAAGTGAATAAATTCAGTGCAGCAATCAATAATACTAGTAGTTCTTTGTTATTAAGTCAACTAATTTTAATAAATTGTTTCTTAATTTCACTAGCCGCATAGTTTTTGGAAATTATTATTCCATGTTCAGGTTGGATACTATACTAGACTAACCTTTTAATGATGGTCTCGATTAGCACGCCTCCTTATACACAACGAACGCAAGTAGACTTATTATGCCCTTTTATCTCTCAAAAACATTTTAGCAAAAAAAAAACAAACGGAATATATGGAGACGCCTAAGGAATTACTGTGTAGCTTAAATAATTATAATTTAACATCAAATCGTGCTTTGAATTTTAGACACAATCGTATTCAGCTGCACTAAAGCTTTTCTTCAATCAATTTCTTAGGCATTTTTAGTTTGAAAGTAAATTAATTCACACAGCGGAAAATGCCTTTTCAATTAATTTTGAACTATATAAACAACAATACCCCCGTTGCAGCAGACCTGCATACTCAGTGAATTTCAAATGCAAAACAACATATTTCAATCCAACATAGCGAGATTTGACATGTTTTGGTAAGCTCCATAAGAATAACATGGGGAATGAGGATGCAGGTTTGCTGCTACAGGTATATTAAAACTGGGTGGTTTTAATTTATTATTTAGTAGATCTGAACTAGAAGAAGCCATTTACCAAATTTTATCAAGATATGTTGAAAAATGACCGAGATATAGAATTTTACTTATTTCCCGTAAGGTTAACATTGGGACAACGTACTGTGTTTACCACTTTCAATATCTCGGTAACCAATGGACATAGAGCAGAGATTCAACATACTAAATTGTTTGTTGTTTTGAGCTGAATTCATTGGTGCCAACGAAAATTCGATAAATTTTATTTTTCTATGTAAAAAACTCAAAAACCCCATTTTTGGGGTTTATCCCCCTTTACCCCCCCCTTCCGGTGATCTGATCGGGCTGGTTCACGAACTCGTCCGAGTGATTACCACTCTACGTATATACCAATTTTCATTAGGATTGAACCATTTCTACGGCCGCTATCGTGCTAACAGACATATATATATATATAAATTCGAACGAATAGTGTTTTTTGCTTCTGTTGGCCCCAAAACGAAAAGTTATCATAGTCTCGGGCTTAGGTCTTACCATGAGACCTACGGTAATAGCTTCTTCCCTATAAGGGAAATTCGCTAAAAGACGAAAGAGCTCATACAAATGTAAATAAATGTATGTAGAAACACGGGGTTTCTAAAAAAAAATAGGAATTGACAAGAAAGTCGGGAAAGAATTCCAGCCCTTAAGGAAGAAGGGTGTAATTGTCAATTTCTTGACAGCCTACGCCAGTGCTCCATTAATTTGGTCTAAATTAAGACAATCTGTTTACTCGACAGTCGGGGCTGTATAAGGCTCTGAGAGTTATAGCATGTTGGGTTTTGTTGAACGTGATGATTTTCAGTATTTCTACAAGATCACCGTATTTAGAAAATATTTCGGGATAGTCTTTCTAAACAAATATTTAATTGTTATAGATTAAACATAATAATAATTATTAATTAAGGTAGAATACATTTTGAGGATTTTGGTCCAATGTATTGTGCACATCAACATATTGTATTACATTATGTATAATTATTTTTTATAATAATTATTAGTTTCAAACAGTAACCAAGATATCTAAAGTCGTGTCTAATATTATAAAATAACGTGGCCATCTGAATTACAATCATAAAAAGGTAAACTACATATTTTCGGGTGAACTTTTATTCTTTTGTAAGTAATTTAGGTCCTTGGTTTGAATAGTTATTAAATAATATTTAATCTATATAAAGTGGACTTTTCCTACGAAATAGTGTGTTCTACCTATATTTTTTCTTATACCAATTATGAATTTCTAAATCGATTTACAAATTCGGTCAAATAAAAGTGTAAAAAAGAAATACACGAAACGTTTGTAAAAATACAACAGCCTGTTTTATACATTCGAATCTATCCTTTTGTATAATTTATCACATGGATTACAGTATAATTAAAGGTTATCGCTAAACCCATTTTTATCGTGTATACTCGTTCTAACAATCACATCTCAAATGACCTTATACCCTTAACAACATTCCACAAACACTGCTTTGTGTGTACTACGGAAGATGGTCTTATAAACGGCCTTAAGTACCTGCACACATCAAAGGATCAACAGATTAATGACTTTTCCTTAAAGTACAAAGTACTTAGTTAGGGACAACGTGCAGGCAACTAAAGTGATTGTTGAATAAATGTGTAGTCCTCTAAGGAATGAAAGTAAACTACTGACTTTTCCTTACCACTTTAACTTTCATACTGTATACTGGGTAGAATATATAATGAGGATAAATGAAATTGGTTTCCCATTCATTTA
Source organism: Flexamia atlantica (assembly GCA_035578135.1). Classification (NCBI taxonomy): domain Eukaryota; kingdom Metazoa; phylum Arthropoda; class Insecta; order Hemiptera; family Cicadellidae; genus Flexamia; species Flexamia atlantica. The sequence goes on along the minus strand of JAQJVK010000014.1, from coordinate 16,635,050 downwards.
CCGTCTTAGGAGTCTAAAAGCTTCTAAATGTTTTGATAGACACTATGTAGGGAAAATAAGAGCATGCCGATAAATGACAACTTTAACAACAGTTTTAGAAAAATAAGAGGAAAAGAAAATTTAATTATATATATATATATATATATATATATATATATATATATATATATATATGACTCATTCAACTTAGAAATTATTAAGTTATACAATTAATTTCCAGTCACTACGATATATGTTATTGAAAAAATCATTCCAACGAATAATGAAGTTTACCTTATTTGCCGTTTCTAATTAGTAAATTAAAGATAATCAGACCAAACAGTGCACTTTAACAGTAATTTCAATGAACGATTGTCTCATATAAACGCTAATTATCCCTTAAATTGCTTCCATCCCAACACATTGTGAACATTTGTAAGAAATCTTTTTATGCTTCACAATATCCTTTATTAAATTAATTTTAAATTTTTTCAGTGTAGTAGAAACGTCTTATGCCTTGCCAAAATTGAATTCACTGGGTGTAAATAAAAACGTCTTACAACACTTAAAAATATATTTACACTTATACTGTATACAAGATGGTAAATAATATACAAAAATGGTAGAAATTGGCATTTAAAATTGGCATGGAAAATTTAATTTTAAGATAATTAGGAATTTGTAGTTGAGAACTGGGAATTATCAATACATATATTTTTTTCTGTTCAAGCAGGAAAATTTGGATTGTTTGGTTATACTATCGATTTTGTTACTCTGATTATCAATTCATAGAAAAGCAAGAAAATTAGCTATTTTAAGGTCAATAAGTTTGTTTAATAGTTAGAATTTATGTTAATAATTATTTCATTAATTATGATCAAAATATATCCAATATTAAACGCTACCTGCTTAATTTTTTTTGTTTTTTAATCATATTCTGGCTGAGACAACTGGTATGTTCTCAATCTATTTACATCAAACCTGAATTGGCCAACCAATTGATGTGGATGGATTAACATTGATGGATTGATTTGAATGGTGAATTTCAAAACTAGGCCATAAATGACTTCCTTTTATCCCAGTGACGAATATCGAATCTCTATGAAAAGCAACAGCCTTTACAATGTAAAAAAGGAAAGACCGCTATGGAATTTTTGTGTGAATATATTAGCAAATTAGGGATTTGCTATAGAACTATCGTCGACAACACTTGTCTGAATAGGTTGACTAAATTGATTGAGGTTGACCTAAACTGGCTGAGGTTGATTTACATTGACTAAGGTTGACTGATATTGACTGACGTTTACTTAGATTGACTGAGGTTGATTAAGGTCAACTTTTTTACACTAATAACTGTAGAATTATTGTATTATTTTACAGCGCATGACAACTTTAATATCGAGTTGTTTAAAATAACCCGAACGTTTTACAAGTCTACATGTTAAGAAGACCATGGTGGCAATGGCCTACATCCGGATGAAGAATTGTCACTTTAAACGGCACTACGTAGAACAGCTATTATTTTGCTGTTGAATGGAATCAGTCATCTAACTGACCCAAATAGCTGTCTCTCCCCTCCACTGTTCTCCATTGCTTACACTCGCTATTCCACGAATTCAAAAGATTCCAGACACGATTAAAACAAGAAGTCTACATAAAATTATTCAAGTGCCGCACCCCTAAAGTTAAATTGTTTTAGTGGTTTAAATTCATTGTAAAAAAGGAGTTGAATGAAAAGAAAGTTAAGAACTTTAAAAAGAAAAATATTACTTTTTAAGAGATTTAAAATATTAGGTTGATCATTGAAATTCACAAACCTCCTTTGATGATTTAGGAACTATAAAAACCTGTATGCTTTTAATTTATTATGTATTCATTTGCGTTTATGTATAGGATTTTTCATAATGGAAATAGAATTAAATTTAGTTTGCAAGTACCTCACAAAACCTTTTAATATACAGAATGCGTTTCAGAACAAAACATATATTTTAATTTTATTACAGACTAGCATTTGCCCGTGGCTTCGCTCACGATAACAATTACAGCTGATCTTACTTCTGCTATTTGAACTGTCAAATTGTATTATTCACAGCTGTTTACATTTCGGTATTTGAATGTTTACATCCTTATAAAATGTAAACATTGAAGCTAATAGACCGGGAGCTGGGAGGTCAAAAATTACGTCATAAGGTGCACATGTAAAAGCTATAACTTTTTGAAGAGGCTTCCTGGGGGGTGCCAAAAATGTGTTTTTGAGCCCTCAATCTGGGGGCTTTCTCCAAGGTGGACAAACTTGAAAATAACCCATAAAAATGGGTTTTTTGAAATTTTCATGTAGAAAGATTAAAATGATCAAATTTTAGTTCACACCATTGGATTCAGCTTAAAAAAACAAGGAATTTGGTATGTTTAATCATTGCTCTATGTTCATTGGTTACCGAGATACTGAGGGTGATGAAACCAAAACGTCGTCCTATGTTAACCTTATGGGAAATAAATAAAATCGTATAACTCACTTATGTCTCAAAATATCTTGATAAAACTTGATATGTGGCTTCATTTAGTTAAGAACTATTGTATATTAGCCTGAAATCCCCCATTTTTGCATTTACGTGGCAGTAAACTTGCACACATTTTTCCCATCTTATTCTTATGGGGAGAAAATAAAAGCCTATATCATCCTTATTTTTCAACATATAATGATACAACTTGGCATAAGGCTTGTTCTAGTCGAGGTTTATTGGATATTGACTTAAAATCACCAAAATTTTACATACCCGTTGCAACAAACCTGCAAACTTGATCTCCATGTTATTCTTATGGAGAATACAAAAACGTCACATTAAAGTTTGTCCACCTTGGAGAAAGCCCCCAGATTGAGGGCTCACAAACCCATTTTTGAAACCCCCTAGGATGCCCCTTCAAAATGGCACAGCTTTTGCATGTGCACCTTATGACGTAATTTTTGACCTCCCAGCTCCCGGTCTATAAGGAGGTTCACGGGGCGCAGCCCGAGGGGATTTTAAGGAAGTGAATAGGCCTTTATGTTTCCCAGGTTCAAGATCTACATCTGTGTGAAATTTCAACCTAGTCGGTTCAGTATTTTTCGAGTTCACTTATCCCATACATACAAAGACACATACATACAGAAACCACATTTTCTTTATAATAGTATAGATAGATAATAATTTTACATATTGAAACTTATTAGTAAAAGCTTTCCTTGATATACACTAATGGTACGTGTGAACTATAACTAGTAATAAACTAATAGTTATTAACGTGCAGATCAGTGCTTACTAAAATCTACTAAGATACTACAATATATATTGTGCTAAGGTTAATTGTCGGGACGAAACAATTTAAAATCCTTTCACAAAACAACATTTTTATTTATTTTGGTTTTCATCTATTTTATTAAATATTTTATATACACAGTGCAAGAAACAAAGTAAATCGATTGTTGTCATGTAATGTACAGTATATGTGTTAAGCTTGAAATAAGTCTTAGAATATTACGTATTCTATATTTAGCTAATGCTTATTTCCTCTCGTTCCTTTGAGCATTGGCGAAGAGAAATCTTCAATTCAGACCAATTCATGATTTAGCTTTCATGAATAAACCAGGAAGCGATTAAACAGCTCTCTGCAGTTCACCTTTGGTGTAAGCGAGAAATTACGGATTAAACTAATTTGGTTTAAACATTAAGGAAAACTGTTGTGTTTATTATCATTCATATAGAACATTTAATCAATAGGTTTTTATTAATAGTTATTTATGTTTAGAGTGAGTAAAGTAAAGCATTGTCTGTAAAAGTATAGAGTAATAAAATGTTGGCGTCAGAGGTTGGTTGCGAGGGCAACAATTTTCACGATGGAGACGATATGCTTTTCTCTCAAAACACACTAAACATTTTTCAACACCTGCAAAATTAAACATTCAGTCCTTAAACATCAATTTCATTGATTTAGTGATAAGCAAACAATATCCATTTTGTTTCAATCATCAATTAGTTTGTGCATTAGTGTCTGAAATTAGTGTAGCTGCGACCATTCATGCACCAGCGATCAGCTGATTGATGCAACATTCTTATACGCTTAAGTTTGTTGACGTTCTTGCAATTGATTGTTGTCATTGTTAATCTTATGTGATTATTCCTGTTACTAAAGCAGCTGTTAGTGCCTGCATTCTATTGGAGTTCAAAATATTTGAATTTCTGCGTGGAAATTTGAAAGCTCTAGATTTTTGAATTTTTGATTTATATGTTATTATTGTGGGTTTACTTTTTCTCCAGCCAGCAGATAAAGTAATCACTTTACTCCCGTTGGGAGACAAAAGATTATTTTGCTCACTCATTAATAGGAGTAAAAAGCGTAAAAACATAGCAGGTGAGGGGGAAAGTATTTAAATTGCCTAGATAGATTAATTTCCAAATATCCTTACTCATCCTTATCAACTTTTAAAATATAAATTTAAAAAGTTATCGACACAGCTAATTTAGAAATGTTTGTCTTCAAAAGTATAACACTTTTAGAAAAAAAATCTTACTTGAGTAGAATGAACATTTATTTATTTCATTGCTTGCAAGAGTTCTCCATACGACGAATTCATAAATATGATGAGGATTATAACTTTGCATGAATAATAAAAGAAGTTGTCTATTAAAATTATCAATATGGAAATAGATAATTGTTCACTTTTATGTATTTTAGAAGGTTGGTATATTTATTTGAAAAGAGACACACGAATTAAAGCTTAGATTATGACATCTTTAACTTATACTGTCGTATAAGCTAAAAACAATGATTGTTCGCCAGTCCAAATAGTTCTGCACTTTCAGATTTTAGTTGGTTATGTTGCGAAAATTTTAAATTTTCAAATAATCTAGTCTACAAGTGTTTTGGTATTCGAGATGCTACAAAAGGCTTTGAATTCCAGTTCAAACCAGTTTTTTTTAGAAAGTTACCTAGCAGTACGGCAGGAGTCCGCTCTGCCAGATCTAACATAAGTAATAGACTATGAAATAACGAAACATCAGGATAAAGACATTACAGAAGTGGGTTACACCAAATTTACTAGACGACTTAAATCTTGAGCTGACTTTTATTTTGTCTTTCAACTAAAAATGTATGTTATATGAAGACATAATATTAAAGCTCCTTTGTAAATCATAAAATTTCTATAATCGTTAATAAAGTCTCTTCAATAAAAGTATTGTAATAATAAATTATTTATTTAGTAAAATAATGTTTAAAATAAAAACTATAAATTATTTACGCTTTATATTCTACAATATGTAAATGGACAAATATTAACTATAAATTTCACTACTGAAAACACAGGCTGAATTCGGGCTCTGTAGTTCGCATCAACTCGTAAAATCATTGTTGTGTAAAATCTTAGATCTCAAATAAATTTCTCCAATATCAATGTCAATGACCGAGTTACAATTTGTACAATTTACAGCAATGGATTGGTATGATCACCGATTTTAAATACAAAAAATACTGTTTCCAAAATAATAAAAAAATTTTTATATTGACTCTGGAAACCTTTCTCCGGAAATCGTTATTTCCTTAATTCCCAGAATTTCATTAAACTTATTTTCTAGGTTATATGTGATCTGATAATCTTTAAGAAAGAAAAATATTGTTGTACACTTAATGTAACAGCACCTGTAAAGAAAATTATGTTGTCAAGACCATCATCAAACTATTGAAAAAACATGTTGGAGGCATACAGAGACTTAAAATGGGACAAAAAAACATCATGGCTTCAAGCTTAACATCAAACAGCCCATGTATTTCCCTGACACATACTCTAACATTGTGTCATTTTACATTGAAAACACACCAATATATTTAATAATTTTCGATGTAAAATTATGCAATATCCAATATTATCAGTTCATCAAGAATAATTGTGCCATTTTTTTCATTATTTATATCTATTCGGAATCCATCCCAGAAGCTAAACACCCACAGAAACTAATTCCACGTTTGCAAATTCATTGTTAGGGCGAATGAAACGTCTGCCGCAGCTTTGATCTCAAACGCTGATTACTTTACAGCATTTATCTCCCTTTAAACATTGCCGTCAATCTACGGTTAGGTCAGAGATCTCCACATCTTGTTTACTCATTTTAAACATGTTCTAATTATAAAATGACTTTTGAATTATCTCAAAAAAATTAAAATATTGAATAATAAACATATATCATATGTTATAACCACTAATTTTGGTTAATTAATTTTGATCGTTGCATATTGTAAGTATGCCGCATTTTTTCACAAATAAATATAATTGAGCAATTGTATTGCCAGATATAGTCCTGGTTCTGGGTTCAGTCCCTGGTTCAGTAAGTTAACTAAAAACACTGTCATAATAACGCCTTGAAGAGGTTTTTACATTTATTACGCTAACACTGTAAATTCATTCTAAAGATATAATTTAAAGAGTTGAATCGAACTGAAGTACGTTTTGAATATATTCTATTGTCTGATTGATGCTATGTTGATTCTTATAACACAATAGCAATATGTCAAAGTTCAATTTCGTCCCATTAAAATAAAATTATACTTAAAATCGAAACAAACGATGGCTATATGTAAATCAAGTAAACAACCAGCTGTTAAACTAATTCTTTTGAAGAAAATATAAACATAGTTTGCTCGTTTATATTTATTGGCTTAATTTTTAACTGTTTATTGAGCATGTATGAGAGAGTCTGTCTTTATTTCCTTGCTACTCTCAAAACTATTACTGCTCGTGGGTTTTAGCTTATGGATCGACCTTCAATTAATTATGGGATGTAAAGCCAAGTATTGTGTTACAGAATTAGTTATTTTTTAATGAACAATCTTTTCTCAAATAAAAAAGGTTTATGTTACCTCAGTCAACAGCTTTTTTAAATCCAAATATGGACTATCGGTTTCGGAACATTATACATAATTTAATATGAATAATTTTTTCCCCTTGGTTGGGGGTTTACAGTATAGTGATTTAGGATTTGGTCTTTATCAGCTCACTTGAAAATCAAATGAACATTTTGGTAACCTCAAGAGTATTATGGACACAGGCTTGCAGTCCAGTAATTACAGCCGTAGATTATATTTCCACCATTTACATCTGCATTGAATAACTTCCAAATATGCACTATCTGCACGTTGAAAACGTCTACAGATCTTCTTCTGCTGAAGAGTTAATAATAATTTTTGAAACGTTGATACATTTGTTAAAGTACTCATAATTTCATGTTAAAAAAGTACTTTTTATCATAAGAATAATGTTGAAAACAAAAAAATTTAATACGTTTATCTAGCAATATAAATTAATAAGGCTCCTAAACAATACGAGCTCTATAATTTTAGTATGATTTTTCCTCATTTGAAAGCGTTTTTGAAAATATAGCTCAATATCCTGTGAGAATAAGTGAGTTAGTCATACTACAGATAACTTTTATTAGGAAAGCAAACTTTATTTGCTAAGTTAATAATAACTTGATTAGTTAGAGTTTGTAGTGATGAAATAGCAAAAGTCGGGTTAAAACTCGGAAAGCTGTTGGACAAAACAGAGTTTGTTCCTTTACTTAATTGAAATTAAATAGATGTCTTTTGTTTCAGTTCTTTCGTTTAAAATGCCAGATATATCATTTATTTATTTGTTTTATTTTCTCTTATTCTCAATATTTCTTTTTTAAGTTTAAGCTATTAATTTGTTTTCAGTTTTTGTGTAGATTATTATTACGTAGTATATGAATTTTTTATTCCCTCCTACATTTGCCGCAAAAAAGAATTTATTTAAATATTTATTCTAAATAATTAAAATATGACATTTGTTTTAAAAATATTTAGGTAAATAACAAACTATAAAAACATTCTACATAAAAATACTCCAAAGTAATTTTTATACTGCATATCGTATTTACTAACATTTTTCTCAGATTCAAAATGCGAGGATAAAAATATTGTTTTTTCTGATGATAATAATGACAATTCATACAATTTATAATTTGAAGACTGTCAAGAAACTCGTGAAAACTTATAAAGCAATTTAAATTCTTCTTACCTTCCCAGTTTCTTATAGAAATTTCCATTTTTAATTTCCAGTATTACTGTTTACCTGAAACAAAAAAGTTTAATATATTATGACAGGTCTTTCATGGAAATCAATCTTAAATTTTAAAACATATTTCTTTATTATATCTAATTTTTTAAAACAACAACTTTATGGGCAACACTGACGAAAAGTAAAATAATTTAGACGAGAAAAAATGAATGTACTAGCAACAATACTAATGGAAGCCTGCCGATTGAAATGTTTAAAAATGCTGCTGGCATGGAAAGAAGATTAAGTACAACAATTTTACAACACACCATTTTGATGGCGGAGGCAAAGTTGCGACTCTAAAAAAAATTTCTATCTATCTTATAATGGAGGTCCGAATTTAGTTTTCCAACTTTAACCTATTAACAAGGTAAAATGAGGTATTCACACTTAGGCTAGTTTCCCATCTCAAATTTAGAAAGGCCGACGTTGTGGTTAAATGAGTGATATTGGCCCCTGGTCTGCGCCATTGTTTTTTGACACTATTTCAAATAAGGGATCACTTGATAGAGGTTTACATTTAAACATTTGGGGCTGCACAAAAATGCTCCATTTTCGGGGTGGGGGCAAGAATATGACTCTCATAAAAAGTGCTGTTTTTATGTTGTGATGGAATGCCGAGTTTGGTTTTCCTCGGATGGTGCGATACAATGTTGGGGGAGGGGGGCGGGTATCCACTCGTTTGCCTAACCTTGTATGAGAAAACGTGTATATTCAAACCATTTCTGCGACATATATTGCTACTTAAATGTCTGCAGGACCATATGGACACCCAGTGTGGTCAGAATAAGAAAACAACTGGTGACTCGTATTAAATATAATTTCATGACACGAGTTTTAATTTATTTACGGTCTGATTGTTGGTATTGGATATTGAAGTTTGACAAAAAAAATCAGAATAGTACAAATTAAAATTATTCACATTTATTATAAAAATAGTTAACGCTGCGTTACACTTGGTTACTTTAATCATCAGAGACATTTCACTAACACTATTCAATATATTTTTAACTTGCTTCTTTTAGTTGAAGCATGAAAACTACACAAAACCTAATTTATTACGGTCACCACTCTGTCTTTACAGTAACGATGTAAGTTGAGTTCAGCGTGGAAATCAGCTGTTTTGTGTAATTAACATGGCCAGCTGTTGCCCCTCCCCCAACATCTGTCATTGTATTCATTGTTTCAGTTTCATATTGAGGACAACGCCGTTACATTGTGTGCATACAACTATAAAGTCATGTCTTACGACATAATATGCATGTGGGGTTTGATAATTCTGGCAGTAAATTCGTCTATCAAACTTCACAAGTATTTAGGTTTGTCATCAAAATAAAAATACTTCATTAAAAATTATAAATGACAATACAAAAAAAATTAAGAACCTATTTTTTTAAAGTTGAACTATGACACAGTTTTTTATCTGGTTATATAACTTTTGGACAGTAGTTTAACATTATAATTATTGAGGGTTACCTTCCGATCATAGATTTACAGGTTATTACTGAGAGGTCCATACGCCGAATCGTTAGTCCTTTATACCTAAGCTGGCCCATCTCGAATTGGTCAGTAGATCGCTTCCAAGGTCAAGTCATGTATTGTAGTTATATTTATTTTTGTCCTTGTGTGTAGGCAATGAAGGTATTTTTAACATATTTTACAAATACTCAATCAAGTGATAGCAAAATATTAACAACCAAATAGTTTAACACAGGGAAATATGACTGATGATAACGCTTCTGAAACTTAAGTTCTGATAAACCTGAAAATCTTGGATTAAAAGACAAGCTTTTACACAAATAAAAGTATGTTTTACCACACCTGCTATGTTTAGACGCTTTTACTCCTTGTAATGAGTGAGTAAATAATACTTTTTCTTTCGGTGGGAAATAGAGTAATCACTTAACCCCCGCTGGGTAAAAAACCCATAAATATAACATTTAAATAAATATCTAAAAAATTCAGATCCTTTAAATTTCTACGCAAACATCATAATATGTTGAGTCTAATACAACTGATTTAGTGCACGAAGAATGAAAGGTAAGAAAACAAATTTTATTCATCTGTATTTATTGGTAGAAATAATAACATAAGAATTAAACTGATGATAATTTGATAAATGAAAGAACGTCTAAGAGTTAAATGTGTTGCATTTGCTAGTGCATGAATGATTGCAGCTTTTCTTTTATTTTTATTTTTCATTTATGCGGATACTTGGATGCAGGCATTATTTGAATAACAAAACAAAGTCTATATTGTTAGTTTATTACAAAGTTAATGCAATGTATATGTATTGATTGGGTATTTCTTATGAAAAATGGGGAAAATTCTATTTTTATTTGGGGAGAAAAGTACATTGTCTCCCTCGTGAAAATGTTCGCCCTTAGAGGGGACAATATACTTAACTTGCACAATACATAAACAACTGTTACTGCATACAATTGTTATTTCTACTTTTTATTCTTCTATGTTTCATAAGCCTACTTTAATTAATTTTTATCAACTCTGAAAATAAATTGCTAGCGGTTGGTGTATAATCTTTTTTGTAACTATGTCGTTCCACAGAGAGGCGCTTTTGACTTTTCACTATAGTTGTTAGTAAAGAAAGTTCAAACTCATTTAACAGAAGTGGTTATAAATAAAATGGTTTTGATATAAGTTAATAATGAATAAATGTTTATATGCTGGATAAAGCCCAAAAGCCTTAAGGTCTTTTTCACAACTAATGAATGTTCTTAGTAAAACTAAGAACAAAACACAAAAACAATCTGAAGAAAAATAAAAACACAATCTAGTTTCATTACTTTGACACGTTAAACGTAACAAAACGACTCGTAGCAAATTGAGTCACGTCGTTGTTATTCCACGAAACAACGATTCGCTCGTCACAAACAGCCAAACAGCTCTGTTTAAGCGTTTCCTCACAGAAATCTTCAATTCCGAACGCCGGCTGCTAAGCGGTTTATCTTATCTGCGAGCGCCGAACGGATTGAAGCAGCTGTCGGTACACGCGAGTGAGATAGTCTCACACACACTCTCTCTCTCTCTCTCTCTCTCTCTCTCTCTCTCGCTCTCTCTCTCTCTCTCTCTCTCTCTCTCTCTCTCTATCTCCTCTCTCTCTCTCTCTCCTCTCTCTCGCTCTCTCTCTCTCTCTCTCGCTTTCTCTCTCTCTCTCTTGCTTTCTCTCTCTCTCTCTCGCATACATAGTAGAGGAGCTGAGGACACTCCACTGCTAAAACGTTATTCCGATAAAGCGTTTAGATAGCAATATAAAGTCTGAAATAACTCGATCCTTGATAATATTAAGTTTGTTCCATTATATTTAATTATCTTCGAACTAAAAATAAACGCTTTGAATGCTGAGAGAAAAAAATGTTGATCATTACAACGTGAAATTGTAATTACTGATCTTTAATAATTGTCTGCTGTATATAAACGGGACATTCTGGGTATTTCGGACGGGATATAATTGAAGGGTGGCTGTGGGATTACTATTAAGGGGTTACTATTACTAATATTACTAATAGTAATAGAGAGTTGATTCGTGTTATACGAACTGTTTGGCAATGCCCATTAATTTTCGGTTGATAAATTTCAGCTATATCCTGACTTGAACTTCCCAAAACTGTCTCAGTCTTGCTCACCATTGCCCTTATTACCTTCTATGTTATGACATTAGCACGTTGAGTAAATAATACCCACAGCACATATAGAGACCCTTAACCACTAATCTAGCAGTGCAACCTTGAATCTATTTGCAAGCATTTTGAGGACTGCAGTTGTTATAGTAACCGACTTTCCTCTATAGGAGCAATTTGTAAATTTGCTCCGCTTCTAAAATGTTAAAAGGGAGATCGTATTTTTGCACCGAGCAACTGCAAATGAACTTAGGGAGGAAAAAGGCATAAAACTAAAACCTCAAAAATTACTACTTTAAATCATAATGTTTTTATGGCCACTTTGGCTATGAATTACAATAGATAAGGTATTTAGGAGTGGAGCGGGCTAGGATCCAGGCCGATCCATCATGTATAATGGGCTTGCAGTGGCGAAGGTCCAGCGACTTATCTTGTAAGGCCGCCGTTTTACATCTGGAGAACCACTACTTTTTACCCACCTCAAAGATATGAACTTTTCTTGGATTAAAGCATGACCAAAAAGAGTAATAATGGGCAAAAACATACAAAATGCTTTGTTAATTTTTCAAGCTTAACGTATTATTCAGTTAAAGTAATAATGTCAAAGAAGATCTTTACTAAATGGAAACATATAATATTGCCAAGTATAAAGACCTTTATTTATTTGTGATGGGGTTTTTACTGACATGCTAAATGTATAAAAGCTTTGACCTTACACATTTTAATCTTTTTATTACTGATGTTAAAACAGGGAAAACAATCCCTTTTTAATCAGTAGTTAATTATTCTAGAGATTTTGCATGGATCGCTAGAAAATTGAAATTTATAATGAGAACATCAAGATACATTTACATTATTATTTTTCACCCGTAAATTTGGGATTTTAAATTAGAGTTACTCTGTACATAACGTGTTACACAACAAATCGTAGGACACACCGGATTTTAAAAGGGCTTATAATTTTTTTTCCATTTAATGTGTAGAGATTTTTAATATAAAAGTCTCTTCTTTAGGTCATTGAAGAGAATCAGCGATAAACCCGATCAAGAACCAAACACGCCCAATTGTAAGCGTAACCCTAATACATTGATTTATTTTATCAAAATTCCCCCTTCACATGAAAAAAACTCTATGGCACAGAGTATTTTTAAGATTAACATTGTTTTCAATTAAGTGACATTATGTGTACAATAAAAATAAAATATAATTACCATGCGATTATGGTACATTCCTTAATGTTGATTTAATTTAACCGTAATAAGGTAATAACTACTGAAGAATGAAATTGTGGTATTGATCACAAAACACTCCTGGTTGTTCCATGATATAACGGGAATTTAACTGTAATATGGTAGCTACTGCTTAATTTGAACGTTAAAGTATAGAGTACTTTACACCTTTAATAATTAAGTCTTTGAGTGGTTGATAATAAATTTGATTAGTGGTTCATAATAGTTTTCACTTGGCCGTAAAAGAGAATAAAACTTTTTTTTACCTAGAGAATAAAACTATCATATTGATCATAGGGAGGTAGCTGCTACCTTAGGTGGCTTGTGGGATTAAGCGCGGGACCAACGTAACTTGTCCAATATAATGTTTTATTGTAAAGTTGTATTGTAACGTAACGTTGTCCAGTCTCATTTTTTATTGCACACTCACAAAAATTTTACCAGCCTGATTTCAGAGAAAAATTCCAAAATGTTACAGCTTATGAATGATTAAATATACTTTTTTAGTGTATTATTTATACAACTTGTGGTTGGTGACTCATTTGTATTATTTTTATGTTTACTTGTAGGGCTACTATTGTAATTAAAGGAAGATAGAAATTCCTGAAGTACCCTTTTTTATACATTTATCACACAACGCGTTTCGGAAATGGAATGATTTTCAACTCCATTTTCAGTTGTTTAGCGTTCTGATTACTGTAGAATGGTTTAAAGTACCTGCTTCAAAGTAGTCCAAATAGTTGCTGTGGTGACTAGTTTCGGTTCTGGTGAACCATCATCGGGCCATAAATGAAGACACCTTGTATGGTTCGGTAAAGGTTCACCAGAACCGAAACTAGTCGCTACAGCAACTATTTGGATTACTTTGAAGCAGGAATTCTAAACCAGTAGTAGAATAATTTCCCAAAAGCGTTGTGTAATAAAACGTATAAAAAAGGTACTTGAGGAATTGATTTCTTTCTTTATTTATTTATACAACATATACATCCAAACCAACATTTTTCATTACATATTATGCTGAATATATTCACATGTACAAAGTAAGTCCTTTAGACATTCGTTGAGTACGCAACCATGCTATGACGGTTTTTTATATAACTAAATCATAGAATATTGAAAAGAAATGTAACGACTCTTTGCAGACGTATATACATATACAAGAACTGAAACTTAAACGAACACTGGGTGAGAGTTTAATATACCTGTTACGCCTGCGATAGTGACCCCAAGTCACTTTACGGGCTATAAACATCGTTGGGGTCATAAAGTTCTTGAACACGAGGTAAAAGATTTGGGATCTCTTAAATTATGACGTGTGAGTTAAGAGTGATTTATTAGAATGGCGAAACTTTAAAAACCGTCCCCACCGTTAAAATCGAAGTTAATTTTTTTCGATGTTTTCAATCGCGATTATGCTAACCAAAACAACATTACGATATGATTATCAGAACGATAATTGTATGCATACATGTTTCTGCATGATAGTTTAGTAAATAAACAATGATTCTAAAAGGTTACTTCGAAGTAAAATATTTAAGTTCACAAAAATATGGTTACAATTACCTTGCAAGTACGTAAACTTTATATGCACCTTCTAAACTTTGAGAAAATTCACTTTGCACAACCCTCCGGTACTAACGGCGCATAAACTGCTTAAGTAAAATCGAACACGTCATTCCTCCCATCGTAAAAAAATTAATACCTGGTATTGTTGAACCAGGTAAAGCATGTTGCTGATGAAGTGCTAGGTTGGTGATTTATCTTCAATTGATTAAATTTATGCCTCCACATATAAGTTAACTTCAATGCGACTCGACGACATATTGGAACTTTCGAGCCATTTACCTATTTACCTGCCATCGTAATACCTGTCATAGTGAATCATCGTAATACAACATGAAACTGAATTAGTTAAAAAAGCAAATTTTTGCAATCCATGACTAGGTGACTGACTCTAGGTTTGTCAGTCTCTCTAATTGTAATAGGATAGTGAAAGAACTAACTGAAACCGACATTTTAATAAACGGTTAAAAAAACCTTAGTTGTTTATTTCAAATAAGTTTAACATTAAGAACAATAAAACGTATGTTTTTCAAGGAAATCGATGATTTACGTCAAATCGAAAAAATCGAATTTTTATTCCATTTTAATGGTGGAGACTAAAGTTTTAAGTTTAGCCCTTAGTATCTTTACGATAGATATTCACAAGTATAAGTTCCTTTTAGCGTAAATATCTTGTGAAAATTAATAAATTTTTCATTGGACATTTAAAGTCTTAAAAAAACTAATAAATTATTGCTGCGAATGATTTCTTTCAGTCTATCGCTTACCAAGATATCATTTTTGGTAAACACAGTGCGTTGATCTTCCCAAAAATGCTTATTATTCCACTGCATTATATTATTAGGCTTACTTTGTTGAACTAAAGTGTACTTAAAAAGTGGGTAGATAACATTTTTATAGAGGATAACTGTATTATAGAGGCTTGTTTGTTCATGACGCTCTACGCTCTTGAGATGTATGTTCTAAAAATAATGCTTAATTCGTCCTTCAGAGCATTCATTTAAGATATCTCCAGTGTTTTAATTACAAATAATATTTGCGCTTAATTTTCACTAGCATTCATATAAAGTACCGTAAAAACGTTCTGAGCACGAATATGGTATTTCAAAAGAAAGTGATTATTGCGTAAACATTTAATTTATTGGTTTCTAACAGACAAAACAACATGGTGCCATAAAATAAAAACAAAGATTATTTCTGAGAACTAGCACTGAGGCAGCGTCAACTTTCCGTAGAAGTGACACTCCTAAAATTATGAAACTGATAGGCTCTGTGATTGTGATGTCATATATTGCATTACTCAATAATATTGAGATCTTTCACTAAGTTGTTTTCAAAAAGATTATTAAATAGAGTGCTTAGAATTCTAACAAGGAAATCTATTCTATTTCCTTAAGAGGAAATTTGAATTTTAAACAGGAGGCTGCAAAATATCCAGCACGAAGCAAAATGTTATGATGTTTGAATTAAAATTACATGGTCATTAATTTATCATTTATACATTCCAATCTAGAGTCTGATTGAGATTTATAAAAATACGAGTCTTTGCAAAACTTATGAACGTAATATTAGTTATAGAGCCAGTAAATTACTATTAACATAATTTTTATTATAACAATTGCTGTGTGTAACATTAAATGACTTTTTAAATCAGGAAACTCACTCTTGAAAAGACAGGTTGCTAACTTTACTGGGAAGCAAGCGTTAATAGAGATGCCTAAGTTGAGTTTAATCATTGACAACAACTAAATTGCTCCAGCTATCTTGAATGCCATCGGGCCTCTGACGTATCGTGATTAAGATAACTGTTGGGTGTGTAAGTTAATTGCTTCCTTGCTTAAATATTGTAAACCTATTTTCATGTTCGTTAATTGAAATGAATTACATCAAGGCACATTTCAAGCTCTTGTGCTTGTACTTCGATGGTGTGTATGCATAGCTTGTTATATTTTTTTATGATCATAGTGTATTATCCATTACTTTTTAAAAAGGACATAAGCCTATCCTAGCTGATAATAATTTAAATATTTTACGTTTACATGTTACCGCGAAATATATTACATGCAGGGTCATTAAAAAAATGCATGTAGCCCCTATGCAGAGCCAAAACGTCCAAAATCATTATGAAAGAATTTTCTTTTTAATTTCACTTTGCTTTACAACTCTTTTTATGCGTATATTTCATATAGTTTAGCACATTATATGACTTTTAGTTTTATTATTTAAGGGAAAATTAGTATTAGTTTCTACTTACCACGTTCTCAATGGGTAACTTAATAAACTACTTACGCTTTTCTACTTTTTCACGTCATGCAATAGATCTTTTCACGTACCACTTTGATACTAAGCTTTTCTGAGCTAAATTTATCTCATTGGAACATAAACAATTAGTTCGTGGCATACAATATTTATACTTTTGTTAACTATCACTATTTTTTGTATGAACAAAAGCAAGACCCTTTACTGAAATTAGGTTCTACCCCTACCAAACCTTACAGACAAAAGAATATTATATCGCAGTAGCTTTTAGAGAATCATTCAATGGTCAAAAAATGCGATGAAGGTTGTGTCTTTTTTAAATTTTTCTGTCTGAAGTAGTTTTAATTACTGAAGCACAGACCACTCTCATCTTCTACAAGAATTTTCAATGCTGTATTTATAAGTTGGTGCAAGTTTACATTAGCTAATGATGATTTGATAGTCATAGTCACGTTGCTTGAGCTGTATAAGATTTGTTGACAAACGTCTTAAGTTTCGGAATGAAAAGTTTACTCGAAATATCTGCCATTAAAGGTTAACTTGTATTATTGCCTTTGTAGCTAAGACGATTTTAATTGTATACAGTTTTATCTGATCGTAAAAAGAGATACAGTTTTTTAAGGTTCGTAGTTCATTTTAATTACATTATAACGAAAAAACTAAAACAGTTTCATCAGAGAGCCTTTTTGGAGAGAAATGTGTCATACAGCAGACCTCCACACTCAGCTGATTCCAAATGCTTTATTTAATGATTACTTCCAATTGTCACGTCTAGTGCGACGGTAAATAATAGGAGTGCAAGTATATAGTATTTTTTAAAGTGGAACAAAATACCGTTGTTTCACGTTTTTATTTCTCTGTATGTTTTGACCGTTATGTTATTTTCAATGTGTTATAGGCTGTATTTCCTTGAAAATTACATTACAGTCGAAACGTGATGATAAAAACATTTTATAAAGGGTATTTTGTTCTACGTTTTTAAATAATCATGATAATATCTCTTAGCAGTGAATAATGATCAAAATATATATTTTTTACATATATATTTATTTTTTAATATATATATTTATTGATTAATATATATAATTTTTTGCTGTCATATTTATTGATGTAGCCATAGCACTTCCTATGTATATAATGTTTTTTACTTTTTAAAGTAGGCACAAAAATTTGTTTTACTTAAAGTTCTAATCTTTTTAGCCAAACTATAACTCTAATAATGTTTAAGGGCTATATCAATTTACAAACCTGCACAATGTTGCGTGGGCGAGCATGAAGTGTGTATGTGCATGTGTGAGGTACGTTAGCGTATCATGTAATACACATTTCTGCTTGAAAGCCTTCAGCAATCACAATAATGAATGTGGTAGCTCAACGTAACTCAAACAAACAACGTGCAACACGATCCGCCCGGTCCTACAAATCATCTGAATTTGTTTTACTTTTAACTGTTCATCTGATTTAACAATACTTTTTTATGTATAAATTTTTATTAATTTAATTTTATAAGTTTAAGTTGTAATCGTTTTATAAAGAGGGTTCCAAAAGCTGCGTGACTTATTGTGCAAAACCGGATTTAAATCTAAAAATTCATCGAAAATCTAGAATAAAATTCTTTTAAATTACGTTGCGTTCAGATGATATTTTTTTCTAGGTAAATTTTCCACATTATTTAAAATAACATCAAAACTGTTTAACCTGTCAACTTCAAACTTGGTATATTTAATTTATATACTAAGATACATAATTCTTTTTGGGCTCGATTTGTTTGTTGAGGGCTTGATCAATAGGATCAAATTAAATTTAGCACGAACAATCGTGAAATTCAAATAGCTATTTTTATTTGTATTAGATAAAAATTTGGCAAATGTTTCTGCACGAACGAAATGAAAACACGTTTTGTTGGTTAAAGAATTCCCTAAATTTTTGGGATCAGTTAAAAAAATGTAAATTATTTTAAGGGAAGTATCCCTGAAACAGGAACAGTGGATTATTTACAACGAGGGTTAAAGGATTTACTAACTTTGCGGGGGCACTTTGTTAGGGTCGGCTAAGACGCAGTAAAAGTGTCTGCTATAAATGTAGCTATTCGTCAAAGCTGATATCTTTCCTCTGGCCACAATTGCTTTTTAAGCTGATTCTCGTGACATTTTTATACTATTTTCATTATCTTTCCACATTCTTTCCGATTTATTATCATATTACTGTATACAATGTGTTATTATATTTAAAAAGAATGACTAATTTGATCACTCATTTGATGAAGCTTTGAATTGTTTCTTAGCAGCTACGAATTCCCCCCTAATATACGGTATATGGGGTTGCATGAACCAACCTAATTGTGATAGTCAGTAGGTAAAACTAGAAGCCACGAGTCAAATTACAATACCGGCTGAATAAAAGTAAATGTATCGGCAATCTTGTAAAAGTAACAATGTAAATTATTTGTTTGTAAGCTTGTCTAAAATAACGTGTATATCTTACTTTTCCGACCTCTTGTCCCACAGTCTACATATTTCCTCAGAAATACCTATAAACTAAATACTCCCCGCCATGGTATTTCCTTTTTCAAGCACCATACCTTCTACAATGCCATTGTACTTTTCAACGCCCTCCCTGATTTTACCATGTATGAAACTGACTTCGTTATTTTTAAAAGAAAACTGAAGGGATTTTTAAATGAAAACTGCTTTTACTCTGTAAAAGAATTTATTGAGGGTAGTTATTAAGCAAGTAGTATCATTTGTTGTATTTATTATTTTAGTTTTGATGCAAGCCAATGCATGTTATTATGTTTTATGGCAATAAAGGATATTAGACTTTGACTTTGACTTTAGAGAACAAAAACTTTTATTTTAGACGTAAATTTTTGAATATATGATTTTTAACAGAAATAAATGTATCTTATTATTATATCCAAGGCGGTAGCTCAGAGGTAAAGCACTTGCCTTGTGTGTCAAACGTCGCTGGTTCGATCCCAGCGGCGGGCGACTCCTGTTCCATCATGAGCGGTCATCTCTGGCTGGCCTATGTGACTATTGCACCTATGTACCTATGTATTGTACCTATGTACCTATTACCTGTATGTATTGCCACTACGGTACCCCTCTGTTTTAAAATCACCGCACAGGCTTATTGGCCCATGGCGTTAGGTAGCTGAGGTTTTTTCACAGAAAAAATCCGATTCTAGCTATTTTATATGAACGAAGTGTTATCCTACCTCTAAAATGTTTAGTTTTTTATAATTTTGTAACAGTTTATTGTATCTATCATGAAATCTGCTTATTTTTTAATTTTTACGAAAACTTAAGATGGTATTCATTAGAAATTACGTTTACAAATATTTTGCTTGATTAAGAAACACAGCTACAGGGTGTTTTTTTTAACGCAACCCAAAACTTTATTTTATTGGTGAAGGATTATTCCCGCCTAAGATCCCCAGATTTGACCCCACTATTATAATTTTCTTTGGTGATACATAAAAAGTAAGTCCTACGAAAGCAAATCACAGGATATTCAGCACCTCAAAACAAACATAACAAATGTTATGCAAGAAATTCAAAGACGCATCTTGAAACACGTGTTCAGTAATTTGATGGGGATGGCACGACTTTGAACAAATTCCAATGGCGGATTGTTTAAACTCGTAATGTAAATTAAATGTGATCAAACTTAAACGACAAGTTGTATAAAATGTAAAGATTAACGAAACAATACTCATTTCAATATTTATTTGTGCATTATTCAATCTTAAAAATGGGTTGTATTAAAAAAAACACCCTGTATAAAGTAATGAATTAAGTGCTTCGTTAAGTGCAAGACATTGATATGTCTATCCTAAGACATATTCAATAGCTGTGTAACTTGATGAGTTGGCCATAGTTGGCTCTCTGACTGGCCTATACCAATACAGAGGTCGACAATGGCTACAGTAATTAGAAGCTGGCATTGTTCTGGTAAGTCTATTGGCTGTCCGGATCGACCAGCTTCCTATTCACCTTGGTTCCTCCTTGTCTCTCCGAGAATTTTGATTCCCAGCTTGGATTCCCAGACAGGTCTGAGCCCTGAAGGGAGTTGTGGATTGTCCTGGTCTGTTCATCCGGGAGGGGATGAGGGACCCTTATCCGACAAACCTCTAAGCGTCTGCTAGTCTGGAGGACGAAGCGACCTGGGTGAGTTTCTTCACAAAAAGGAGAGCTCTCAGGTGGAGGTCCTTGTTTGGGGATGCTTGGGAGGTCTCGGGTTAGAGGGTGAGTTGTCCCGGGAACAGCCTGGAGGATGGGTTGGAAATCTGTCTCTCTTCCTTCAGGGGCGAGGCTGACTGACCATATCATACCTTTCCCATCCTGACAATCCTTTCCTTCCGTAAGCTGCACAATATCCCTAGAGAGACATTCCTAGCTGGCTATCCTGGAGCTTTCATTCCTCCTAAGTCTAACAGTCTAACTAGATGAGTGTAAGAGCACAACATGAGATTTTTCCACATTTTCAGCCACAGTCTCCAGGTCAGAGTGGTAACTGCTGTTGTTGTCATGTTACATCCACGGCGTTCCCCAGGGCTCAATATGACAGCTTTCTACCCCTCGGATATTTTTACAGAATGCTCAAGTAGCAAACAAGTTATATTTATCAAGCTCAGCATCCAAGGACAAAAGAGGTCTAAGCAAACTGTTTGGACCACTCAGCCTTAATTTAGGATATAAAATGTATTTAAATATTATTTTAGGTAAATATGTCCCCAGTAAATACTTAAAAAAACCTGAGAGATAAATACGTCTTAGAAATTGGAATAATGATGACTCATATTAAAAGTGCGTGTAAAAATGCCTAAACAACTAAAACAAATAAAATAAAACTAACTCAATTAATATTTGATTAAATATATTATTAGTTTTAATCAATTTATTTTTAAATTTTATTTCTTATTTATTTGAATTAATTTATTTCTGTAAAATATTAACCTAAATATATTCAAAGCAAAACACAAATAATGTAACTCTGATGATCACTTCAGTACAAAATTAAAGGCACACAAAAAAAGTAATCGGGTAAATAGAAAGATGAAAGACGACGTTACTTGCTTCATTATAAAAATCCTACTCAACAATACTTGGGGCTTTATTAGAATATCAAAACATATTTTACCAGCAGCTTAAGGAGATGGTTGGACGTATCCAATTGTCACGCTAAATTGGGATTTTACATAGAGATTTTTTTATCATAAGAATATTCCCATTTAAGAAAATCACAATTTTAGACATATTATTTTTCATTAGATGGCAATTGTAGAAAAAAAACTTAGGTTTCCCTAGGCCTAACTGTTTAAAATAGCAAAATAGTTTTATTTTAACAATATAAGGGAGCCTCTAGATATGAAATTAGTACTGGTCAGGGGTAACCGAACGAAAAACTTTGATGAAGTTTAGAAACAATTCACCATCTGAAAGCTCTATATCGAGTGGTGTAAAACTTAAAACTTCATCCTCTTGATCCCTCTTAAATAATGTATGATTGATTTGTTTCAACGTCTATCCTGAGTACTTCCTTTTTAACTTTAGTTCTTCCATATGTTCTCTCTGACGGACTCAGGACAATTTAATTAGGTGATGAAAGTTTAGACTAGATTCAACCATGAAACTGAGATGTAAATGTCATAAATAAAGACAGTTTTATATCCTTTCAGGGAAAATTTTACAGAGGAGTAACAAAACTTCCCTCATAACAAAGAATAGGTAAC
This sequence comes from Flexamia atlantica, assembly GCA_035578135.1. Lineage (NCBI taxonomy): Eukaryota > Metazoa > Arthropoda > Insecta > Hemiptera > Cicadellidae > Flexamia > Flexamia atlantica. The sequence continues at coordinate 16,612,538 of JAQJVK010000014.1, read as the reverse complement.
GAAACTGTATATTTGAGCACTTATATTGCAGTAAACGTTAGTTCCCAAACAGTTAAAATTTGTTTTATTAAAAATAAATCTCTTAGAAACCAACATGAAAAATGAAAACCTTTTATTCAATATATATTTTATTAATATTATGATACATTTAATTTTTCTGTAAATATAACGGAAATCCCCAACTCTGAAAGCACGCTGTTTGTTATTTTAGCGGTTCAACGCTTCCTTGATACGTTTTTTTTGTCCTGCTCAGTACTGACTTGTGCAGAGTAAATATTATTTTAACATTAACACAGAATCATAACCAAAATAACAAAGATTGCAGCAAAATCAGAAAACTCCGTATTAGATGACATTATAATAAACAAAAAGCAATAGTTCATACTGTACAACTCGTATAGCATCCAGCTTTGGTTAATTTTTACCTTGAGCTCATAAAGTCTTCTATTTTTTAGTTGACCCAAACGAAGTGCTTTGCGCAAAGCACTGGAATCTTTTAATCCGCGATGGAAATTAATTGCGCTTATGATTTATAGGAATGCCTGGATATTCCTTAATTATACAGGGGGGATGATGTTGAATAGTGCTTGTGATTATGTTCTATTCAATGTATTTCGCTCATGCAGATTTCGTTTTGTGCATTGCAAGACTACCACATTTGATTGAGAGAGCAAACATATAAATTAATATTTTAATACTTTTTGTGAAAAAAAGTTTAGTAAAAATCTGTGTACTTTCTTTTGAGTTATTTTTGTAGAAAACAATTATTTGTCCTATTCACAGACATCTTGATATCTCTTGAATGTGTGGTTTTAACTGAACTGGCATTTATTTTAGTGTTCCTATTTTGCTGAATATGCTGGTCTGCTACAACGGGGGTATTTTCTACCATACTATAGTTCTGAAATAGATATAAGATTTGATTCACGACCGAGTTATATTAATCTCGAATTACAAATAAAGTAGTTTTCCTCCAAAATTTTCTGATGATGTTTGTCTCCTTACTGACTGTGGGTGGAGGTTTAATTGATGTCAAGTATTCAGAGGCTTGTTTCTGCTAGAGAGTAATTTTAATAAAGGGTCTGTTCCTTAAATTCTGACAGACGAAATAAATTACCTTGGCTGTAATTTTTATATTGCAAAAAGGTTTATAGAATAAAATTTTAATTTAAAGATTTAATTACATACTAAGCACTTGTATGTACCAAAAAAAGAGCACTAAAAGTATGTTCTCATATTCATACATGAATTATAAAAGTAAAAGTACAATGTTAAAAACATAATTCTCATTCAATGACCAAAAGCGCAGGTTTTAGTGAATTTCCCATTCATAAATCTTCGACCATAATTGAGATTTTATATGCAAGTTTATATTACATACACCAAAACAATTTTAACACCGGGAAATCAATTTGCAAAACAAAGAATGCACATTAGAAAAATAGTTTTTAAACATACGTTTCAGTAAATTAAAATATATGAGGTACAGTATTGTAAATCTAGTATTGAACAATATCTATCACATATGATAAGACATTAGTAGATTTACAATACATTAATTAAAAATAGATATTACAATATAGGTATTAACAACATCAATTACATAGTTATTACACATATATATTACTCTAACAAACACTACTTATAGTTTCTTGTTATGTTTGACTGGTTAGATGGTAGAGGGAGGAACAAAGGCGAATTGTCAATTACAGCAAGGCTTAAATCAACGCTTTGTTCATTTGTAGGAGATTGAGGTGATTAGTTACCTTGAGAAGTAGGAGTTCATCTTAACCTGGTCCTGCCTCTACAAATATGTGCCTGAACATAATACCTGACATACCCTGACGGTTTTTATACAGCGTTTTACTATGATGGCTAAAAATTATCTGAAATCGTTTTGTTGATATAGAATATTTATTTCACTGCATAAAAAAATATTGAAACGCGATTAGTATTGAAAGATATTAAAGGCGTGATTGATGTAAGCAATACCGTAACATAACAAATATCTAAATCTGTATGAAAATCAGTTAAATTGGGAAACTCCCTTAGAGTATGGTAAGAAAATAGTCGTAGAAAAAACATCTTTTGGTCCTTTAATGTTGTTATCTTACTCTCTTATAAATAAACTAAATTTATTCATATTTAATAAATTTTTTAATATATATATTTTTTTGTTTTAACGGATTAATAGTTTATGTTTTTAAACAGACAAACTTATTGCTAAACTAATTTAATACATTTCAAGTAACCTCTACAATTTTTTTGGTGAGCCAATCGTAAATGTTCCGCTTACAAAATCCAACCAACATAATGTAGCATGATTAGTTTCATTTTTACTACATTCCTGTGGTTTTTATGTACATATTTTGTACACATTTACGGATTTCGGAATTTTGTGTTCCATTTTCATAGAAAATATTATTTATCAGATAAACCATTCAAACAACGGACAAGAAAGCCAGTTATTAATTACCTAACTGTAAAAGTATGTGTACAAATTTGGAACTGCATTTAAAACGTTTGTTTCCTGAATTAAGACAAAATTATTTTATCCTAACCAAAGAGTGTAAATGTAAACGTTGATTCGTAGCTTAATCGTTAATTGCAAACTGTTATTTGTTTGTTGGGTGAGGAAAGTAAAACATTGTCTTACAAGCGATATTGTTGGCGCCTGAGGCTTGCTGAGGAAAACATATTCACGAGGGAGACAATGTAATTTACTGTCGAAATACAGAATACATTCCCCCTCTGCAATAACAAATAAATACCCTATCAATAAACAGTCAATTCTTAACCATAAACTATAAAAAACCAAATTAATCTGGTTTTTGTTCTGCTACTGGCATCTGCGACTCGAGTAACTGCAAGCATTCATGCACAAGCGATAAGCTGATTGATTGTTGCAGCATTCTTACCGTTTGGTAATCAGCTGGTTGACTAAAATGTAATACGAATGCAATCATTCCTGCCACTATAATTCAGCTGTTAGCGCCTGTAATCTGGTGAACTTCATCATATCTGCGTGTCTACGTAAAAATAAAAAGTTGCTGGATTTTTATTTATTTATTTCAACGTTATTCTTATGGGTTTCCTTTGTCTCTTGCTAAGAGACAAAGTAATCACTTTAATCCTTCTGGGAGACAATAGTTATTTGTGTGTTGAGTAAGTAAAGTACAACATTGTTTCAGGAGTGATAATGAATGTTGGCTCCTGAGCTAGTGAAGGCGATGTGCTTTACTCTCGAAATACGCACATTTCCCCTCACCAGCAATAATAAATATCCGGGCAGTTAAAATATATTTTATTGACTTAGTAAGTTATAGAAACATCAGTTTTGTTTCGTTCTACTTATAGCGCCTGCACCCGGTTAGCTGCCAGCGATCAGCTGATTGTTGCAATGTTCTTACATGCTTAATTCCTAGACGTTCTCACAGCTGATTGTTGTTAATGTTACATTTATTTGATTATTCCTGCCACTAAATCAGCTGCTAACGCCTGCATTCATTGAGATGCAACACAATTAAATATAGTTTTCGTGGAAATTTAAAGGCGCTCTAATTTTTTAATTACTGATTTCAATGCTATTCTTAAGGGTTTACTATGTCTACCACTCCGACTGAGAGACAAATCATCTTAACATAGCAAATGGGAGAAAATATGATTTTACTTATTTGAGGGAATAAAAAGCGTCTAAACATATTTATTACAGGAACAAATATTTATTATAAACGTTTATGTATTATGTAAGTCGGTGTAAGTTTTACAGGTTGGCATTTTTTTTAACCATAGGCCTATGCTCTTAAGAATAATCCAGCCAAAATATTTTATGTAGATATTTGAGAAAAAGTTAAAGGAAGACAAAGCTAAGAAGACCCGGTTGTTAGGCTTGATAAATACAACTTGTTTGCTGCTTGAGGCTTTAGTGAAAAATATCAAACTAGAAGGAATTTGTCTTCTGGAACTCTAGGGAATATTTCGGTGGTTATAAAATGACACATGGCATCAATCATTCCGCCTCAGTTTAAAATTGCAGTACAATATTGCGATGATAAAAAAAACAAATAAGAGAAGTTTTTCAGGTATATTTATTGAGTTTTCTAAACTTTAAGTGTGCCCATTGATAGATTGTCGGTCATAAATTAATCTTTGTAGCATAAATTAAAATGTAATTTACTTGTAGTATGTGTTTCCAGAAACAGCTCAGGCTTTCAACTCACATTTAAATATCTACGTGATTCGTATTGTTCTTTTCTTATACATTTTTTTTAATAATTACTTGTCAATAATATTTTACTTGTTTAGCGCCATTTCGTATTATACATTATACGCTTCATTGTTTTGTGAGTAATTAATAGTTTTTTTGTTTTTGTTTTAAGTAATGTAAATAGAATAAGCGATTACACTTACTTCTTGCTAGTTCAATGTTTTAGATAATGTAAATAGTTTCCACTACTTAAAATTAGTTTTTACTAAATAACTAGTTTATAAATTACATCGTCAAACTAAAAAATAAAATACTATATGCATTGCATTACATTTTATTAATGTTTATCCATTCATGATTTATTAGTAGATATTGTACATGATCTCAATTTATAAGCTGTTAAAATACCTTATATTAAAATAAGCCATACACCAAAATCCATTTAAATGGGATAGAGTTGACAATGATACTAACTTATATTTAATTGGCGTCTTTCATTCGGGAATTGTAGCCTATTGTAATAAAAATTACTATCAACATTTTAAGTTCAAAATCTTCTTGTTTTTTCGATGAATTTGAAAGATCAATCTACTTGAGTAAAAATGTCATATTACAAAAATTCGTTTCCCAGAAACCAAGTCGTCTTTTTTAAACTACAGGTTTAAAAATAAACGTTAAATGCGTAAAACCCATTGATTCCTAATACAATATTTCTCTTAAGTCCAAAAACAAAAATTAAAAAAGTTGTTAACTTGATGTTTCTTTGGAAAGAATTAATCAACTGAAACCACCGTGACAAGCTGTTTGATGCCAAAAGTTTACTAACTTGATCTTTCTCTTGTTTCTCATTCTTTATTGCTTTAAATGTAATTGTTAGCAAAGTTATTCCTCAATATCAAACCAAATTGATTTTTATTCGCTTGATTGAGTTCTTATATACTATGATAATTTTTTTAAGTTTATTGGTTAAAACATTACAATTATTTTACAGGTGTTTTCCTGAATGGCGATTAATTAAACAAATTAACGTTTTAACATTCGCTGTCCATGGCAGTAAAAATGCCCAGTTAATTTTTTTTTGTAAAATTGTTTTTGAGGTCCTAACGGACAAATGTTCCCTATCCCACAGTTACGCCTGTCTGTTTAAAATGCGAGAAAACATCAGTCAAAAACATCAGTCTGTCTGTGTGTCGATGCTGGATAAGCATTCGTAGCACAGAGAAAGTAATGGATATCCAAATCTAATACCCGTCAATATACTCCCTTGAAAACAGGAGGTTCATTAATGAAAAACATGAAACACATTTATAATTTCTCTAATTCCTTCAAATTCTTAAAAATTACAGGAAGAAATTATGCACGTTGCTTGGTTATATCCACATTTGAAAAGGTTTTCAAACACACCTCGACTACAAAAATAAACCGAGGTATGTGAGTCACAGTGCAAACTGGAACGTCTTGCCCAGGTGTTGCTTACTTATCAGTAGTGATAAGACTTTGTCTTGAACTCTACGATCTGTGATATCGATGGCTGCCTTTCTCTTTCTTCTCTTAAAATCTAAGTAAAAGTCAAATGATTTAATTTTCTTTCAAGGTTGTTGGTGGTTATAAAAACCCGTACCGTCAGAAAAGGGATCAGGGAAAGTGGTTAACTGTTGAGTAACTATTTTCTATTTGAAAATTACAGAATCTGAAATATATTAACTTTTAGCTACAGTGCTATTTAAATGGATTTTACTTAAATGGTATGTTGTGCTGTAGAGTTAACTTAAATAATAGAAGCCCTTCACGTATACGTGTAGGGTGTAGGACACGCAAAACCACGAAATTGCGTGATGGTAGCTGGGTCCTAGAGGCTATTTTCAAACTGGTCTATGTGACTTAAGCTTGAATGAAAAGTGACAGTAGGAATGTAGCGAATGTTTTGTGCACTTTATCAAAACCCTATAATGTTAAATTTTAAAAGCCTACAAAGCTATAAGATTAATGACATTTTTCTGCGCGAGCCTGCTTCGCATTGGATTTTTATATCCTCAATTGCATATTAGAACTAAAGTATTCTTTCCAGAAATAATGTTTGAGTTAAGCGAGCAAATCAAATTAGTATATTTTGTCGAAATAGACATTTGAGACAAGTTTCCAGGATCAGGTTTCATTCAAATCAACTTAAGGAATATATTTGTGCGCAAATGAAGGTATTACTGAGGCGGTAGCTCAGAGGTAAAACGTTAGCTTCACGTTTCAAACGTCGCTGGTTCGATCCCAGAGGCGGGCTACTCTTGTTCCATTATGGGCGGTCTTCTCTGACTGGCCTAAGTGACTATTGCCGCTACGGTACCTCGCTGTCTTTAGATCACCGCACAGGTTTATTATCCCATGGTGACAGGCATTTGAGGTTTAAAAAATAATAATAAAATTAATTAATTTTCAATTAGGAAAAATCTTTATAAGCTGACTCTTGATTAAAGAATAAAGAAAAAAGTTTTCTGTGACTAATCTATGTTATTTATACTATCCAAAAAGGCCTAACATAATAAAACTTTATTTCTAACTTTATTTCTAACTTTTACTTTTAACGCCATTCATATAAACTTGTTTGAAAATGGAAAGCGATTTCGACCGGACATACTTCTCATTTAATAAACTAATTAGGGAATTGGCATGCTTTATTTTGTTTGATACACTTAAAAAATAAAAGTTTTTGTTTCCTTTGAAAACTTTTATATTTTTAAAAATATTAAGAAAAATCCGATGGAACCGTAAAAACTGGCGCCACCGGCGATGGCGAAATGAGCGTACGATTGCACGCGTGCGAAACTTCAAGTAATAGCATTGGGCCCGCCAACCATCCGTCGTATTTAAATGTTTATTTGTTTTTGGGTTAAATGAAAGAGTACATGTGTATATTTTGATGTAAAGTTTAATTTAACTTTTCGACATTGTCTCCTTGGCATCAACCTCAACTGACAACGTGACCTTGACACAAATATGTGGCGAAACTTAGGTCGTTCTTTCGGCTAGAATATTTGGGCAGGAGACAGAAAAAGGCTATTTAAAATCATTAACACATTTATCTTAACAAGCAGGGGTGAAAACAACAGAAAATGAACAAGTCATTAATTTATGGTGGTTGTAGGATAAATCGGAATTCAATCGAATCAGGCCTTCATTATCAAGCAATTAATATTACTTTCCCTTTGATTGTCACTGAATGACTGTATCAGATAAAATGTATCACTATTAAAATTAAATATACCCCTTAAATATAACCATTCACTGACAGTTTTTTTTATATATATATTACTCACCAATATTACCGCAGCAAAAAATATATCGGTGTTTTATTAAAATAGCAAAATTTCACCAATCAACCAAGTTTCTGATTGATTTTACATAACCTTTTAAACAATCTAGGAGGATGAAGTCATCCCATTGAATGAAAGTCTGCTACATTATTTAATAAAAAATAAAAGTTTGAGTAGCAGTACATAATAGTACATATACCAACAATTGGTCCCGTCCTATTTAATCACCACGACAGTTTCACTTACCACTTTTCTCATTGTTTAGTAAGTATACTGCTAAATAACTCTACTTTGATGACGGTGAGGTCATAATATGGGATACGAAAAGGTATGGTATTATTATTTATTTTGTTCTTACGTATTGTGTTTTCGTTTCAATCATAATTTATGCCAACACACGGATTATGCATTGATGATTCTAGCCGGATAAACGAACAAATCGTTTCCTGTCGACCTTAAAAAACACTCTGTTTCAAGAAGGTCTTAAGTATTTTCACCTTATCTTATCACCTGTTCTGATTTGCCAAGCAATTTCGATGAATCTAAAAGAAAATAACTTTCTATAAAGTCGTCTTGACTGATGTAACTCGTCGTACTCGTCGTAGGCACTGTTTGGGTGTTCGGTTAAACGTGGGAGTGGTACCGCCAAATGGTACGGGTCATTCCCATCAGCTGACTATGGCAACGAGCCGCGCCGTAGTCCCAAGTGTAGCCGGACGTTGAGTCTACATCAGTCAAGAAGGTCGTATAAAGGGCGCAAGGAACGAAGGAACTCACCACAACTTACTTAATGTCTGATTGTTTCCTTTGAGTCGAAACAACCCAAGTTGAATGAGTTTCACCGTTGGATTTTTCTGTAGAGGAAGTCACGTAGTGTATAAAACCTGATTACAACATGAAAATTAACGTATTTATACTTTTTTTCAGAAGATCGACTATAAAAATTGTTTATACATTAAAAAGTTTATTTTTCACATGAATTATTTTAAGTAAAAATGTCTTAGTTCAAATGATGGTATTAAAATTGCGGCTAAAGATATATTGTTGGTTTTAACGTATTTATTTATTTAGATCCAATTTATTCAAATTAAATGTTAAAATTACCTTAGAGACTTTACTATTGAATAGCTTGTTCTAATACTACTTTACCTCTCAAACTTACATGCTTCGCAGATCTGATTACATAATTTTGTTCTATTAAAACAATAATGGATTTTAACTCAAAAGATTATTTACGACACTCTGGCCACTTAATTGTGCAAGCAAACCACTCCCCCAATTGCTTTTTATAACCTTCAAACAAATTTCAAAATTTTTGAATTAAGTTGGAATTACAATTTTCTCTTGATTCAAAACCAAACCTAAGATAATGCTCCTGAAAGTTATGATATCACGATCTTATACTAGGACGAATTCCATAATCATCTCCAGTTACTCTGGTTGTCAGTATGCTTTATCTTTCAATGGCCATTTTAGTTGGATGAGTACGTATTTAGAACTGGTTTGAATCAATAAATAAGCCACAACTAAGATACATCAGTAGAGTACCTAGTGCTTCTACATGCCACGTATAATACATAACATATTGTTTGTTAACAAGCATAAGATGTTATGAATTGTATTTAGTGATCTCAAAGCATTCAACATGTTTTACCTTTTTATTATTTATATTGCATGCTGCACCTAAAGGTCTTAATTATTTACAGAACGAAGATACATAATCTTAATCATAAATTATTCGGAATAACTTGAAAAGGTCACGAATGCATGCAAGCCTATGGTAATTAGATTAGCTATGCTAATGAGTAATGCAGAGAATATTTCGTATTCATAAATTATTTAAGGAAATTAGCATAGTCAAAATAGCGTACATAACACGATCTTAATGTGATAATTTATTTTCAGTATTTACAAAATGTTATAATTACAAAATATTCTACAAAGTCTAATGCCTTACTATCTGTATGGTTATACCATTTTTACATCTACAAAACAATCTTATACCCAACAATATATATACTATGACAACAAAGAGCTAGTGCTAAAATAAACAATTCAAGGTAATAAATAATATTACTCTACCTTATACAATAACATACAACGATTAAATAAAAAAAATGCAAAATTCGATATTATAATGAAATAATCGACAAAACCATTGAAATTGTTAGTAAGAAAAACATCCACTTGTAAGATGATGAACCGTTTATTTTAATGATAACTACGGAATATTTTATGGGGAGATTGGTGCTAAATGTTTGTTGGCTGTCGCGAAAGCAATATGCAAGCTGTCAATTAGATTGCCGCCAAAATGAGCGCCTCGATAATTTGTGGTTATTGGGCTAATTTGCTTGCCAGATTGAGGTGTTTTTAGTTATTAAGTAGACGGATCTTAAGGGGTATCCAAATATACTTTCACCCTTTGGAGGTTAAATTTTCTATATTAAGTAAGGTCATGTTATAAATTCACCTTGTAACGAAGAATGGCTTTAGTTTAACATAGTATGTTTGTTTGCACTCCGTTTTTTTTGGATTGTTATAGTTTGATTTTTTCAGATTAAAATAAAACCCACCAAAGTATTTGATAACTAACAAAATTTTTAATTATAAACAAGCATTCATCTATCCATTTATTTATCTTACTTTTTATATTTATTCCATCGAAAAAGTGTAGCTGTTTCGTGAAATTTTTTCGTGATTCGTGCAATTGTTACTTGATGTTGTATACTTCATATTTTTAATCTGGATCCAACAACTAAAACTTATTTTTTTGGAACACCTTGACTACATTTTTTTAAACTTTTAACTAGAAATCAACTAAAGTTTTTGAAGATCGGTGAGGTCAGTATTAAGCCTTAATTAAATATCCAATAATAGTTCTGTGATTTTAAACTTATCATTTAGATTGAAATAATAAACTAAAATGAGTAAATTAGCCTACATAAATTATTTTATCAAGTAATGTCCTGTAGGTTAATACCATTGTTTTATAAAATTATTCCTTAGTAAAACAATTTTTTTTACATCAAAGTGTTAAACTTAGACTATTGTGATTATTATATTACAAAGTTAGTTTACTTTCATTTATTTAATGTTTTGTTGGAGCACACGGCTGTACCTTCCGTTCAAAAGGTAATTTATTTGATATATATTAAAATGTTTGGAAAAGTTATTAAAAGCAAACTGAAGAATAAGGTCTTCAAAAGATTAAAAGTTCATCCAGGGATAACTTATAACTCAATTGGATTTATCTTTTCAAAACAAATAATCCACTTCAATCAAACAGTCAAAAGTGATCCAAAGTCAAAGTTGGCTTAAAACTCGTCCACTTCCTTTGATTATTTAACGTTCTCAGAATTTAATTTTTCGGGGAGTTGATCAGTAGCATTCCCTTACGTTTATAAATGTATTTCTTTTTAATTTTCATTAATATTATGTGTATATCACTTTAAAACAGCAATAAAAACTACCACAAAGGGCAAAATAAACAGGAATGAAACTAAATTAGCTGCAGTAAGGTTGAAGTCAGATGTACAGTTAAAGTTGATGTACAGATGTAATTCAGCTTTTTTTAGACTAACAACTGAGTAGTTACGGGTGGTTCTTTATTTAGTTAGTACTTCAATTGGGTCAACTAGATTGAATTTATACTTGGCATTACGTTGATTACCACTTTGTCATTTCAGGTCGGATAGCGTTGTTTTTGTGTCTAATTTTGGTGGGGAATGTTTTATGTTACGGCGTTGTTAGAAGGGAATTAGATGAGTAAGTAAACCCCGCAGTTAAGTGTAATTCGCGTTGTGCGGTTGTCTCATCTTTATTTCATCTTTATCAAAGTCGTTTATTTAATATTTAATCAATATTTTGACTCTGTAACTTCTTATGATAAGTTTTGTTTTAATCGGTGTAAGACCGTACAATGTTATCCAACGACTAATGAATATTGCTGTGGTTTTGAAGTAAGCCTTGCAGTCTCATGAAAGAAGTAAAATCAGTGTAATGTGTAAAACGTATTAGCCATAGCTTAGGGAACAATTCACGGTCTTAGGCTGAGCCAAAACACGGCTCAGGCTATGAGATTTCCGGATAAAATTGATCATTACAGTAATAAATGTGGAGCTTGTTAAAAATGTTCTTTTAACATAATGCGAATCGTGTTAAACTGTAAGTGTTGTCTGCTTATCAAATTACTCTACTTTAAAAATTTATGAGGAATTGAGCATTGAAATAACCTATGCTAACCTCAAATAAAAATAAATAATCAACACAAAAACAAGGATAGAATCAAAAGCTGTCCCAGCCGATCCCAACGATAAGAATAGTGCTTCTTGGTTATCTAATTTCAGTGCGTAATTTTTTTAGTATGTCGTTCGATTTGGCGCAGTTAGCATTTCATACAAAATATGCGATAGCATTTTGAAACCCTGTCAACAAAATTGGAGCTATGTAATTTAAGAGATACTTCAGCTAAAAAGGTAGGTGTTTTAATTTTTAACTATCCATCAGTAAAGGGTAGAAATAACAATGGAGTTAAAGAATATATTTTGTGTTCAAACTTATTTCATAGTTAAGGTGACTCAATTTTTATCAACTCGTTTGCATATTAGGCCCACTACTCAGAATGGATTTTGTGGTACTTTAATTTCAGCTGATGTACTTAATTGGAGATATAAAGGTATGCCGTTAGAATTGCGTTTCCCTGTATATGTACACAAAACAATATAGTTTAATTACTTTTTTTTTAATACCTGAAATTTAAAAACTAACGCGGTTCTTAAGGGTTTCAATGATGATCACGAAATAACAACGATTTTTTTACAAATTCAGTTTCATTGCAGGAAGGAGTGAAAACCAAACCTAAGGTTATTGTTGAATATAGATAAATTTTGTTCAGATCTAGATACAATAACATAAATCGTTTATTGAATGATAAAAATCAAATTACACACAAAAAAACTGAATAATAATTAACTCTACAAATTAAAAATGATTTTAAACAGTATTGCCTTTTACTTATGATTTCGTATAGTTAGGTTACAAATTTTAGGATCCTTTTTTTAATTACAACTAAAATAAATAAAAATACTTAGAAAATCTCTTAATAAAGAGTAAACGTCTTGTCATATTCAACTTAACGAGACAACAGGAAAAGTAATTACAAAGACATTATGACGATGAACTGTTTCCCTTTGTATCTTATACTTAACTAATGACTTGCATAAAAAACAAAACTTAATTACATATAGACAATTTCTGTCTATTATTTGAAATGGTATAAATAATCCTGAGGTAAATTTAGGCACGATAAGTTTTAATATATCGGGTCTTCTTTAAAATAATACGTAGTACATTATGAACCTATAATATAATAATGTTTCTGTATTATAAACATAATTTTATATTGAAAAACTAAACAAAATCAGGCCTATTCCACAAAATTAAAAAGTAGTTTTTTACATGTGATGAGGTGCATCAGCTACGGAACCCACAAAAATATCATGACGTTAATATTTCCATCAAAAATTCTGTTCACGCTATTTATAAATAAAAATTATCAATTTTAGCCTCCAATGCGTCAAAAGAAGAGAGAGATATCCAAAGTTTGTGACAACAAAATTTAAATGTAATTTAAAATACAAGCAATTGAATATAATTAAAAGTTAATTTTTTTAAGGAAATTTAAATTAACTAGTAGCTTTAAGGGGCTAAAAGCCCCTAATAAAGGAAAATTCTAATGATCCTCATTTATTTTAGTACAAAATATCTTCATAGCAAACTGGCTTCCGAATCTACCATGTTAATATCTAGCACATGGTTTTAATCAAGTCTCAGCGTCACATGTTTTATGTAAACAAAGCAGACATTTTTAGTTGCCAATGCTATTTAAATGGCAGATATTTTACGTTATTTCTCGTTTTCTGGTAAATTTTTAGCAATTTCAGTATTTTCCCCTCCATCACTGAGTAGAGACCTTTAATTTGAGGACTCTCCCATCATTTTACGACATGCCAGACGCCCACAATTTTGACGCAAAGAATCGCTTTACGAAATGAAATACCTGATACCATTACTATATAAAAGTTGGCCAAGGAGTTTCAGAAGTAAATTAACAAACAAATGAGTTCTTCTTTTTTGCTGTAAATTAGTATTAGATTACATTACGAGTGCTTTTTACCAATTATATTCGACGTACTCTATACATCTGAATAAATATATGATGATCATGTAAAAATCTAAAGCACATTACGGTTCTTATTTATATTTTTAAAAGGATTTAAAAAGTTGTTTGAATGAAGTTTTATGTGAGATGGTTATTTCCAAAAGCCTTTATAGTTAAAATTATTAAATCTCACTATGCTTTGTGAATAATGTAATCCAAATTTTTTTCTATAAGGAAAATATATGAAAGGGTAATTTATATTCAACAAATTATAACATTAGCAAATATGATAACTAATAGGGCGATCCGAAAAAACCATGGATATAAATAAATTTATAAAAAATATAATACTCTTCAGCAACTATACGCTATGAGTCTGTTCACTGCCTGCACATCTGGTAGGTTATTTTTCTATAATCTTCAGTCTTATTTTGTTCCACTTAAGAAGGAAGGACTTTTAAGGAAGATGAAACTGAAAAGCTGGAACCTGATAAAAATTGGATTTACTAAAAGTGGGCTCAGTTTTATGAGCTATAAAATGTCCTGCAGTTCTTCATTAGTGCAAAACCTAAACCAGACAATCCACCTGTCTAGATAGTAGTTTATTTCATTTATACTCAGTTTATTAAAAAAAATATAAAACAAAAGTCATGTTAATACTATATTCACGTCAATAATTAAAGTAATTATCATCATTAATACAGTTATATCGTGTTTATGTCATTAAGAACAACAGACCGTCCTATATTTTATGGTTTTATTGAACCAACTATATCAGTTTTAAAAGTATGGATTTATTGAAGATGGAAAATAAATATTGACCTAAAAATTTATTAAATAAATTAATAGCTTAGATTCATTTTTTTTGTAGTTAAATTTTTATATTTTCTATTATGTTATGAAAAGTGTCTATTTCTGAGGGTTTGATATGTGTTATATGCGTATCAAAAGAGCTATCAATAAAAATTAACTGTCATAATGTTTGTCCTCTTTTCTAAATAAATTCTAATTGGCTGTAATATTAATGAGCTACAAAATATTCAACTATAAAAATGTTTAAACAAATATACACTGAATATGAATCTTATACAAACATCATAACTTGTATGTCATTTCATAGACCAATACGACTAGTTTTTTTTTTCAATAACTATGTCTCAATATGAGAGTTACCCTATCTACAGTAGTGAGAATTCTGGGTTAGTCTTAAAACTTCCAAAAGTTGCCTTAGAACACATAAAAAATCAAGGAAGGCTGGGCTTTGTTTTTGAAAGTACTTGAATTATTTAAAGCGTACGATGCGACAGTTTTGCCCAAATTTAATAAAAAGGAAGATGCTGCGTAGTCATTTAAGAGGAAAGTTTTGCAGGCATGACTTTGAACGGTGTTTAAAACGACCTCTCGACAGAACATACAACTCGCTGTAGGTAAATGTATTAAATTTTCCCACTTGACTACATTAGTTTTAGCTGCTTCATCCCAATTTCACGCAGTATTTCAGTTTATATTTTAAATCAAACAAGGCTATTACTTGAAAAAACCTGTTTTTAGATAACAGAAAAGACATTTAATTGAAACTAAGCTTACTTAATAATGCTCATAGTACTTTAATAAGCGTCAGCTGATTGAACTCATGTCATACAACTAACGTTGATTACATTTGCAAACAAATTAATCTGAAATAGACTATCGATCTGAAGATGCAAGTACTTGATTCCCGGCATGCCACTTCTAGCACCTAAACCTTGCAATAAATTGGATAAACAACATAAAACTGGTTAAAAGTACATTAGCCTACTTACTAAATTAGCTATTAACACAGCCCCTTCCAGCATCAATACGACAAAAATAATCACTGAAAGCTCATCATGTGCTTTCCCTAAAAGGCTAATTTTTGCATTTTTAACCTAAAAGTGACACTGTTAATCAGACAAAACTCATGCTCTGTCCCTACAAGGCTACAATTCGTATTTTAAACATCAATGTGACATTGATAATAATCAGTGAAAGCTCATGTGCTGTCCTTAAAGACTACAATTCTCATTGTTAATTTCAATGTGACAATAATAATAATGAGTGAAAGCTCATGTGCTGTCCCTGCAAGGCTAAACTTCTAATTGTTAATTTTAATGTGACACTAATAATGATCAGTGAAAGCTCATGTGCTGTCCTTAAAGACTACAATTCTCATTGTTAATTTCAATGTGACAATAATAATAATCAGTGAAAGATCATGTGCTGTCCCTGCAAGGCTAAACTTCTCATTGTTAATTTTAATGTGACACTAATCATGATCAATGAAAGCTCATGTGCTGTCCCTTCAAGGCTACGATTCGCATTTTTAACAACAATGTGACATTGTTAATAATCAGTGAAAGCTCATATGCTGTCCCTTCAAGGCTACGATTCGCATTTTTAACAACAATGTGACATTGATAATAATCAGTGAAAGCTCATGTGCTGCCCCCACAAAGCTACAATTCGCATTGTTAACTTCAATGTGACATTGATAATAATCAGTGAAAGCTCATGTGCTGCCCCCACAAAGCTACAATTCGCATTGTTAACTTCAATGTGACATTGATAATAATCAGTGAAAGCTCATGTGCTGTCCTTAAAGACTACAATTCTCATTGTTAATTTCAATGTGACAATAATAATAATCAGTGAAAGCTCATGTGCTGTCCCTGCAAGGCTAAACTTCTCATTGTTAATTTTAATGTGACACTAATAATGATCAGTGAAAGCTCATGTGCTGTCCTTAAAGACTACAATTCTCATTGTTAATTTCAATGTGACAATAATAATAATCAGTGAAAGATCATGTGCTGTCCCTGCAAGGCTAAACTTCTCATTGTTAATTTTAATGTGACACTAATAATGATCAATGAAAGCTCATGTGCTGTCCCTTCAAGGCTACGATTCGCATTTTTAACAACAATGTGACATTGTTAATAATCAGTGAAAGCTCATATGCTGTCCCTTCAAGGCTACGATTCGCATTTTTAACAACAATGTGACATTGATAATAATCAGTGAAAGCTCATGTGCTGCCTCCACAAAGCTACAATTCGCATTGTTAACATCAATGTGTCATTGATAATAATCAGTGAAAGCTCATGTGCTGCCTCCACAAAGCTACAATTTGCATTGTTAACATCAATGTGACATTGATAATAATCAATGAAAGCTCGTGTTCTGCCTCCACAAAGCTACAATTTGCATTGTTAACATCAATGTGACATTGATAATAATTTGAGAAAGCTCATGTGCTGTCCCTTCAAGGCTACGATTCGCATTTTTAACAACAATGTGACATTGTTAATAATCAGTGAAAGCTCATATGCTGTCCCTGAAAGGCTACGATTCGCATTTTTAACAACAATGTGACATTGATAATAATCAGTGAAAGCTCATGTGCTGTCTCCACAAGGCTACAATTCGCATTGTTAACTTCAATGTGACATTGATAATAATCAGTGAAAGCTCATGTGCTGTCCTTAAAGACTACAATTCTCATTGTTAATTTCAATGTGACAATAATAATAATCAGTGAAAACTCATGTGCTGTCCCTGCAAGGCTAAACTTCTCATGGTTAATTTTAATGTGACACTAATAATGATCAATTAAAGCTCATGTGCTGCCCCTTCAAGGCTACGATTCGCATTTTTAACAACAATGTGACATTGTTAATAATCAGTGAAAGCTCATATGCTGTCCCTTCAAGGCTACGATTCGCATTTTTAACAACAATGTGACATTGTTAATAATCAGTGAAAGCTCATATGCTGTCCCTTCAAGGCTACGATTCGCATTTTTAACAACAATGTGACATTGATAATAATCAGTGAAAGCTCATGTGCTGTCTCCACAAGGCTACAATTCGCACTGTTATCTTCAATGTGGCATTGATAATATTCAGTGAAAGCTCATGTGCTGTCTCCACAAGGCTACAATTCGCATTGTTAACTTCAATGTGACATCGATAATAATCAGTGAAAGCTCATGTGCTGTCTCCACAAGGCTACAATTCGCATTTTTAATTTCAATGTGACATTGATGATAATCAGTGAAAGCTCATGTGCTGTCTCCACAAGGCTACAATTCGCATTTTCAACTTCAATGTGACATTGATAATAATCAGTGAAAGCTCATGTGCTGTCTCCACAAGGCTACAATTCGCATTGTTAACTTCAATGTGACATTGATAATAATCAGTGAAAGCTCATGTGCTGTCTCCACAAGGCTACAATTCGCATTGTTAACTTCAATGTGACATTGATAATAATCAGTGAAAGCTCATGTGTTGTCCCCGCAAGGCTACGATTCGCCGCGCTCACGAATGTTATGCTGTTGTGTTATTTTCGTTGAGCTACCAAAACACACTTATCTCCAGCTCACAACGTCGCGGTTGGGATCGCTCCGTTATCTCAGGTTCGACGTATCTCGAGTGAAGAGGGTGACCTCAACTTTCCGACTATTTAGTTGCTATCGGCTAGGTGATATCGGGAGCATGTCATGATAGCGGAGATATCTTTAAAATTGCTGAGCTCTAAAATTTACCTTTTATGCGATTGATTATTATCGGGCTTTATAGGTGTCTCTATATTCCTATCGCTTAACCTATGGTGTAAAATATTATATGGCAAAAAGTTGTATTATGGATAAACATTATCGGTCAAGAGACTTGGTTTTTAACTAGCCTCAATTGTAAAGACAGTACAAAGTAATAAGATTCAAGATTAAATGAAGAGTTAAGAATTACATTACATTAAGAATTTAGTTTACTTTAAACTGCTTTAATATTTAAATATTACTATATTGGTTTGGATTGTAAAAGAAGGAACAAAAGTTGATGATACAACACAAAGATTACCTTTTCAGGCTTTAGTATGTTTTAGAGTGAGGACGTACATCAAAAGAAAATATCAAGATTGCCACCTTTTTTTACTATACAGGGTGCTTATAAATGATTGCTGAGTTTTTGAATAAGCGCTATTGAAGTGATTGCCAAAATAAATAAACGATACAAACATGAATCTGAAGTTAAAATAAGTAAATTTTGTTTAACATTTACCATGGGGTGAAACATGAAGGTGCCTCAGAACCTTAAGGAATACCACGTAACTGTAGGCCCTAAACACTAAAATCAAGAAATGTTGAAAGGACAGGTATGCGCCTATTCTTTCTGGTCTCTCAGAGTCCTAATTTGACCCCTTTGACTATTTAATGACTGTTTTAAGGCATGAAATTAATTCTATAATGTCATAATTACTGAAGGACATAGTGTATGCAGAAACAATTAACGCTTTGAGACATCTGTGGGAGCGAATTTTGTTATCAATTTCGAATGTAACGCAAGATACTACAAAACACTTGGGGAGAAAATGCATACCCTATTGATGTCTGCAAAGCAATTTTATTGAGGTGTGAACAAAACTTAGTTCTTGCTCTTCAATAAATCTAGCTTTTAACCATTGAAATATCTGCAAAACGTTCACCAAAGCACACGTTCAAAACACGGCATTATTTTATAAACACTCTTTATTTTAATATGTAAAATAATCTTTAATAACTTTTATCAGGCAATGTAGGGTTCAAACTGAAATCAACAAGAATATAATTAAAGCTGATAAATTATTTTCAAGGTGCAGTATGGTAATATTTATCATTAACACAATTTATGTTATTGAGGTCAATTATTTCAATTCTATTTAATTTAAATCCTTTAGAATAAAATTAATTACTCCAGTTTGAGGTTGCACGAATTTAAATAGTTTAATTTGTAAAAAATGTGAGGCTGAATATTACTTATGAAATATTATGTTCTAAGTATGGAGTGGAATCTATATTTAAAAGCAAAACTCATGTCAGAGAAACCAGTCTCTTGGATACCTACCACCCACTAGACAAATAGCCTTTCCTGAGTACGGCAAAAACATCGGAACGAACCATCTCGGAATCTCTCTTTGTTTTCAAGGATTGTTAGCTCAATCTTGTCCCTATACAGTCGAGATATAATGAAAAGATGAGTTTTAAATTTTAAAAAGCCAAAAGAAAATGTACGACATTAACATCTTTATTTAATACAGGGTGATTCTAAATGAATTATGCAGTTTTGCATCTCTATAAATCGAAAACTGTTCGACCTATTGCCTAATATCATGGAAGGATCGATTAAAAGTAAATATATATATATATATATATATATATATATATATATATATATTATTGTTGCCACTTCAGAAAAGTAGGGAGTAACACAGCTACGGTCAAATTTTAAGATTTTGTATTGTCTAATTTGGATAAACCAGGTCGATGACATCAGTAAAGCGTGCTTTTCGTCTAATAACACATTTGTTTACTTCTGATGGAGTAAAAAAACATAGTATCTCCTCTTCTATCTAACTAGTAATTACGTCATAAAGACAGGTCGTACAGTCTTCAATTTATAGGGCCAAACAAAGTGTGTTTCGAACTAAACAAGATGGTAGGTCCAAAACAGATTATTGTCACCTAAAAGTTTATTTTTCGATGAGCCTTGTTATTTTCATACATTCTTATGAATAGCTAAGTGTAATAAATATATTTACTTTATTTCGATCTGATTTAAATATTGGTTGAAAAACAGCGTAAGCTTACATTTGTATTCACTTAAATAATCACCTAATAAGTATAATGTATACCTGAATGAGAATCGTGATAGTTTTATGAAAAACTTAACTGCGATAAGCGACTGCGACTTTATTATGAAACTTTTGGACCTACTACATAATGATATTTAAACACTATGTTTGTTCAAGCATTTATTACCATGCAAGTATTTCAAAACATAAAATTCAGTGTGGAGAGAGTTTTTTCAAATTTTCAAATTTATAGAATTTATATACTTTTTAAAGTTATATTTTTACGTACTAAATTATCGAAATGACAATATGTAATTAAAAAGAAACTGAAGCATAGTTTGAAATATTTAATGTAAAACATTTTATATCTGAAATCAATCAAAATAAAACACTTTTAGTTTCAGTTTTTATTCAATAGATTAAAGTTTTAGGCATTGAAAAGTAGATTTTAAATCAAAAAGATAAAGTTTAAATATATAATAAAATTAAAGTGAAAAGCCTTTTGAGATTATAACCTAATTTGGACAGATCCATTACAAGTAAAAGCCTATAAAAACAGCATTTGCTTGGAAATCATTATCTTTCTGTTCATTACAATTTTTTTTTGCAATAAGATTCAAATAAACACGATTGTCCATCGTTCACAATATTGCTCGATTTGGAGCTTTTATTCATCCATACTTGAAACATTATTACTTAATATATTTTAAGTAGATAATTTAGTTACTATAATAACAAAAAATACACATAAAAGAGGCATGTATAAAATTGTAATAAAGCGTATTATTTTCCAGGTATATGATTTAATCGCATATGCCACTTATATAATATCTTAAAGTCTAATTAATTTTTATCAATCAATGGAGATGATATGTTTAGTATTCGTTTTGAAGGTGCTTTATCTAAAAAAAGTAATTGATATTAAATTATTAATATCACCTTATTCAAATGTTCTCTATTGTAAGAAAACCTCTCTGTTCAAACTAAAAGCATTTAATACCTTAAATCCAAAACAATAAACTGCTCTCAGTCTAAAAAACAACAAAAAGTAAGTGATAGGGGCTGGTATATAAAAGCAGAACTTTTTTCAATATGACGATATTTACTCATTTAAAATTGAATCACATAGTATATAAACGCTTCTAAAATTTATATTCTTTTACTAGTAAGGTTCTTGACTAGAAAATCATGTTTTTTCGACTGAAAGGTCTTCGTTGACTAGATATTTAGCTCATTTATTGTTTTAAGTAGGTATTTAAATTTAATCATAAACTGAACCATACCGGATTTTAAGTATTATGATAATATATTATATTTTTAACTAAAGCGATACACAGCTTAGTGATGAAAACATTATATTTTGGTTTCCAAAAAGTAAGCAATTAAGCACTATATTATCTAAATTCATTTTAAGTATTATTTCATTTAAATTGTATTTTTGTCTAAGCAGACGTACATCTAAAAAGTGCATTTTAATATATAGTAGATAATTCGAAGGTATTATTTGAAGAAATATTTATGCATTATTGCACTACACGCATTATTTTAGATTTTCTTAAACAAAGTCATATAAAAAATTGATCATCCTATAATTTAGTATACATTTCTTTAAGCTGGTAGATCTGGTACAACAGCTTAAAAAATGCATTGATAAGGTTTCTTTTACAATCCTATATGTTTGTAATGTAATCGTAAAATTTCTGTGACTGTACAATATTGTTACACAACAAAAAACCTGAAGGATTGTTTTTAGATTTTTTTGGTTATACAAAATAGTTTTTATGTAACCTGTTAAATATTCTACTGTTATAAAACCTAAATTTATAGAATAGTTGCATTTTGTTCATTTTGAACAAAATATTAACTTTCAGTCACTTTCTCTTTTATATTTTTCCTATACTCCCCCTCAACTTGTGATTTTAAGTGCAAAAAAAGCTTCCAATTGAAGCAAAACTAATGGAGCAGTAAATTTCAGACACCTAAACATTTTTCCGAGAAAATAATTTTCTAGATATTTTACATATCTCCTCTTCAAAGTATTATATAAACTTCCAATCGCAAGTTTTTTATGACTCAATCAATTAAAATTTCTCCCCTATCTCTCTTCCTAAACTTCAACCAACTTCTCCGACTTCGGATTTTCAAACTCGGCGAACCGAACTTCTCAGTCCGAAACACTACCTGATAGACCTGCTGGGTGAGGTGGAGGGAGTCGTAGCTCTCGGCCCTGGAAGTTAAGTTCCGAAGCCGTAAAGGTTTCTTAGGGTGATTTACATCAACTTCGGTAGCAGACGGTCTTGCCATCTCGCGCGCGCAGCGGACCAACACTGATCTCAACTCAACAGTTGGAGCCCGCTGAGCCCCCCCCCCACTTACGTCACGATCCCCCCTCCTCCCTCCACCCACTCTAACTCCCGTGAATGAACCCCGTTCAGGGGGAGGAGCCATTGACGGATTTTCCGATTTCGGATTTGCTCCCGCTTTGCTGACGCGGCCGTTTGTCTTTTTCTCCGAATCGATGCGGGTATTGTTGTGGATTTGGTTTTGTTTTCTCGGTACGCATTTGGGATAAAAATGAAAGTATTTCCAGAAATGTAGTGAATGATTTAACTCTAAATTTCCACGTAGAGTTTCAAAATAGTTGACGATGTGCTTTATTTTAGCCCTTTGAGAGAAAATATATTATACCTTATACCTTATTATATTATACCTTATTAAACCTTTATAGGTACACGATTAAGCCTATGGGTAAACATGTGCCTATTGTCATGGCCCAACGACTTATGAATAATGCTCGACATACTTTGTAATTAAGAAACTGAATTTGATCTAATGATCACATTTTAGTGAACGTTAAGGTAGATCAAAATAATTCATTCTTAGTGTTTTTTTTGCAAAAGACGATTAAAATGTTGGGAGTTATGTTTTTGTTAGTCATTACAAGTTATATTGTTCGGTAATAACTAAGGATAACCAAGTTCCTAATGTTTGTTAAAAAGGTATTCATAACACTTTAAAAAATTGCTTTACATAAGAAATAGACATTGTAATATTATACGCTCGTGTTTCAGATAGAACATTCATAAATTATGCTTTCATAAAACATATATATCTTAACAAAACATTAAGTTGTTCTACTACACATTACATAATATAAAGGAAAAAATACCCTTTAAAAAGGTGTGTGGAAGTAGCAGTATAGAATAACTTAAAAATAATTCATTACTACTTTAAAAACGTCTCTTAATTCGGTGTGTTATTTTGGTGTTTTGTGGAATAGATCCATTGTAGTTAAAACATGACTAAATTAATTACCAGAAAAATGTAATATTGGAGTAAACAAACAAACAAAAAATCATATATAACAATTTATACTGGACTACTTCATTTATAAATTGTGGTTCCCTTTTTGTACGACTTTGGGGGATCAGGATTGGTCAGTATGAATGTCACGTGCCCTTATCATTGTTCCAGTAACTATTTGGGTCAACTAATCTGCAAACTTTAGGTTAAGGGTTAACTGCTCCAAGGGAATCAATTCATTGTTAGAGCCATCATACAATTTTCAGTCAATAATCTGTATTCTGTGGTTCTGTAGTAAATATCTACGATCTGTGTTTATTTCCGATTTAATGAATGTATTCAAAAAGTATCTGAGACAAATAAAAAAGTTTAGAATGTCATTAACGTTTTATCATTTTTGATTATCATTCCTGTTATTTTCTTACTCGCAGTAGCTATTGAAGTGTAGTAATGAATACATTTTTCCTGTAATCCGAAGTGGAAGACACCACCATTAATATAAAAAAATAGATTGTTTATAAAGATCCTTTATAAAGGTCCTTTTTAAGATCATGATCAATTTGCAGTGTTGCACAGTTGGTACCATTGATTACTTGATAGGTGAATAGTCTGTTTATATGAATATTTTATAAATGGGAAAACTTTTTTTTATTTATAGTGGTGGGAGTCACGTTGGGGGTAGCATTAAGTATATTAAGAAAAGTTGTTTTACCTCTTAAATCAAGTCAGTTTGATAAAAAAAAAATTCATTTTATTCAGACTTATATTTTGACAAAATAAATAAAGTAATTATAATTTAAGGTCAATAATTTAGCTTACAAACACAAAACCCTTTTGACTGTAGGTCAGATTTGTTCACTAGATTTGGTACCAAAAAAGTCCAAACGAACACCGCAATAAATAAATCATATCGTTTTAATTGAGAAAAACCATAAACATGTATTTACTTAAATACAGCCTGGACTTCAAGTCGAGGTAGCATTCATTTCAATGTGTCATAGCAGACACTTCTGGTATAATCAAAGAAATCGATTTACTTATTGACATCTTTCAGGGCTCTGTCACCAGACCAGTTAAATATTCATGTATTCCCTCTTTGTCTGTGTTTGAACTAACAACTCTTACAGTCGCGTGAGGTGACTTATTGTTAACTTGTTTTCCCGGCCTTGGACAGACATTGTGTTATTTAACATTATCAATAACCACCTTAAAATATTTGATTTTTAATACAATAACATAACCAAAACATAACATAACCCCGTTGCAGCATTTCTCAAAAGTCTATTGGTTTATGAAAATTTTTAAGGACATTTAGATTCAGCGCTGGTCCAATACTTTTTCCTAAATTATTTCTCTATCTTATTTTTTGCCTCAAATTTAGAAATTCCAAATGTTATTCCCATTGGTTTGTGTTCAACTAGATGTTTTTGCTAGTTTTATTGTTCATAATCAATGATTCAAACTACTTTGCTTTTTCCCCTATAAAATTAAATCCTAATAAATTCGCACTCTAAAATTCGACTTCGTAACTTTTTAACTTGAATACACATGTTCTAATATCCTATAATCTATATGAGCAATGTTATCTTGCGTGTATGTTTGCTTGCTTGCTTGCATAATTATCTCTAAAACGGCTCCGGGATTTAAGTCTGGAAATAAGTAATTTATGAATCAAAAACGTGTTCTATGCAGATTACTTGGCTAGAGAAAATGTAATAACGTATTAAAACAAATTTTAAAGTTGTAAAATTTTAACATTGGCCTTATGAGTTGCCATTATAGCAACGAAATAAACAAGGAAAGTGTAAACAAATTAAGTAATTATAACAGCTGTGGAATGTGCAGCCACCAAGAAAAATACAGAGTGGGGTGAAGAGTTCATGGAGCAATAAAAAGGGTTTCTATTTATCAATTTTATGACATTGAAATATTTTATATTAAATGGATGAACCGGTAAACATGAAATAGCACCGAGCAAGGCTCGGTCCACCAGGTACTAATAATATAAAGTGACAAGAGTGATTGTTGTGTTATAGTTAACACAAAAATTATTTAAATGACTACGAATTTTAATGACCTATTACGTAAAACTGTTGCAAGACGGATTATGGTTTAATCAACTTGAAACGACAAACCAAGTTCAACAGAAGCACTTTACACTAAAATTTCCAAATGGAAAAAGGAACAAACGTGCAGTAAAGGAATTCACGGCAACGGCGCTAAATGTCAACGGGTAACGTCGACTCCGGGTCTGACTGACGTAAGTGAATCTTAACTACATATTTGAAAAAAAACAGACTGTTTTTAGGGATTTTTTTTTCTTACGATGATTTGCTGACTTCAAATACCATCACTGGAAATAAATTGTAATCTAGATTTTGTTTGCTTATAACTTAAAGAGTAAATTATTCTCTTGTTTCCACCTTTTTAAAAGTTAAAAATAGGCCTACAAATGTACGGTATCAATTATTAAACCCATTTTTTATATTATTTAGATAACTGATACATAATTTCGTATTTTGACCCTTTGGACTGGCCCACATCAATAAGCAAATTAATAACTCATTGACCTAAAAATTAAAAAAAGGTACCCACTGCTAATGTGTGATTATATTTTACATTATTAGTGAATTCATAATAAAATAG